>OY821742.1:10635751-11229934 GCA_963682055.1 Primula veris | reverse complement strand
GGTTATATTTTCCTAATTAGGGATGTAGGCTAAGTTAATTAACAATTTATTTTAACCTGTATAACTACAATAAATGATACAAAATCTTAATATTATGTTCAAAATAAAATATATTATGAGATTTATGCCACTACTCGTTTCACACGTAACATGTGGGTAATTTTTAGTAGGGTATGTATATTTATTTTTCCCAAATCTCATAAGAATGCATAGAGTACTTTTTTTATAGTGTTTTTCAAAATTAAATAGCCGTGTAAAACCGCAGTTAAGTTTTAGATTCTAGGCCCCAAAAAAACAGTATGAACCTGTGTAGTTAAAGATGATTACTATTTCTGGCAATTCTTTTTAGATACAAGTTAATTCAAGATGGCCATGTTGTGGTTTCTCTAGAGCTAAATAGTGGTTCTAGGTAGCGATGCCGCATGATAAAGAAATTTAAGACGTATTTTTTTCTTCTCCTTGTACAAAAGCAATATCAGAGAGAGAGATGGGGACATGTATATAACCCTTAAAAGTCTTGTAAAAGTTTTGTTTTTATAAATTCAGCAAAGAAAAGAAGGTGAATCAATGGAGCAGGTATTGGAATTTATAAAAAAACAACTCAAGAAAATATCATTTTTTTTGCTGGAAAACGTTGAATTTATAAATTACACTTGTACAGTTCTATTAAACTAATCTGTTTAAACTTGAGTTGTGGAACATATTTTCTTTTTTTAGCGCTATCAATGATCCAGTTAGGTATATAGAGCAAACAAAATCCTTTAAACATTTAGAAGATGACAACAGAGATATAATATACCCCCTCAAGAAAATGCAGGTTAAAAATTTATTTTATCAAGAGTGTATCCCAAATATTTACATAACAATGTGATCATGTTAGTGATCATTTAGGAATATTTAAATTTGATTCCAACTTGTACTTTCAAGGCTCATAATTAAATTCACATCTTTACGAGGGTTGGTATAATTCTCATTCATTTGCATGCTAAAATTAAGTTAATTTAGACTCCATCCTATATTATTGCCGCCCTAGGAAATCAATAGGTGCAATCAAGAAGATTTATAACTAAGCGAGTTAGGCTGACTTGTTAAGTCTGGTTGATAAATGTACTCACAGTTAAAAAATAAAACTAGATTTTCGCATCACAAAATCAAATTTGATGTTCAAGCTGAGTTTCCCAAATTATTATAGGGCCTTAGAAATCTCCGCTCATAAATCAGGTTTGATCTCTGTCAAATCCAAAGAGAATCCTGAACCATTAAGAAATTTAAATTTGTTGCAAAACACACTATACATAGTTTTAGCCTTTAGGACATACTCTTATTTGATAGTCATCAAAAGGGCAGATCAACCTTTTTTCTGCATGTTCTACATCATTTTGTATCATCGGCCGCCTATTTTCTATGTTAGGCAAGTAGCCAAGTTCTGTTTTTGGGATGCTATTCTTTGCCTAACCCTTTTCTTTTTCCAGAACTTGGGTGCCTAGTAAAATTGTTTTGTCACCATTATTTTTTCTTACCTTACAATATTTCAGTTAATTATTACTCCTTATTGGCTAGAATCATGATACTTTAATTTGGCACTTATAAATACAATGACCTTGCTTAACTTCAAGTAAAAACAAGTGAAATAGTATTAAGCAATTAAAATAAGTAAGCTTAATGAGGAGAGTAGTTGTTCTGAGCTTTTACAAGCTCAAGCTCAAATATGGCACCAAACGCTTAGCTTTATAAAATCAGCCACATTGAAATGCGCTGTCGAACTTGGTATACCTGACGTAATCCATAATCACGGGAAACCCATGACTCTTCTTGAGCTGGCACAAAAACTCCCGATCAACCAAGTCAAAGCCCACTTCCTTGACAACCTCATGCGTGTACTAGTCAATTCCGGATTTATTACTCAAGAGAAAGCACTTACCGAAGAAGAAAAAGAGGAATATGACGATGATGACAATGCAACTTACGCTCTCACCCCTGCGTCAAGGCTGTTTCTAAAAGACAATCCCTTCAGTGCAAGAGCTTTCATGCTTGTCAATCTTGACCCAAGGATTTTAAAGCCATGGCAATTCTTGGGTGATTGGTTTTTGAATGATGATGATCGTTCACTGTTCGATACAGCTTATGAAACGGGTTTGTGGGCTTACTCTGAGAAGGATCCCATTTTCGGAAGGCATTTCAACGAAGTTATGGCGGAGGACTCACGATTAATCTCAGAAGTGCTTATGAAAGAGTGCAAGGGCGTGTTTGAGGGTTTGACATCGTTAGTGGATATTGCTGGTGGCACGGGAACTACTGCTAGAGCAATAGCCGAAACATTGCCTAATTTGAAGTGCACTGTGCTTGATCTCCCACATGTTGTTGCTAACTTGAATGGGAGTGAAAACTTGGAGTTTGTCGGGGGAGATATGTTCCAGGCGATTCTGGCGAGGGAATGTCGACACCCCCTTGTCCGGGGCAATACCGTCATCACAGCATGCTATCCGGGTCTGTCAAACATAGGCCACGCATCACCCCGGATCTGGAGAGACCGGTCTGTGATCACACTGGTCTAGAGAAGCGTGTCGAGTACGCTTCCCCAATTAATGATGTTGCTTCCTTGGGAGACCCTTCATGTGTTTTATCGACGTGACCCAATCACAGACCGGCCCTGTGGGCCCCGGCAAAGGACAGTACCCTTGTCAGAGTCATAAATGACCTGACGCCGTTGGATCAACACTTGACAGTATAGTGATCCAATGGCTAATGTACCTCTGATCACACTATAAATACCCCCTCTAATACTACTTAGAAGGGGGACAGAAAAAGACAGTGAAGAGAGATAAAGTAAAAATCACCCGGACCGCCTAAACACGATCTCTGACATCCGACACCACCCGTTGTAACCGGCCCGATCCCTCACCCTTAATTGTATTCCTACTTTCGGTCTCTACAAATACTGACTTGATCGTTAGAGAGGGAAAACCTGGTACCAACCCCGGGCCCCTGCTCGTTTCTTGTGCAGGCACGAAGAGCGCCTCGTCACCAAAGCGGCAATAATATCTGTATCAGACACCTCGGAAGATCGGAGCCGACGCGAATTGATTAAGCCGAGCTTGGGAAGAAAATCAGGCTCGCCAATTGGCGCCGTCTGTGGGAAGTTTTGAACGCGTTAGCTCTGACGTTCCGACCTCATAGAAAACATGTCTGGAAATAACCGATTCGACACCCCGTCGTCTCGACACACCCCCGTTTTTGGGATGCCCAGGACGCTCTCTTTCGGTGAGACCCCGAGAACCGCGTCCACGAGGGATCCCGCCCCCTTAACGGCAATACCTGCGACGCCCCAATCACGGACCGAGCTGACAGAGATGATGCTCAATGTCCACGAGAAGGAGCTCGTCGCGCTTGCTGCCCAGAAGGCATTGATAGCCACGCTGATGGCACCGGAGCCCGAGCCCGTCCTCCAAGACGAAAGCCAAGTCGAACCGGTCCTCCGACCCACTAAAAGCGTGATGTCCCGGTTGGGACCCCACCGACAACCCCCCCTAGAGACTCCCAGAGAGCCAACTAGGGGTGAGGAGTCGGAGCGCTCCCACGAAGGGAATTCTCGTCGAGGCGACGAGCGAAGCGTGCACTCACGAATCCGTTGGCCAGATGACAGTTATGGATCACAGCCAGAGTCGAGTCGTGCACGAACTGAAAATCCTCCTCCTAGACGGAGACGCAACCGCCGTGCTGGCAGAGATCAAGCTGCCGACGAAGCAGCGTTAAAAATCGTTGCATCCACCCGTAGTACCCCGTTCTCAGACGAAATAGAGTACAGCGCACCCCCCGGAAATTTCACCACCCCCGTTCTCCAAGTCTTCAATGCGGATTCTGACCCAGAAGCTCACCTCCGGCACTATCGATACCAGATGAATCATTGGTCCCACCTCGATCGGTTTATGTGCAAATGCTTCCCCGCCAGTCTGGGGAGGTTGACAAGTAAATGGTTCCAGTCTCTGCCTGCCAACTCCATCCACTGTTGGGATGACCTCGCCTATGACTTTGCACACCGGTTTATCAACTTGAAAGAAAGGGTTGCCCAACCGGAACAATTGTACCAAGTTAGGGCCCAACCTAAAGAGACCCTCGAGAGTTATGATAATCGGTTCTGGCAGAAGCACGGGGAGTGCGCCGACTGCCCCGATTCTACTGCCATAGCTGCCTTTAGGCAGAACATGATCGTAGGGAGCAGGATCCGCAACGAAATGATAGCGACCCCTCCGAGCACGGTTTCCCAACTCCGATCACTGATAAAGCAGCATGTCGATATCGAGAAGGACATGAGATCTGCTGGGGCAAGTCGTTCGGTCGCCAGCATCGAACAGCCCCGTGAGAGGACCGTCTCGAGAAGCATCAAGAGAGATCGCCCCATAGCGGAAAGGATGGGGAGACCTCGTATGGGAGAGAGTCCGCAACCGGCCCCCAAGAGGAGAAGATAGGAGCCCCGTCGAAATGGCCCTATGGTACCGGGAATTGCCTACTCTACCACCTTTCGTCTCCCGTTGACCGACCTGCTTGGCGAAATTGAGAACGAGCCGTTCTTCTCCTGGCCCCTCCCATTTCGGAACGAACCAGCCCGGGGATTGTTGAAAATCCAGATCCCGGGATACGACGGGGACCACTTTTTTATGGTGGGCGTGAAGCTAAGTGAGCCCGAGGTATCCGACCTCGTTGCGCTCCTGCTCGAGTACCTCGACAACTTTGCTTGGTCCCCTAGCGAAATGCCAGGTATCAGCCCCGACCTTGCCTGCCATAAATTAAATGTCAACCCGGACGCGAGGCCTGTCATGCAAAAGGGACGTCGCGTCAGTCCAGAGCATGCCGACGCCATCAATGAGGAGGTGCAAAAGCTTCTATTGGCTGAAGCCATCAGAGAAGTTTATTATCCTAGATGGCTCGCTAATCCCGTAGTGGTCCCCAAGAAGAACGGAAAGCTGCGCATATGCATAGACTACACGGGCCTGAACCGAGCCTGCCCAAAAGATCCTTTCCCCTTGCCCAAAATCGATCAGATAGTGGACTCCACTGCCGGAGCTGCCAGGATGAGCTTCTTGGACGCCTGCTCCGGCTATCATCAAATACCCATGTCGGAGGCTGATCAAGAGAAAACGGCATTCATAACTCCAAGGGGAAATTACTGTTATAAGGTGATGTCCTTCGGGCTCAAGAACGCCGGGGCAACATATCAGAGGATGGTCACTAAGATATTCTCCAAGAATATAGGCCAGACCATAGAGGTCTATATTGACGACATGGTGGTAAAGAGCGCCCAGGAGGGGGACCACCTCTCCGACCTCAGAGAAGTCTTCGAAAGAATCCGAAGACACAACCTCAAACTGAATGCTTCCAAATGTGCATTTGGGGTTGGGGCCGGCAAATTTCTAGGGTTCATGGTGACACACCGCGGCATAGAGGCAAACCCAGATCAAATCTCTGCCTTGAAGAATTTGAGGACCCCAGAAAAGAGAAAGGATATACAAAAGCTAGCCGGGATGGCTGCCGCCCTGAACCGCTTCATTGCTCGGTTCGGGGATCGCTGCAAGCCGTTCTTTACTGCCCTGAAGGCTCAGAAGAAGTTCGAATGGGACGATGAATGTTGTGGGGCGTTCACGGAGCTGGCAGACTACCTCGGGAGTGCACCCTTACTGACCAAGCCGGACACCGGCGATGTCCTTGCCTTATACCTGGCAGTGTCAGAAATAGCCGTCAGCGCCGTACTCATCAAAGAGCTCGGCAGGGAGCAAAGGCCTATCTACTATGTGAGGAAGACCCTGCTTGACGCCGAGGCTAGGTACCTGCCCATAGAAAAGCTCGTCCTAGCCCTCGTTTTGGCCTCGCGTAAGCTGGCACACTATTTCTCGGCCCATAGTATCGTCGTATATACCGATCAAGCCGTCCGGGAAATACTACAGAAGGGAGATCTGTCTCGACGTATGACAAAGTAGGCTTGCCACCTGAATGCGTACGACATCCGTTACGAGCCCCGGACATCTGTGAAGGGGCAAGCTCTGGCTGACTTTGTGGCAGAGTTCGCAATCGGGGATACGACGGCCCTAAGTCCCGGCATTGCAGGACGCGCCCTTGAGACGTGGACCTTGCATGCGGATGGGGCCGCCAATAAAAAAGGATCCGGTCTTGGGGTGGTACTCCGGTCTCCACAAGGCGACGTGATCGAAAAGTCAATCCAGCTTGGCTTCCGAGCCACTAATAATGAGGCGGAACATGAGGCAGTGATCGCCGGCTTAAGAATGGCACGTAGCCTTGGAGTTAAGAAAATACTCGTGAACACCGACTCCCAATTAGTCAGTGGCCAGATAAGTGGGGAGTTCCAAACGAGGATGAGAGGATGGCACTCTACGTGGCTGTCGCCTCGGGAATACTCCAAACCTTCGACTATCAAGAGGTCCACAATATCAACAGGAACGAGAACTCTCATGCCGACGCCCTCGCGACCCTGGCCTCGGCAATAAATGACAAGCGAGAAAGGACTGTCACCGTAGAGTATGTCCCCTCACCGAGCATCGACGTCAAATCAAAGGTCAACGTGGTGACCGACATCCCACCGGAGCAAAGTTGGATGGACCCCATAATCACGTATCATATCTCCGGTTACCTGCCCGACGACAGGAAAGAAGCTGAGAAAATAAAGAGGAAGGCCCTCGGGTTCTGGATGGCTCCAAACGAAAGGCTTTATAAGAGGTCGTTTTCCGGGCCCTACTTGCTCTGCGTTCGCCCCGACATGGTCCTAAAGGTCATGGAGGAGATACACGAAGGAACGTGTGGAAGCCACACCGGGGGCAGGTCGCTGGCCAATCGAGCCTTGACCCACGGATATTGGTGGCCCCTCATGCAAAAGGATGCCAAAGCCTTCGTGCTCAGGTGTGAGAAGTGTCAAAAATATGCGCCCATACCTCGAGCCCCGGCCCAAAAAATGAGCAGTGTGACCTCGCCTTGGCCATTCGCACAATGGGGCATGGATATCGTCGGACCATTTCCTCAGGCCCCGGGGGGAAAAAGGTTCCTCCTCATGGTCACCGAGTACTTCTCAAAGTGGGTAGAAGCCGTGGCATTAGCCAAGATAACGGAGGCCGAAGTGATCAGGTTCCTCTGGAGAGATGTGATCACAAGATTTGGAATCCCCTACTCGATAGTTGCAGATAATGGGGGCCAGTTCACCGGAGCTAAATTAAAAGCAATGTACGCGAAGTACCACATCAAAAGCTATTATTCCACCCCTTCATATCCCCAAAGCAACGGACAAGCTGAGGTGTCGAATAAGACCGTTCTTGACGGAATAAAAAAGAGGCTAGACGAGTCCAAGGGACGATGGGCCGATGAACTACAGCACGTCCTATGGGCCTACCGAACGACGAGACGACGGGGCACTCAACAAACGCCTTATAGTCTCACCTACGGGATGGAGGCTGTCATCCCGTTAGAAATCGGGCTCCCCTCTCTCAGAACCGACATGGTAGAGAACGGACTGAATGAAAAAATGATGGGCCTCAAGCTCGACTATCCTGAAGAACGAAGGGAAGTCGCGGCCATCCGTAACGCCGAGTATAAAAACGAACTGGGACGTTCCTATAACAAAAGAGTGAACGCCAGACGCTTCCAGGACGAAGACCTCGTGCTACGAAAAGTAAACAACAACACAAGAGTACAGTCCGACGGCAAGCTAGGCCCCAACTGGGAAGGCCCTTATCGAATCCTCGGTGCAGTAGGGAACGGGGCCTACCTGTTGGGTCGCCTTCCCAACGATGTCCCGGTGGACCGACCTTGGAACGTCAACAACCTAAGGAAGTACTACCAGTAAGGCTCGGCCTTTGTGTCTTGATGTAAATAAGAATATGATGTAAATATGTCTGAGGGCTTTATGAATGAAACTGTTGTTATTTCAAAATCACCCCGACTTACATTTATTGGAATTTTAAATTTCATTTATTCTACAAGTGTTTCAGAACACCCGAGCCTATACAGCACCCCGGCCTAAATTTCAATTTATTCTACAAGTGTTTTAGAACACGAGCCTACACGGCACCCCGGTTTCTATTTATTTGAATTTTTCAGTTCATTTAAATTTTACAAGTGTTTCAGAACACCCGAGCCTATACGGCACCCCGGCCTAAATTTCAATTTATTCTACAAGTGTTTCAGAACACGAGCCTACACGGCACCCCGGTTTCTATTTATTTGAATTTTTCAGTTCATTTAAATTTTACAAGTGTTTCAGAACACCCGAGCCTATACGGCACCCCGGCCTAAATTTCAATTTATTCTACAAGTGTTTCAGAACACGAGCCTACATGGCACCCCGATTTCTATTTATTTGAATTTTTCAGTTCATTTAAATTTTACAAGTGTTTCAGAACACGAGCCTATACGGCACCCCGGTTTCAATTTATTTGAATTTTTCAGTTCATTTAAATTTTACAAGTGCTTCAGAACACCCAATCCTACACGCATGTCAGCTTCTCACTGCGTTAATTTGAATTGTGAGTTATATAAAATGAGTGTCCCAACGCCGAAGCATACAGGCCCACTCATTTGGGAGCACGTACACAATGGAAGTAAAACACAGCAGAATAAAGACAAGTAAGAATAAAGACAAGTCCAAAATTGTTTTTCATTTCATTCAACGGAAAGATATTACAAGCTAAGTACAAAAATGAAGATTACATCAAAGAAAAAAAAAAAAAACTACCCTAGGTAGCCCCGTCGTCATCTTCCTCATCCTCTTCGTCGGAGAGAGCTCGAGGAGTGAGGGGAACGACCTCGGGAACGGGAGCTGAGGGGACAGGGACGATGATATTGTCCACATTCCATACCGGATGGTCCGGTCCCGCCCTCAAAAAGGCAGTCGCCTCGGTCCACCCTTCGACATAGAAAGAATTGAATTCCTTCTGTGTCTTTTGGACCCAGGTGGCATTCAGCTCGGCTTGCGGTTTTTAGCTTGTCAGCCACCCCAGCCTCTGCCTCTTTCAGAGCCGCCTCCGCAGCCTGGGCGTGCTCCTCGGCCTCCACCCTAGCCTTCACGGCTTCAATCCTTCGAGCCTCGATCGAGGCATTCAGGTCCTCGGCCTTCTCCGCCCTAGCCTGGGCCTCCTCCGCCCTTTTTAGGGCCTCCTCCGCCCTTTTCTGGGCCTCCTCCATAAGCCTGGCATTAGCCTCGGCCTTCGCGGCCCATGATCTCACCAGCTGGCCTTGGTGATAAACGTATTGGTTCATTATCAAGTAGGCCTACAAATGAAAGAGCAAAACACTTAGCAAAATATTTAAGAAATAAAAGAAAACATACGAAATAAACACTATGAGGAGTTTCGTACCTGAGGAATCATGGCCATGGCCGATGCCATGGAGGAGGCAAGGTCACGTCCCCGGTGGTCAGCCTCGACGCTATGCTGCTGGAGCGCAGCCAAAGCCAGTAGTCCGGCGGATGGGTGAGCCTCCATTATGCTCTTCACCCCCATGGCCGCCTTCACCTCCCCGGGTGTTTGCACAGGCATCCTATGGGACGGAGAAGCAGAAGAGGAGCCCGAGCTTTGAGTAGGGCCCAACGTCACCCTTGGCCCCTCCACCACCACAACCTCAGGCGGGGTGCTCCCCCCCAACCTTGGCCTTCTTCCCATCACGGAGGGACTTCGTCCCATCCACCTTTCTTTTTCCAAGCTGGGCCTTACGGGCGGCCCGATCAAGCCTGGCCTGAGCTGCCAAGTCATCCGCAACATCGGCGTTAGGTTGAGGCACGACGGCCATCTCCTTTTCCCCCGCCTCAACCGCCACCTCAACCACCTCCTCTTCCCTAGCCTCCTTCGCCCCCTCCTCCGCAGCGTCGGGCTCAATGCCCCCATCACCGCCATTGCCCGCCTCGACAACCGCATCGTCAGCCCCCTCCCCATCTTCGCCATTATCCCCTGCCTCGACGGCATTTTCTTCCACCTCCTCCTCTTCATCAGAACGGACCACCTGCACAGGCCAAACGAAAAAGAAGTTGGAAAAATTAACAAAATTTGGCCAAGTGTGAAACTGAAAATCTAAGTAGAAAAAGTTAGAGCTAACTCACCCTGGTCCGAGAGGTGCCCAAGCTTGGCCCGGTGGGAAGCGCCTCGAGAGAACTGTCCTCCAGACGGAAGGAGCCTGCCGTTCCAGGTTCTCTGGAGCTTAGGGGAAGGACCTCTGGCAGAGGCTTCCCATACTGGTCGATATAGCTGCGGGTACCGTCCGCCCCCTCCCTATAATAGAGGACGGTACCATCAGGCCGGGTTTCGAACATAACCCCGGCCGATGCAGGAGCAAATGAGGTCACCAGCACGGCCTTCGCCTTGCTGCTTGGCTTCGGCTTCGTCGCCTTCTTCGCCGCAGGCACAACCTCGCCCTCAGCTTCTTTGATGACCTTAGGCGGGAGGGTGGACTCAAAACCCTTCTCTTTCTCCCACCGTTCCCGGGAGTACCCCACAGGACAGAAGGTCCTAGGGGGCCAGAGGAACTCGTTCCCCTTACAGCTGGTGGGGGAGCTACAGAATAACAGGCGCTCCGCATCGCGAGCGCCTGCGTCGGTCCCATCCGGACCCCACCAGTTCAAGGCCAACTCCATCGACCTCACGTTCGGCTCCCCGAGACCCCTTAACTTCGCGGCCAGCGTGGCCTTGTTCTCTTTGGTGCTGAGAACCCTCCCCGGTCTGGTTGGGAGGATCAGGTCATCCCGGTGGAGCCAGTTACCCTCCACCACGATCACGTCTTGTGTGTAACCCCGATTCGAATCGGAGTTACCCAAGATAAGCTGGTTATGCGACCGGCACCGCAGGTACGGCTGCCTGCTTTTGGCTTGAGAGCTAGGCTCGCTCTGTAAAAACTCATAACAAGCAAGCAGCTCCCTCAACCCCAAGGGTTCCGGTAGAGTCGAGCCCAATAAAACGTTTAGGGCCTCCATCCCGGCACAGATCCGGTGGGCTTGCAGAGGCCACTGGCAAGGGAGAGTTTGCGTCCAGGCGCATAACTCCACCAGCAGCTCCGGGATAGGGAGGTGAGTGCCCCCGTACAGGAGGGACGAGAGAGAGAGCGTCACCATGCTCTTCGGATCCGCTACGATCCCGTTCACCTCGTCAGAGTTCTGACACGTCCGAAGACGGAACTCTTCGCCGATCCCGCAGAGTTGTCAGAACTCTTCGAGATCGGACCCATGGGTCCTCACCATGATGTTGTTATCGTTGGCATCGACGCTCAGGGACGGGTCGAGGACCATGGCCCAGAAGGGAAGTGCATTGGCCATCACGGTCAGGCGTTGTGGAGTAGGGGCAACCATCGGGCCCTTGCCGGCTCCGTGCTTGATAACCATTTTGGCTGGGTTTTTGGCTAAGCGTGCAAAGTATGAGAGAAAGGGAAGACTATTTGCTGAGAAATTTTAGAGAGAGATTGAGAAAGTGAAAATGAGTTTTCACTGAGGGTATTTATAGACCCCTAATGGAAGGTGAAAAGACATTTACCAGAAGGTAAAAAGACCGCGACGGCTCATTACATGAACTCCCACAAATAACCGCCGCCACTCAATCGACACATTCCACGTGTACTGCAAGCAGAGGTCGTCTGCCAAGTGTCACTCACCAGCCGTCTTAGCATTTATGGCATTGGTAGAATCGAAGAGACGGGGGCGGCGCCCCATAAATGTACACCAGGCATGCTCCACGTGTAGAAAATGCATAAATACAAGAACACGTGTCACGAGACGGACTACGCCGAGACATCTCCACACCGTCAAACATAAGAACACAATGACTGGAGCCCCCGTAACGACTGAAAATCCCTGTAGACCCCGTCCTTAATGACGACTCCGGACAGGGAGCTGTTGGCGAGGGAATGTCGACACCCCCTTGTCCGGGGCAATACCGTCATCACAGCATGCTATCCGGGTCTGTCAAACATAGGCCACGCATCACCCCGGATCTGGAGAGACCGATCTGTGATCACGCCGGTCTAGAGAAGCGTGTCGAGTACGCTTCCCCAATTAATGTTGCTGCTCCCTTGGGGGACCCTTCATGTGTTTTATCGACGTGGCCCAATCACAGACCGGCCCTGTGGACCCCGGCAAAGTACAGTACCCTTGTCAGAGTCATAAATGACCTGACGCCGTTGGATCAACATTTGACAGTATAGTGATCCAATGGCTAATGTACCTCTGATCACACTATAAATACCCCCTCTAATACTATTTAGAAGGGGGACAGAAAAAGACAGTGAGGAGAGATAAAGTAAAAATCACCCGGACCGCCTAAACACGATATCTGACATCCGACACCACCCGTTGTAACCGGCCCGATCCCTCACCCTTAATTGTATTCCTACTTTCGGTCTCTACAAATACTGACTTGATCGTTGGAGAGGGAAAACCTGGTACCAACCCCGGGCCCCTGTTCGTTTCTTGTGCAGGCACGAAGAGCGCCTCGTCACCAAAGCGACAATAATATCCGTATCAGACACCTCGGAAGATCGGAGCCGACTCGAATTGATTAAGCCGAGCTTCGGAAGAAAATCAGGCTCGCCAGATTCCAACCGCAAATGCTATCTTACTGAAGGTGAATAATTATGCTTACGCCGCGTATATATATATGTAGCTATATCGTTATTGCAAGAGGTTCACTAAAATGCTTAAATTTAATCAGCGTGAAAATCAAGAAAGCATGTTTTTTTCCAGCTTTTACAAGATTTCAAAATCGATCTTTATATAAAAATTGTTGTTTATTGCTTCGTAGCGAACTTTTAAAAACAGTGATGAAGGGTATATTAAGTATGAACATCTCTGTTTTAAAATTCGCGCTACATAGCGCTACGTAGCGCGAAATAGCGTTTTTTTGGTGAAAAAACGCAACGAAAAATCACGATTTTGGGTGGAATTGCGCTAAAATCGCGCTATAGGAGACCAAAAGCGCAAAAAGCGTGAAATTCTGGACCAAAAGCGTAAATAGCAAGTTAAAAAAAACAGCGGATCTAAATAATTAATATATATTGTGTAATTTTCATAAAAGTGTTTGCAGTCCAGATGGTTGAGCAGTGCTGTAATTTTCAGCAGACCCAAGTTCAAAACTCACCAACAACAATTTTTTTTTGATTTTTTTTTATTACTTTCTAATATAACTATACATTTTTTTTATTTTTTTTTTGTTATATATTCTAAAGTTTAGTGCATATTTAGGCAAAAAAAAAATACACCGCAAAGCGCTATATAACAACGCTATTAGCGCTTTTAGCGTTTTTCTCGAAAAAATGCTACGATAGCGATAACGCTATTTAAAACACTGATGAACATCCGCTAGTGCACTGGCGACTAATTTTTAAGGAACTTGAAATAAATTTCAAATGTCATTTTAGTAAATACCAAAATGCTTTGATTTTGTACTCACACATAATTTTAAAAATGAACAACGGTATCATTCATATTATCATTAATGAAATAGTGGGTCTTCCCCATCAATTTTAAAATATATATATATAAAAAACAAGTCAGAAGTAACACTGTTAAATATTTATGCCTGCTTAATTTTGTTATTTCATTCTAGCAATGTGTTCCATATCATGATCAGTTCAGTTTCTCTTTCAATTACCAAGTACCAACGACTCAATTAATGGTTCAACTAATTTCAATGTACCCGTCTAGCTGGCTAAAACATTGCAATAAACCTAATTTGTGAATATATTGCAAAATATTAAGCGTACTTTTTCTTATATCATGTATCATCATACTATGCAATATAAAGAAATTAATTGGTCAATAACTAACATAAAATATGGCATGTAGTGGATCTTGCATAACTGGAGTGACGAAGATTGCGTGAAGATATTGAAAAAATGTAAAGAAGCGATCCCAAGTAAGGAAAATGGGGGGAAAGTTATCATCATCGACATAGCCATGGAGAACAAAAGAAGTGATGATAATGAGGCATTTGAAGCTCAAAGCTTCTTCGATATGCTGATGGTGGTGCTCTTCGGTAGCAAAGAGAGAACCAAGAAAGAATGGGCAAAACTCTTATCCGATTCAGGGTTTAGTAACTATAAAGTAACTCCATTGTTGGGCTTAAGGTCTATCATTGAGGCTTACCCTTGAAAGTTATTACATCATTGTGTTTGCTTGGTAAAATCGTGTGTTTATCTTTCGGGTGAAGTCATTTTTAATAAGGTTAGAGTTTGACACTTATCGCGTCATATTTATTTTAGGTCGAATTGTTTCATTTGCTCAGTTTTTTTATCAATTAGTTTGAACTTTGAACTTTGACCATGAGTGTGTATAAGCTGAGCAATGCCCCCGAACCGAAACAACCAGTAATAATAATCTTTATTGTTTGTGTTATATGTAGTTATTCTGGGTTATGTTAACAGCTTCAATATCTGTATTATGTACGTGTACGTATTTTGTTGTTAGTCTTAAACAAGCTAAGACTTGCTAGTACTTGTGATTTGTATGTATGTCAAATGTAAGAAAATGGAAAACGGACCAAAAATGAAGAACAGAAGTACTCATTTGAATAATGGTAAGGATTATCAGGAAGAGAGGTAGATAGATTAGGGAAGAAATGAGGAATACGCATCGTCTTTTGTGAAAAATATACTCATTGGGTTTTCAAGCCGGCCGTAACCGAAATTCTGAATCTTTATGTCAAAAAAATACGAACTTTTTTTAAGTAAAAGCAGAAGAAATTGTTTTCTGGAGAACTTGAAGAACTAGACCTACATAAGTAGGTGTTTAAAGGTGGTTTATTCAGAATTAAATTCAAGTTTAAAATAATCTGTTGTACGACATTGTTTTAACACAGTAGCTAAGAATTAAGCTTCCTTTTAAAATTAACTGCATAAGTACCATTTGTAATCCTGAAGTGTCTTTTGCATAGGATGGGGTTAAGACGTCTCTAGAGCAAGCACCAGTCACACTTCATATGAACTGTTAATGCATTTTTTGGGAAATCTTATTAATTTTTTTATTAAAATTCACAATCATCAGCTTCATTTAAAAGATCGTCAAATTTTGAAAATGCCCCAATATTACTTATATAATAGGAAACAAAAGTATTACACATTATTTTACAAGAGTGAGATGTCATCATGCTTACATTCAAAAATAATTAAAAAGAAAGAGATGGAAAATAAGAAGGTTTATATTTGTTCGATGATGTTTTCTGTGAATGTAAAAATTATTATGTTAAAATGAAAAAAAAGTATACTTTTTTATTGTCAAAAACAATGATAAACCTGGGTAGTGGTTGCTCTCCAATGCTTTTAAATAGGTTGGAATATCACAATCACAAAAGGCGTCAAATACATTATCTACAAGGCATAAAAGGCCACAGATTTGCTAAATAAGGATTTAAATAAAATGGAACAACCAAATGATTATTTGAATTATACATGTATATAGTTATATATATATATATATATATATATATATATATATATATATATATATATATATATATAAATATATAAATAATAATATTATATTATGTTATCCTTAATTATAGACATGTTAGATGTGTTCAGTAGTATCATGTCTTTTAGTAGGTATAAGCCCACAAGCCACGTTATTGCCAGAAGGATGCCAGAATGAGCTTATACCTTCTTCGGTTCATTCAACGTAACTACTCCCTTTATATTTATTTTGTAGGGTAATATTAGATACTTCACATTTCCAATCTTATTTAATGATCTAGCATTAACTTATTAATAAAAAATTGAATTTGATATATTATACAAGTCTAGTTGCAAAAGAAAAAAAATTGACAAACACCCTATGTGAAAAAAGAGTTTTTCATTACTTTTAAAAAATTGTAAATTGATATTATTTTTATAACTTAATGGTTATATAATCACACAATGTCTATAATTCAATTAGAAGGATAGTAGAGAATAAAAAAAAAAAGGATTTAGTTGAAAAAAATCACCAACCAAACAAGTATTAGTGTAACAACATAATGATTTAATTAGTCTCTACAATTCAATTTTTTTATTAAATATTGTGTGTCATATCATCATGACATGTCATTGAGTGTGAATGAGAGTGTGCAAGTAGTATATATATAGTTACCCATTTTTATACTTTATCGTATACATGTTTAGATGTCACGAGTATATTGTTACATTTTCATGATTAATGAATACTCTTATAATTTATAAAATCTTTCCATATGTAATGAATTCGCTTTAATTAATTTGTGGTTGATTTGGTTTATTAGTCTTCACTAAACCTTATTCTGACTCGTGTGATTGGTTAATTCAGTAAAAAATTCATATCAACACAATTTTGTCATATTACGTCTTGATTTTTTTATTATACTTCGGGAATTTTAGAATACTAGGCAGGTACTGCCTAGTTTGTTTGCTATTTGTTTTATATATTTATTAAGGTTCATATATGTTTTTATCTGATGCCACATTGGTTAAAAATTGATACTACCTGTGGCGGAATTAATTAAAATTGTGAAATGAGAGGGTTAATTTTCTATATAAAAAAAATTATAACTTGTATTAAGTTATTCTATGGAATGCGAATGGATGAAACACTAAAATTTAAATGTTTTGTTTAAAATACATAGAAAAAATTTATTTTTTCATTAATTTTTAAAAAATTTATTTTTTCATTAATTTTTAAAAAAATTATTTTTTCATTAATTTTTTCAAAATATTAAGTGTTGCAACCATCGACTGTACTTAGCTAATTACTTTTCTTTTCCGTATATTACTCAATAATGTTGTAAGATATCATAGACTTTTTATCAAGTAACTTAAAAACTGATTATATTTGTGCATCAGAAAAATATTGTATGTGCTCATTATAACCACTCATTACAACAAAAGTAAAATTTGACCAATCAAAATTTGTCTCTAAATAGTATATTTTAGCGATAAAACTAATTTTCTTTAAGGATACAAATATTTTTTTCATCCCTAAATCCAATTCTTAAGGGAAAAAAAATTCAAAAAAAATGTCTCAAAAGACAACCTTATACAGACTTAAGGAGATAATTTAATTTTGTATCAAAATAGATTCCGATACACTTTTAAATTGTTTCCTTATTGTTGGTACCGGATTGTCTTTGTAGACAATTTTCTTTTCTAATTTTGGTCCCTAAACATTAGATTTGGGGACAAAAAACATTATTTTTACTTCTAAAAAATTATTTCTGTCCTTAAAAAATACTATTTGGAAACAAATTTTAACAGTTTCCAAATAATTTGTCCCTAAATCTCATGTTTATTGCAGTGACTATTAATACTTACCTAATAAGAATAATAAAACTAACGAGTATTTGGTATGTTTATATACATATAAATAAATATATATATATATACATTAGGTAAATATTATTTCTCTTCTTTTATTTTTTAAAATAAAGGTAAATATTATTTCAAACATGAGATATATGGCACACGATGGTCAGACTTTCTTTGCCTATGAATATTGTAAATTATGTTAGCAGTCCAATGAAACATCTCATTTCATAATTCGAAGAAACATAAATAGTTGCGTAGTGACAAAACTGAAATCATCAATCTTTAGCAGAGTTGATGATTTCATTGTGGCATATTTTTGCTTTGTAAAAGAAGAAAAATATGCCACAGTCAAAAAAAAATACGTTTGCCTAATATTTCGAATAATGTTATGCGTTTCAGTTATAATTGAAATTCTGTTTCAGTTATAATTGAAATTTTGTTTCAGTTATAACTGAAGAGTTCTGACAGAATAGTAAATAACACACGACGTTTAATTACGAAATTCGATGTACTCACCACATCTATGTATCCGAGGCACTCACCCAGTATTTATTGATATTGCCAAGGTTAGTAGACTCAAGTATTACAATACCCAATGACTCACTCACTAGTATTTGCCTATCAAACTATTGCTCATAGCTAACACATCTCAATATCTAATGACATCCCGTCACGAATTTCTCTCAAAGAATAATATTTTCTCTCTAATATTTTGTGGGTCTCTCTCTATTTGCTGTATAATCTATGATGTAGAGACACAAAATATTAAAGTCTAATTGACTTTATTTATAACCTTACAAAGAATCATAATTTTAAACAAATACAAAATATTTAATTTTTCTCTCTTTACTTCTTTAACTTCATTCTCTTTCAATATAATATTTTGAGATTGCATGAAATCTTCTTGACTTACTGCTCACGTTTGTGGACCTTCTAAAAATATTTGACTTGATCGCCAAGTAATCTGTCCGTCAGTTTCAGTTATAACTGAATTATAACTTCAACTTATATTTAACCATAAATTAATAAATGTCTTACGTATTAACTGTTAACATAATAAAAGTTAAATATCAGTTAATTCAATATATTTTTAGCAATAATGACAAACAAATATGGTAAAATCAGCTGCAAAAAATTGAATCTATCAAAAGAAAACACTATGTAAAAATATTTAAATGTACAACGGTACTAGTTATAATTACTGCAACATAAAGATTGACAAATAAGAATAATGCTTGCCATGTTCTCTAGTTTCTACTACATACATACACACATAATAGTGGTACACCATATTTTGATATCCATATATTCCCATTCTATAAAACCCCTACCACACCACTCCTATCACCACCACTACACTCACCATAACCAATGGCTTCTTCCATCACCCTCTCTTTGCTCCTCCTCTCTCTAACCTCTCTCCTCGTCTCCCGAACCCTATCGCAGTCCGCCCCGCCACCATCCCCCTCTGGCCCGGTCAACATCACCGCGATCCTAACCAAAGGTGGCCAATATAGCACCTTGATTCGCCTCCTAACATCCACCCAAGCCGCTGACCAGATCAACGGACAAGTGAACAACTCACGAGACGGAATGACAGTTTTCGCCCCTACAGATACCGCCTTCATGAACCTTCCCGCAGGGTACGTACAATTTCTTTTTTATTACTCCATTTGTTTCTGAAAGAACACTCCATTACATTTTATTAATATTGTGTGAAAACGCCTCAGGTACATGAACAACCTATCTACCCAACAACAAGTTCAACTAGTACAATACCATGTTTTGCCTAAATACTACGCAAAATCTGAACTTTTGACCGTACCTAACCCGGTTCGGACCCAAGCCTCAGGCCAGGATGGGAAGGTTTTCGGGCTTTACTTTTCGGGTGAGGGTAATCAAGTAAATGTCTCATCAGGTCTTGTAGTGACTCAAGTGAATAATGTTCTTAGGGAAGAAAGTCCTTTATCTGTTTACCAAATGGATAAAGTTTTGTTACCCAAGGAGTTCACTGAGGCCACGCCGCCGTCTCCTTCTCCGGTTACTGAAAAGACCCCTGCGGATAGCTCGAGCGGAGGCAAGGCAAAGTCGGAGGCAGGGTCTCCTCCAAGCGCGTCGACCCGTTTAGATATGCGTTTTGACATGGTAGCTGCGATTGGGTTGTTTTGCGTTGGGTTACTTTCATGAGAGGAGATTTCTATTTTTATTTTTTTTGTTCATTGAAAAATAACCTGTTCTCAGGTGTATATGCTTTTGGTGCTTACATTCATATTTGTTGTATTCCATTCAATACATTCCCATCTTTGTTTAGCAATGTTGTTTTATGTCCTTTATTCTTTCTATATGATATATAAGTTCTGGCTCAAGGCTCCAACCGCAGATGCTTTATTGCCTTTAAGCATCAATCTTTAGCACATAAATTTCGCTTTGTACAAACTTATGCAGTCTAGTAGAGTTACTTATCGGATAACGGTAAGAAACTGTAGATTCTAATACTCAGCACTCATCCCGCGTGCCAATCGGGAGGATGTGATTGCTCAGCCGCGTTAGGTGCCACTAATCATAACAGTGTAAGACGTAATAACCAGGATTTGTATTTCCAAACGGTTCAGATGCACTAACCAATAAGTCTTTCCAAAATTTTACGTTTGCTGTCATTGCAAAATACTAGTTAAAAAGGAAAATCAAGCAATGAATAGTAGGGACACAAGTCGAAACTAACATAACAACCAAGTTGAACCCACAAATTCACTCATACAGAGTTTGCAATACATTAACTAGTTGGGAATATTCAACAATTTATCCCAAAATATTGAAAGATGGACTGGAAATGGAAAGATATGGAATCGTAGCAGCATAAGAGTGTCTAACATAACAACCAAGTTTGAACCAATAAACTCACTCATACAGAGTTTGCAAAACATTAACTAATTGGGAATATTCAACAATTTACCCCAAATTATCGAACGATGAACTGGAAATGGAAAGATATGGAACCTTAGCAGCATAAGAGTGTCTAGGTGGTGGTTTTCAAGTTCAGATCTTGAAGGTTCAGCAAAAGATCGTCAGCATTCAAGTAAACCCTGTTAGCAGAGTTTGCCATTGTGTGAGCAATTTCTCTGGCAGCTTCGATTTTCCTCAGGGATAAAAATGCAGGATTCTCAGACATGGCTTTCCCTATCATCTTGGCACTCTGGGACTCACCCTGGAAAACACAGCCGTAAGTAATAAATTCGAATTATCTATCGGAAAAAAATAGGGGAACAGGCGAGATTTGGGAGATTTGAAGAAACAACGAAATCAAGTGTGCGATTCATTAACAAGCCAAGGCATTAAGCCAAGTATATGCACTCATAACAGGGAACAAAAAGTGAAAAAAAATTACTACAAACTATTAATAATCTACCTTCCTCCGGAAGAAAAGGTAAAAATGATGTTCATTTAGAATTGAGACCCTTTGATAAGGAAAGATAAAACAAAAAACTTGAATGGAATAGGCAACTCCTAAGGGCGACGGAAATTTGTAAGGGACAAAAGACTCGGTAGCATCCAAAGTTCAAATTGTTATAGTGTAAAAACCATCTAGTATACTTTTGTTGGACAGTTAAAGATCGTAATATTTTCATACTGCAAAAAGGACTAACTTTCTGTATCAGATGTAAATGCAATGGGTTACTAAAAGAAACTTAAACAAAAATAACACAGATCACGACTGCTCATGGACTAGAGATTTGATTTCTCTAAGATAGTATCTCTTTTCTTACCGAGGCCCTAATAACAGCGCTTTTCTTTTCTTGCTCAGCTTTTTCAACAATGAATTTTGCCCTCTCAGCATCTTGAGCCGCTACCTGTTTGGCTTCAATTGCAGCTCTAAATTCTTTACCAAATTGAAGATTTGTAATTGAAACATCATCTAGGGCAATGTTGAAAGTTGCTGCTCTCTCCTCCAGTATACCCCGGATTTTGCTACTCACGGTCTACAAACATAACACCGCAATGAATAATTTTATTTCAAACAGATGAACCTAGTATAATATAAAAAGCTAGCTTCAGAAATATATATATAGCGAGCAAGGTCGGTGCAATGTTATAAAATGGAAAGGCAGCTAAACAATCCTTAACATTGACTACAGCATATTCGTCGATGCTTTTATCCTGACCTTTTCCTTGAATTACTAAAAAAATCCATCAAAACAATTGTATAGTTTCAAAAATTGGATACAGTTGAACACTCCATATATACTGAAAACATAAAGCAGATTCAAAGTCTATAATTGATTTAAACAAGAAACATTATTCCTAGTTATATATATATATTTTTTTAATTTGTTATTTTATGGTTTTGTCATTTATAACATAAAGTTGTAGAGTTATGCTTTAGAATTTAGAAGGAATATTAAATCAAACCTTGACTTTTTATACTTTGGAGTGCAAAAAACACACCTCAAAGCCTGAGCTCACTTTTTATCGCAATGTTTGCACCAATACGATAAAAGGTGAGCTTTAAGGTGGTGCTTCGAAACCGTATCAAAACAAAGGGTGTTTTAAGGTGGTGCTTCGAAGCGGTTTCAAAACAGAGGGTATATGCACCATAATTTAACACCATTTTTGTGAAGGCAGTCACCGTTGTTTTAGAACGTCGATTTTGTACTTTCAGAACAATTAAAAAGCTTAAAAATTCTACCTCTCTCTGAGTAAGAAGCTCGCTAGCGTTGTATTGAGCAACCACTGCTTTCAGAGTCTCATGAACAATTGAAGGAAGGATTCTCTTATTGTAGTTCTCACCAAGTGTGCGGTATATTGTAGGTAGTTTCTCTGGGACAGGACGGGTAAGCACTCGAACGCTAATATCCACCTGTCGATAAAATAGAGAGTATGAACATTAGATTCAAAACTCACATGGGTTTTGAAATAAACGATTGGTGTGAGAGCATCAGCTTATACATCCTATTCCCATTCCAATGTACATGGACATAAAGGGCAGAGAATTAAGACAACATGTATACTTATACATATATAATCCAATGGGTGTGCATGTGTTTTTGATTATATCTTCATCACCCTGAAAATTCAATGGCTCCAAATTCTCTACCGACTACCGTTAATAATCTCACTGCTAGATTATTTTTCGTTTAATCCGTGAATAGACTTATAGACAAGTGCTGGTATGCATAAAAAGCCAATAACGTTACCAGATATAATAAAAATAATGTGCTCTCTGATTAAGTAAGTGCAGATTTCTATGTTCTGCTTACTCGAAATCTTCACATAGCTGATGATAGAGATTAAAGCCAAAATTTACTTGATGATCTCCCGCCTATTCCTTATAACAAGTTAAACGAAGTAGGATAGAAACTAAAGCACTATTGCTTGAAAGTTTTGGTGTAGTGTGTAGGTGGTGATGGTTCCAGAAAAGACATGTTCCGTCATTATTAACAGTTACAGGAATGAAATGACATGTATGAAATGACAAATAAAACTTTCACCAGTTCATGGCAGGAATCAATAACCTGCCGAATCTCCCATCTGCACTCTAATATATGATATACTTAAAAATACATGATTGAAAAACCAAATACGAAACATTTTCAAATCTAAGATTAGATGAGTAGATGACAATATAACAATTAATTACTTCAATTGGTGTAAAATACACGACTTCCTTTTAATGTAAGACATGTCCTATATTTTATTCTTTGATGGGAGAAAAAGACGTCAAAAGTAACTTAACAGATGAAACATCTGACTAATTCTTCATTTGAAAGTTGTTTCATTGGCAGCCCATCTACGAGTTAAAATTTAAAACCTTAGACCCAAATGTTATATCTGATTTGAATCTATGTAGTTATAGGGGAAAGGAAAAAGAACTTTCAGATTATTTATGTAATTATTAGGGAAGGGAAAAAGAAATTAAGATCAAGCATTTTACCATTTGGAGATCACGGCTCCCTGAGGTGCTGTTCACTAAATGAGGACGAGCACGGACATCATAAATAGTTGCCCTTTCAACCCAAGGAATTTTGAAATGAGTCCCTTCTGGATACACCTGAAATATTTACCAGCAAAGCACATAAATTATTCACTTGGCAGAATAATATCTAAGGTGTACTTAAAAAAGTTGCAAGCACGACAATCAATATGGTCCTTTTTTACTAGACTAGAGATAATTATTTAAGAAAAGGCTTCAAGCAAGAAAAACACATGCTAAGTCTATCACAAATTCACAAAAGTGATAGTACTGATGGGAAGTAGTCGTAAAATGGCAAAGAAAAATAAGTGCAGATGAGTTATAATTGTAAATTTATCAAAGTATATTCATAAAAGATAAAAAGCGAAAAAAATAACTAATAACCCTGTCTTTTACCCCAACCAAGCGATTGAAAACAGCTGCCCTGTTCCAACCCTCAAATATTAATGCAAGATAAAAAGGGGAAGAAATAACATAATAACCTTGTCTTTTACACCAACAAAGCGATTAAAAACAACTGCCCTGTTCCCACCCTCAACATTGTAGATACTGTTACTAATTCCATACACACCAAGCCCTACAACAGCTCCAATTTTGATCAGAGCAGAAGCTGCTCTACCACCAGGCACCTTTGGAATTTTAGCATTTTTCAAATCCATTACTGGATTTCTGTACACAAGGTAAATAAATAGACCACTTAAAGAAAACTCAAAGATTTGACATTATAAGAAGTTAAACATCATAAAATTTAGATTTTGAATCAGAAACAATGCTTTAACATTAACTACAACGCTGAAACTTAGCATCCAGTAGAAGACAGGTTAAGGTTAGGCTTTTGAATGATCGAAAAACAAATTAAAGACAGACTTAAAAAAAAGTCACTAGATGTAAAAAGGTGATTTATTTTTTATTTTAAAAAAATTGAGGTATTGGATAATAATAAGATTGATCCCTAAGAATGGAGCTTATCATCTTAAGTTCTTAACTCTGTTGCAGATAAATTCATATGATACACATAAATGATACTTTCAGATTATACTTGTACTCTTGCACATAAATCATTTCGAGGAATGATAGCCATAGCACCAATCAGACAATCACTGATCTACTACCATATATATAAACGAGTAAGAACATACAAGTAACTTAAGCACTTGCAAAGAACCAACATGATACACATTAAATATCAAAAGCCACTCGATTTTTGTAAAGAAGTATTTACGAGATTATGGTCACAGGTCGTGTGCCACCCGATTCTGCATCTTAAACTTTTCTTAATAATACTCTACTTTTACAAAACCTACTGATTGGATCAAATTGTAACATTATTTTAATCTAATGCGACAAGGACATAAACAAGCAGCAAAGGTTTTAGGAACAGATCCTATTGATTAAAGATTCACCTCAGTCAAAAGTTGGAAATCCAACATCTCATAGTAATAATAGCTGGATCTATGAGACCTTTCGAACAATTGTATTATTGGCATTCTTATGCTTTTAGCCTAAAAGGATGTTTGGGGAGAAAGTGAAAGTTCTTAGTGTTAAAAACATCTAAAACAAGATGCACTGGAATTTTATTCTGTTGCCTCTCTATGAATAAGCTAAATTAGAAGTATTACTTAACGAAATGCTCTAAAAAGCATTTTTCCCCATGTACTTTAAAAGTATACAAATAAAAAGATTAACATAAAAACTCTTGCTAAATGTAGCAAACCCATATACTTTTATAAAGCATGTCCTTTTTCTGTTTTTTTCTCCTAACAAGAAACTCCCCTACTTGCAGCTGTATTAAGCTGACTTCTTCTAACTGTTCTTTTGAGCAAAAATTTAACCAAACGAGTTTGTACCAAGAGACCCTATATATAGAACTATAGATGAAACCAGAGGTAGAACCATGAATCACTCGAATGACTAAAATTCATATATGAGGAGATGATTATAGGAGACAGTGCACACATAAAAATTTAAGCTTCAAAAGCAAGGTACCAAGTACGACTGATAGCTGACCCGTAGGTGTTTTTTTTTTGTTGGGTTTGTAGGATGAGGAAATAGGTGACGAAATCATAACGAGACTGGTGTGCTAAAATTCTATGGTCGACCCTACGAGAGGGCTCATGGTCATCTCCTTCACAACATACTATATCATACATATATTACAACTCTGTGAAATCAAGTAGTTTAATTTTCGGACCAAGAAGGTGAGCGTAATAGCTATACTACTCAAAACTACATTGGCATTTGGCGTTAATTATTTTTCTTTTTTGCTTATAAACTGAACAACAATTGTTGGTCACTCTATAAACTGTTTTGCTTCTGGCCAAAATATCCAAGCCTAATAAACCCATTTTTGCTCATAAAAAAAAAAAGGCAGCTTATTTGTTCAAAATCTAAATTCCACCCACAGTTTATCATATGTTAATAAACACACATGAGCAAAACACCTTATTTAAAGACCATAAAGAGACACACATAAATAATAAATTACACATAATATTCAACAGTAATTTAAAATCCATAATTTACCAGAAACAGTGAAAATAACATTACCATTGACCTGAAAGCCCTAAGTAATAAAATTTCTATAACATTATTCAACAATAATTTTAAAATCCATAATTAACCAGAAACAGCTAAAATTTCACTATCATTTACCTGAAAAACCCTAAAGAACAGAATTTCTATGACAATATTCAACAATATTTTAAATTCCATAATTTACCAGAAAAAGCGAAAATATTACCATTTACCTGAAAACCCTAAAGAATAGAATTTCTATGAAATTATTCAACAATATTATAAATTCCACAATTTACTAGAAAATATCATTATCATTAACCTGAAAACCCTAAAGAATAGAATTTCTATCGCAATATTCAACAATAATTTTATATCCAGAATTTATCAGAGACAGCGAAAATAACATTATCATTTACCTGAAAACCCTAAAGAATATAATTTCTATGACAATATTCAACAATATTATAAATTCCACAATTTACCAGAAACAATGAAAATATCATAATTATCATTAACCTGAAAACCCTAAAGAACAGAGTTTCTATGACAATATTCAACATTATTTTTTAAATCCATAATTTACCAGAAACGGTGAAAATATCAATATTAATTACCTGAAAACCCTACAGAATAAAATTTCCATGACAATATTATTAAAATTCATAATTTTACCAGAAACAGCAAAAATATCATTATCATTTATCTGAAAACCTAAGTAATAGGATTGCTATAATAATATTCAACAATAATATTATATTCCATATTTTATCAGGAAAAAAAACGAAAATATTATTATCATTTACCTGAAAACCCTAAACAATAAAATTTCATAAACTCTTAACATATAAAAAAATAAACTAACCAAATAAAAAAAAATTGAAGGAAGAAGTAGATTAATAAACCAGGTACATTATGGTCCAAAATGTAGCATAATAAATAAAGTTGTTATAGAACTACATTATAAGCAAACATACCTGTATTCTGTAGAATATATACATACATATATATATATATATAGAGAGAGAGAGAGAGAGTACCTGAGAGAGTGGAGATGAAGAGACTTGGAGAAGGGTTTAAATGAATTTATTTAATAATATTTGTTTTTATTTTAAATATGAGAGAGATATTTATATTGTTACACACTCGGATATAAATAATAAAAAAATCCCAGTTTCTTGAAGGAAAAGATAATGAATTTGGGCTTTTTAAGTAAACTCAATATTTGGTTTGAGTTCTTGTTTAGGCCAATTTAATGTAAAAACTTAAATAAAATGTAAATGGAGTATTATTTTGGTTTTATTTGGGTGGTTTTTGGAGTGTATATATGCTAAGTATCTATCTTAATATGTACATATTTTTTTTTAGAGTGATGTTACACCCCTTCACAAAAATAATTTGAAAATTATATCTGTTGAAATGAAATGGTCATGTTTATTATAGTATTTTCTCAAGACAAAATCTCAAATCTTAAAAAGAGGAAAGTGCACGTGTAAAATAAGTTACTTCTTGCTTATAGTCTTTGTTTTCTATGAGTTTGTTTTGTTTATAGTTTTTACAAAAATTAATTAGACAGTATGATTAAAGAAAAAATTATGTCTACTATCCCAGACATTAAAAAAAATTGAAAAAATTGAAATTCAAATTTTTTCTATCAATTTGTAAATTCATTTGTTAATTTTTTTTATCATTTATTTATCGAGTAATGCTAGACCCACAAGTTGCACATAATTCATAGACTAATAAAATACATATTTATCCTTCCAAATATACATAAAATTATATAATTTGATAAATTAAATTATAAATATTCAGCATAATAAAAATCCAACCTACTAAAAATCCAAATAAAAATATAGTAGAACCTTAGTTGAGCCTACCATAAATTTAAATATTAATTAAAATTTTTTTTGTTAAATCTAAAATCCAACCCACTAAAAACTCAAATAAAAATATAATAGAACCGGCCTAGTTGAGTCAATCCTAATTTTAAATAGTAATTAAAAATAAAAAAATTTGTTAAATCTAGTATATTCTAACAATCAAAACCGTTGACGAGCTTGATATTACATGTAATTTGAGTTGATTTTTTGGCTAAAAAATATGTGACCAAAAATATTTTCCAATTTTTTTTTAGTTAGATTGCTGACCAATCCATATCTTAATATATTGTTTAGATTCATTTAATGTAGGGGTGTCTGTGTGTATTTTGTTTCGATAAGGGAAATTAAAACTCGTGCCAAATAAAAATAAAAATAAAAATATTGAAGCTTTGTAATAGCTCCGTAAAATATTAAAGGATGACTTAATTGTTGGAAGGTCACCTATAGATTGAATGTTTCGGACCCAGACTAAATTAAGATCCGGATCCTTAAAAGCAAATTATATAAAGTTTAGACCACCTCCAAAATATTTTTAAGAAAAGGACCAAGATGATAGGAGAAGTCATTTATGAGGACCAGAGAAATTGCACACACAATGGCTCACTCTGCTAACAAGTTAATTTGAATGCGGACAACCTTCTGTTGAATCTTGAGGATCGAATGGTAACTTTTGGGTAGCGGATCTTTTAAGTGTTTTGGATTTTAGAGCTTCAAACTTTGGTATAAATGTTGTAGCTGGTTTTTAGTTGATAGAAGACTTTTGTTGCTGGATATTTATCGGATTAGAGGTAGAAAAACGTTTTTTTTAACTTTGGTGATCCATAAACATTTTAACCACTATATCAGTATCTCTATTCTATTCTCTAAATTGATTAATTAATAATATTTTATTATTTGACCTTTGTTATTTTGTAGAAGAGAGAGAGTAAAATATTATAAAAAAATATTTTTATCTTATAAATAGAATATGTTTATACTCTATTTAGTTGATGAATTTTATTGCTCTATTTATTTTTAAATAACTCAAAATGAGACCGATCCAAAATCTCTTTTTCTATTAACTCATCAAAATTGTAGAGAAATTGTGTTTTGTTCAGACTGATTGTAATACTCTAAGTGCCAGCTTTATTTACGTGTAATAGTTTGTTCTATTTGGGTTTTGAGATGGTTGCATAACTTTTTCTTCGATCTCTTTATATACACCATGAGTAAAGTGTTTTTATTCAAATTTGAAATGAAGTCTTTCCTTTGATTAAAAATAAAAAAATAAAATTGAAGATCTGAACAAGAACACTTCCACATAGCCACCCTTAAGCTGCTAAGGTTCCACCTCTATCTTCCTTTTTCCATTTTTAGGTAAATTGTTGCATATTCCCGAACTAGATAAAGTTTTGGAAACTCTGTATGAGTGAATTCATCGGTTGGTTTCGTTATGTGATTCTCAAATTCTAGAAAAAAATGGCATGGTATACTATCTCACTATAAAATAATATTTGATTTAGTGAGAGTCAAAAGCTGTCACAAGTCTGTCGCTAATTTAAAAAAATCGATGTCACAAATTTGTTGCAAATTTACTAAACTGTCACAAAGCCGTCACAAAAACCGTCGCTAATAAACTCGTAACAAAAAATATCGTCACTAATACCGTCGCTAATTGAGTATTTTTTTTTTTTATAGTGTTTGTTACTTATACAGAAGAAAAGTTCAACATCCCAATAAAAAATAACTGGTTATTAAGTCGCAGGCAAGTGACTTTTTTTTCCTGGTTTACGTTTTATGTCTCTAAATATTCACAAACAATATATAGTAACTAGTTTTATCGTTCAGTGATGTGCTACTCTTTCTTCTACAGAGAAGCCGTACGTGTTTATAGGAAACGTAACAGAGATGTCAAACTACGTAATAGGATATATATTATATATACACATGACGTTGAACTTGAATTTCCTTAGCATGCACTATTTAGTTGGTGCATATGTAAGAGATTTACTTCTCCTACGTAGCCCTGAACCCCCGAACGGATATGGTGGCCGAAACGACACGGTGGATATACAAAACGCAAAATTTAAAAATATAGACATGACACGGCTAGAATATGACATTTTGTTGGTTTTTTTAGGTAAAATTTTGTAAATTTGAACGTTTAGGGACTTTCTTTAGTAACTTTTGTGTTTATGATGTCCCTATATAGTGGCCACGACGAGTCAAGAAGCGATCAAAATGTACCCACAGACCACGAAAGCGTCCGCAGAATCAATTGCTCAATGAGTAACGACACGGGAACTAAAGTGTCTGACACTTGAACTGGAATATACGCACGATTGTTCGTGTCCGATACGATAGTTGTATTTTTTTTAGTGTTTGTGTACGTTTTTTTTAGAAGTCATTAGGTATGCATAAAACTATAGGAAAACATCAACCAATTGACAATCATGTGCAATTTTTAAAGGCCGTTATCATTTCGTTACAACAATCAGTTAAGAAACATATAATTAAAGGCCGTCTTTAGAAATTTTTAAAATTGTATTTCAGCCTACTATTCAATTTGGCAGAGAATCAAGTGCATCTAGTCTTAAAAATCGCAAAAGTTGCTATAAATTAATATTTACAAGTCATGTGAACACTGCAGAACAGTTCATGGGTTGCATTGTCTATTAAAATAAACTATGTGCTAAGATTGCATCATTAAATTGACTACATGACATATCATGGCACACAATGACGTTCATGTCGATATAATCTTTTTCATATTCTATTAACCCTTTTCCCCATATTGTTGATACGCAAGCAAATGTAAATGAACGTAATACATATGTCTATTCGCATTTTGCATTATATTTTACTGTCATCCGGAATCTTTGTATATCAAAGAAAATATCACCATCATAACAAGAAGCCAGTGATACAAGACTGAAATACTTAAGTGTAATTTTATGCTCCTAGTTAATTAGCAATTTTGGATTAAGCTAGACTTTAAAAGAAAATGTCTCACACATGACGTCAAAGTATCAGTGATTACACTTCTACAATCAAAAGTTGATTTAGCATTATAAATTTTTTTGAGTTAGGTTGGTAAATTGGTTGTGCATGGCTAAATTTTAACAACAATTTAGCAACACAGTTTACTGCTAAACTGTTAGTAAAATTTAGCCACACTGATTTTACCAACATAACCGAAAAAGTTTTATAAGTTTATAATGCTAAATAAACTTTTTATTATAGTGAACTAGATCAACTTAAAATTTAGTTTTGGTGTCTAATGTTATTGTCACAGTATAATACTCCCTCTATATATATATATATAGCCCCATTCTTTACTCGCAGATCCAAATATTTAATTAAATATCAAATGTCACTACAAAAAAATACTTAAAATAGTGACGGTATTTTTTGTTACGAACTTATTAACTACGGTTTTTGTGACTGTTTTGTGACAGTTTAGTCAATTTGCGACATATTTGTGACAAATTTTTAAATTAATAACGGGCTTGTGACAACTTTTGACTCTTACTAAATCAAACATTATTTTGTAGTGTTAGTTAACCATTTACTCTTAAATATTTATTTTACTATTAAATATGTTTGTAAAGCATTTATAAAGCGCGAGCAACCGAGGCAAAAAACCTTATTTTTCGAAAATTGGATAAATAAAGGAAAATATTGCAAAGAGAAATATTGAGAAGCAAAAAAGTATCCGAACTTAATATAATGATATCAATGATTACATAACCATATAGAAGATGACATCAGTTATATATAGTATGAGATGATGATGATATTGGAACTTGGAAGAGAACACAAAAATAAGTATTAAAAACCATTTCCACAAACTATGTGATTATATTTTTGGATACGTGTATACTATATATAATTAGCATATTATACGTTAGGGTATTGGGGCCGGTGAGGTATGTCTTTGCAAGTGGCTTTTGTTTTGTTATATTTAAATGGAAACAGCCAAACGAGTAAACTGAAACTAATATGTATTTAAATTGGAAAGTAAATATTGTATCATAATGTTGGTGTATACTTGATCGGTAAAAAAAATTGTGCTTGATAATCATACACATGAGCATTCATTTTAACTTAACTTAATTTTACATTACAAATTATGATCCTCATTAATCATTATGTTATTGTTTTATAGCAATCTAAATGTTCTCATATTTGATGAAATCATATAATATCCTCATTAGACGCAAATAATCTGAGTAATTAATGTATATATATCTTTACTTTACATTATGGGTGCCTTTGGCAACAAATTTTAGTGGATTTTTGGATTTTGAATTTTAAAAATCTGTGCGTGTTTCTTTTTTCTTTTTTGATAATAAAATATATGAGTGTTTGGACAATTAGATTAGTTACCTTCTGAAAATTAGATTTTTAGGCTAAAAAAGGTAAAAAATTCAGATTTTCAGTGGAATTTTAAAGTAAATTTTTAAAATCTAATTTTGAACCAAATTATGTGTATTATATAAGGACGGAAAATGCCAAATTTATAAACTGTATTATGAAATTTTGAACAATTAGTTTTCATTTAAACCACCCACAAAGAATTTCTCTAATTAAAACATAGAAAAGAGATTTAATGAATATCCCACACCTCCAAATGCACCTAAATAAACCTTGGATCATTTCATTTTCACCAATAAATCTGACTGTTGAGTATTGTTGGGGTGGTCGCCAAGATAAAAGAGAAAGTACAAATAAATTTTGTTGTTTCCACAAATAAATACTCCATGAGTTACTATTTAATTATCATTTACGAAACTAAGTATAATTTTGACCGGTCAAGAATTTATATTAAAATTATCCGAATGAAGATTTTCAAAAGTTTATCATATAGTTCAAATGTTAAATTTTATCATTAGATTTAAAAAAAATTCATTTTGATAATTTTGATACAAGTTATAAGTCGGTTAAAATTGCACATAATTTTGTAATAGACAATTAAATAGGACGGAGAGCGTATGTAATAAAAGTAACGGTGAAACGTAAGCAGCCACAAGACAACATTGTGGAATACGTAATATGAGCATTTTAACTACAGTTGACTATAAATCTTCTTCTAGTTGCATCATCACACACCTCATTTAAATATTCTCAACATTACATTACGATTATTTATCTTATATAACAAGCCGCTATATATACCTAAACACACATACAACCATCCTACAAAACGTATAATCTCCAAATCCATCTCCTCTTTGTGTTATATTTTCTTAACAAACATTGTTTATAATGAACCGAACTTTTCCTATACTCTCAAATAAGCCTACTTTTTTGCTTCAACAACACAAACCCTTAAACAGGAAAAGAAATCATGAAAACGGAATAAGTAATCTCATACAAGACATGGTCACGATATCTCCAAAAGCCAAACGAGCGAAAAATCACTTTAACCTCAACACCTCATTAGTTACAGAACTGCCCCTTCAAGGAGAAAAAATTACAAAAATGGTATCTGAAAACGCGGTCATCGTGTTTGCGAGACAAGGATGTTGCATGTGTCACGTAATTGAGCGGCTTCTCCAGGGACTTGGGGTAAATCCGGTAGTTCATGAAGTCGAAGATTCTGATTTAAAATATTTCAACAAAAAATTTGAAGATGTTGCTAGTAAATTTCCAGCCGTGTTTATCGGCGGGAAGTTGTACGGAGGCTTAGATCGTGTGATTGCTACGCATATTTCAGGGGAGTTGGTACCTTTATTGAAACAAGCTGGGGCTTTGTGGCTTTGAGATTTCAAAATAATTTGGCTAAAGTGCAAATAATCACTATATATGTTTTCGGTTTCTTGGGAAAACTCATGTACTTCTGATACTTGCATGTCCGTTTTAATTTTGTAAAAAAATCTAATTTTATTTTAATCTGTTCCGTTGTGGATTGTTTTATACTTTTCATGCGTGCTTTCTTCTCAAGCTTCTTTGCATTTGAAATGTGAATTAGTGATTAACAAAAACAAGCATTATATAGAATAGTTTTATACGTAAAAAGAAATTTTCTAGTATTAAAGAGAAAACCTTCCCTTCTACAAATAATTTATTTCAGACCCTAGTGTTACTTGCTCTTTATTTACTACTCGTATATCGTAACATCAAACACAACGTTATGTCAATTTTATATTTGATATATAGAATTATGGTAAACTTTTGATTATATATGAGAGTTAATTATTAGTTTATTATGTATGTATGTTATTTGTGCAAAAGACCGACAAACTATCCACCTTTTCATTATTGTCAAACTTTTGCTTCCATGAAACATTAAATGGTTCGGTTAATATCTCGGTACGCTATGTTAATAACGACATTAATCATTGGGGCAAGTGCCATGGGCCGGGTTGCTTGTGATGGGATGTTTCGAACTTAATCGCTGTCACAGATTAGCAAATGCTAACGCATCATCTTTAGCTAATTACCATATATAGTTAAATACATTAGCAAATCCTAACTAGCTAATTACCATATATAGTTAAATACATTAGCAAATCCTAACGCAACATCCCTAACATATTGAAGCAAAAAAGTCTAGGTATCGCCCTGTCATACACGGTGCGGAGTTAAGACTCAACAATGTTGTGCTCAAATTCTACAAAATTATCTAGGGGTGGTAATCCCTATATCTAATGTGTGCTAGAATTTTTAATAATATGGGAGTGACCGTAGGTCTGTAGCCACACTGTTAAACACATTTTTCCTACCCAAATTAGTAGTTTTAACTGTCACACTGGATAAACTTTTAACAAAGCCATATGAAACTGCAAATTTCGATCCAATTTAAATACTTGGGAAATATTAAAACAAATAATTCAACACAAATTCCTTCAAAGATGCTATAAGATAAGGAAACGGTACTTAGGTTGAAGCTATACTGGATATTTACAACTTCATAGGTATTCTAATTTCTAATGAAGTCAGTTCCCACTAGGCCCTAGTGATTTATGGTTTATTCTGATTTATGTTGTTCCAACAGGGTAACAAAAGGATCTGTTGGAACAACATAAATCAGAATAAACCCCACGAAACGGCCAACAAAACTTTGCAATCCAATAATTTTCACTAGGGTACAGTCATAATGAGTCGAAAAATGAATCAAAGTCATCTAATGCCGATGATTTAGACTTGGAGGAAGCGCCAACTGGGGTAGAGTCCATATTATAAGACTTTAAGTTGCCCTTTTTACTCGAAGTCTTCTTGAGTAGATCATCAAGTTCATCATTGATGTATATATTCAATGAACTTCCTTGAGTTGATGATGTTTTCACAAGTAGATCGTGCAGGTCATCATCAAAGTTGTTCCTTTTCGAAGCATGTTCAGAGAAAACTGGAACTTCGCCACGAAGTTGAGATCCAAGTTGCTGAGCGGATGAGATTCTCCGCGATACTGAAGGAGATGTTACCTTTAGTAGGTCGTCAAGGTCGTCATCAAAACTGATATCCACATCATCCGATTTTAATAAATCTAAATCACTTTGAGAATTTAGATTAAGAGCCTTGTTGAGAATAGAAGTTGATTCCGTTTTAAGAGCAGTTTCTTCTTGTCCGTCATTATATTTCTTTGGCTCAGAAGAATTGACAAACCCCGTACTGCTAAATGATTTCAGAAGCAAATCAACCTCTGCTTCTCCATTTTTTATGTTATCTTTGTTAGGGTGAGCATCAATTAGTTCATCTGGTAAGTTTCTTGTCGAGTGGCTCTGGCTTTCAACTTGTATTTGATCAGACCCCTCATCAGCAGTTTGTAATTCCTCAGAACTCTGTAAAACACAACGTCAAACGCGTTTCAAATTCAATTAATTAAGTGAAATAAAATAAAAAACCATAATTGCAATCCATAACCCCTATTGCCTTGTTCCGTGTGTGTATGTGTAACATCAAAACGCTATGGTATGTCAGATTTATTTAATACATTGAAAACCGTAAAATTAATATTCTATCACATGATGTTGGGATATGGGATGAGTCAACATGTCTTTCTCCTAATAAATATAGCAATCTCTAGAAAGATTTTCAAGTCAGTGAAAGGAATTTTACCATTTCTGCTAAAAACAGGTCCGGCTCCATAAAAAGCCTTGTTGGTAAGTCTACTTTCTCCAGCTGTTCCGCAAGTAAATGCAGATTTAAGGAGAGAAATGATGCCTGTACAAATAAAGGAGATTAAGGAAGACCCCAGTTCTTGATTAGCCTATCAAGTTGGCCTATCAAGACAAATCAAACCAAATAAAAACTAACCATGCTAAATTAAGGAGAATATGAAGTTAGAAAAACAGGACGCCGTTATATAGCATGCTAGGGTAGTATGCTTTGCTGTAACAAGCTAATAATCATAGCATCGTATGCACAATCAGTTTGTTACGCGGCAGTACTAAGCGTCGTAAGATATATTTTAATTCTGAAAGTATGAAATTTATGAAGGAAAAAAAAGGCAACCTAAAACCTTGCAAAACTACATTTCAAGTCCAATCCTCTTCGAACCGTTATATAAACATACACAGGGAAAACTAACATTGTTGTCACTTGTCACAAATCCTACCCTGTTGTGCATGTACGAACCCCAAATGAGTTGGGACTTAATTGTTCACTTTTGCAAAGATTGGTGTAAAATACTGAGAGTACAACTGCTCATACCGACAACTGACCGGATTTTTTTAACAATTAAATGATAGGTTTCGACTCATTAGAAATAGTCCCTAGTATAAGTAGAACACTTCCTGTTTCTGAAGGTTTCTTGTAAGTGAAAATGAGCCTTCTTTCTATTAGTTAGTTTTTTTTTTTTTTTTTTATAGTAGAAGCTTTGAAATCTATAATATGAACTTTTTGTTATTCGTATTTTCGCTTTTACACAGAAATCTATATATTCACCCTAAAATTACTTCATTCTTTCTGTTCAAAAAAGTTTGTGGCAATAATTAAGCTCCCACTCAGTGGACCCCAGTTTGATTTCCATTCATAGATCACAGTGAGACAAGCGAAAACTGATTTAAGTACCTCATGAGAAGCAGTTGCTTTATCCTCCACAATAAAATTGTCATCTTCGGACCATGACAGGATGCCTTCTCCTCTCACAGACAATAAAGAGCCAAAGCCTTCATTGAAGTCTGCTGATAAAAAAAACTCAAATTCAATCTCGTGCGACATTATCTAGACGATAGCATTTTTTTCTACAGTATCTATCCCTTCAATAACTTGCTAAAAAACTCTTCCCAAACAAGAAAGGATGTTATCGATCTTTGCTGCTAAATCATAAAAATTAAACAACATTACAGTTTACAGCAATTACGCCAAGTTTGATAAGAGAAAAAGGTTGGAACCAAATGTTCTTTGGTAGTAGATTATTCTGTTATTTAACTACGGTGAGCAAATTCACCATGTAAACATCGCATTCTATACCCACATATATATTTTCATTTTCAAGTGCCAATGATCATTCCATTCTCTACAATGAAATATATATCTCAACATCCACATCCGGATACCACCATCCACTTCGTCATCCTAAATTATATGCAATAAGCCTATAATTGAGAAAATGACGCTTGGAAAAGTAATGTTTGTATGTACGGATGTACCTAACAAGTCCAAGCCAACTGATGCATATTATTCCACATAGATTATCCAGGATTCTTATCCAATTAAAAACCCACACATGACATATCTGTAAATCAGCTTTGCTCGCTTGTGAAGCCATAGAACACTCACAGACTTACAACCAGAAGACAGTGGATATTCTTACTTTTCTTTTGGAAAATACAATGTGTATTACTCGCTATGGAAAACTACAGTAAAGTCAAACTGAAGAAGTGAAAAGCAAAAAACAGGTAAATCACACCAAAGTGGGTCATACTCCATATACCCCTCGCCCAAAATTAAAGCGAGATTCTTGAAATTTGACAACCCTAAAAATGTATTTGTAGGTCACTTTTTATAGGCGGTCGGAGAAGAAAAATCCCTTCACATATACCGTGTAGGTTGCGATATTTTGTATCAGTTTTGTAGTGTGTTACAGCTATAGTAAGATAATCATTTCCTCACTATATTCGACCTCTACACTTGTGACGAGAAAAATCAACAGATTCTATGTCTAGAGTCTAGGCAAATCTGATACTGAATTTAATCATTGTTCGCAGGATCGGGTACTCATTCGGCATGTTCTTATAGCAATCACACTTCAGTAACTTCTCAGGTAAATTTACAACAGTTAAAATGAGGTGGGTTTAAAACATTAAGTATAACTCTCCTAATTGAATACTTCTGCTGTTAATGTTTTTTTTTGTAATCATGGTAAGAAGTGCAAGTTATGATAATAGGAAAAAACAGTTTTTTTAGGAAGTATTAACAATCCATCTTCTAAATGTATTATGGTTTAGGACCTTGGGTAATATGCAGTATGCTAACTCTACTGTAATGGAAGATGAAAAAGTAATCTCATTAAGCTAAAAAGAGCATACTATCTAGGGAAACAAATAGTTTGTTCATAAATGCAAAAATAGAAAGAGACACCAAGAAAACAGGTCAGCTCCCAAAGCTATATAAAACAAAAAGTACACCTGCGGGAACTATAAAGAACTAAAAGAACTTAAAATCTTAAACTCAGAACTGCTAACCATACTATCAAAGAAGCGTCTGCATACAGTTAAATAATGAATAGATAAGCACAGAAAATGTTACAACTGGCAGAAACAAACAAACTAAGAACAAATGACATACCAGAAAAGACATCATCAAACGAAGGAAAAGCGTCCACTAATTTTTTTGCATCCGACTGTAATTTAGCCTCAGAAAGCAAATACATATAGTCTGCCCCTTTACTTTTCGGTATGCAACTATCTACATCCGAATTAGCATTACCCTTAAATTGATCATTTACGTCCAGATCGTAATCTTCTTCATAACGATCTCGATTTGAAGGCAACCCTTTAACACTTTGAGACTGGCGAGGTTTATCTCCGACTCCCTTTCCAGACTGTTTATTTGTTGAGCTCGCACCACCTACTGGTGATGGCGCTTTTAAGGTTGTTGGTTTAGAATGATGCTTTTTATTGAGGTGTTGAGAATGAGCTCTTTTCGACTTTGCCAAAGACTTTACATCCATAGCTACTAAAATGCCAAAAAAGAATTACCCAAACAGCAACTCCCTGCAAAATAGAAAATGGAAGACTAATTTGAACATTTCGACCTTTTTTGGAACAATTTTCAAGCAAAAGTTCGGTTTCTTCTAAAGAAAGGTTAGACTAATTCAGCATAAAACATTTAGTTTTCCGGCTTCCTAAAAAAATTCACTCTTAAGCTGAACAGCCAAATAAACTGCAACTTATAAGCAAAAAAGAGAGAATAAGCTGAACTCAAAAGTGCAACTAAACAATCCTTAGATACCTCATACCTCTTATACTCGGTCTTCTCCTAAAACTTCCAAAAGAGAAAAGTACATCCTACTTTTTCGTTTTTATGTCTGATTTTGCCATTAACAGAGCCGGTTAGAGAGGTGGTCAACCCTGCCAATTGCAGGGGCCACACTTTATGTTAGGGCCACATTTTTTTACACTCATTAAAAAATGTCAGTATTTTACTCCATTTCATAACTCTTGTGATGTAAACCACAGAGGTGAGTTTCCAAAGATCAAAGTCTATGTAAGGCCCATATAAGTATCTGGATGAATAATGTACCTTTAAAATATTCCATCAAAGAATTACCAATGTAAATTATAAACCGGAATATAAATCATTTTAATTTTTCGTTGGGTCTCTTTAGTTTTAATAAAAGGACCACCAAATAAAAAATAATTTTTTTTTTATCTCTTTACTATACAACAATCTCTTTATAACTTCTTGATGAACTATCAAAGAACCGATCTTTCTTTCTTTAACGTTTCGGTATAGCGACTAGCTCAATAAAGTTCACGAAATTTAATCTTTTTTAGAAGCTCCAAACGATATTTCTCAGTTATCTCCAGAGTTCCCAAATAAATCTAATAAATATAGCATAATTATAACAGATCTATTCTAACATCAAAAAATAACTTGGTAAACTGGACAACAAGACTAATCAATAACCCTTTTTAATCCTCTTAAAATCGGTCTGCTCTTAAAATTTCCAAAAGATAAAAGCACATTCTACCTTTTCATTTTAATTTCTGATTTAGCCATTAAATCAATAAATAACCACATTTAACCCTTTTAAGAAGCTCCCAACAGAATAAATCTCATAACACCGTCACATCTATGAAACATAGATACTTCAAAAATGTTAACGACCCGGGTACGTATGTACCCAAAAATGTTAACGATCCGGGTACGTATGTACCGGGTTCTTTGGGTACGCACCGGGTACTTACATATTTAACAATTATAAAAATTAAATAGGATATATTATTAAGTACAGATCCAAGAGGCTCATATATAACAATGTGAAATCATGTGGTGTATGAGGCAATTTGAGATAGTTTTGAGTTCTTTTCCTATTATTTCCTTTCTATTTTATTCTTAGATTGTAAAAAAAATAGACTAACTACCCGCCGTTATTTATTTTTTTAGGTTTTTCCATACCCGTATCGTTTTATACTCGTACCCCGTAGCTGTACCCGTATCCTTTCTTTTCTCATAACTATCAAAGAACTTATCTTTCTTTCTAAAACGTTTCGGTTTAGCAACCAGCTCAACAAAGTCGATGAATTTTAATCTTTTTTAGCCCCAACATTTTTTCTCAGTTATTTCCAGAGTGGTCAAATAACTCTTAACAACTATAGCATAAATATAACAAATCTATTCCAACATAAAAAATAATTTGGGAAACTGGACAAGACTATAATCACCAATTAACCCTTTTAAATCCTCTTAAAATGAATTTGCCATTAAATTTACCAGCACATATGTAAGTAACAAATTATACAGATGAAGATTAATCAGACACTTATTGTACTCTCAAATCCCAATGCTTCAAAACCCCAAATTAATCTATTTTTCTATAATTAATAAAAATGTAAACCAGGTAACCCTTTTTAAGTACATAATCAAATTACCCATTATTTCAACAACAAAAAAATTACCCAATTTGACATGATTTAGGAAATACTGTAATTTCGCCATAATGTGAATAATACAAATGGATTATATATATATGCCAAAGAGATGTTAACAGTACCTGTATTGAGATAGTTCCACACCTCTCTCTCTCTCTCTCTCTCTCTCTCTATCTCTCTGTTAGCAGAGAGAGGATATAATTAGGGCCACCGTACAGTAAAACATCTGTAGATTTAATAGGAGTAATTTATTATTTTAAACAGTTTTTTAATCCATTCAATAAATATATTCCTTACTAACATAAAAAGAGATGCTCTCAATACACTACATTTTTTCTTTTAAAACGTGTGAACCGTAGATTAAATCTACGGTTTACATTGATCCACTGTAAACCGTAGATTTAATCTACGGTCTATGTAATTTCTGCAGAAATTACACAGTCAGTCTCTGCTTTTCAGAATTACACAGTCAGTCCCTGCGCCAAAATTACACAGCAGGTCCCTGAAAAACAGAAACTTACGTTTTTTTTAAAAAAAAAAACATTTTTTATACTACATTCTCTCTTTTTCTCTCAAAAACTCCCAATTTTCAACCCAAAAAATCACCCAAATCAATCAACCACATTAACTATCAAATTTATTAACAAAAAACCCCAAATCATCAATCAAACTTATCCATAATTGAAGGTATATCTTTTATTCTCTAATTTATTATGTATTTTGTGTAATTTAAATTTGTAAAATAGGAAAAAATATATAAAATATGTAAATCCATAATTCACTTAGCTATATATAATTGTTTGTTGTTTGTTTATATTAATTATAGAAATTTTAATAATTGTTGATATTTGTCCCATTTTTGCATGTTTTTTTATTTTTTGTAATTTTAATTTGTAAAATAGGAAAAAATATATAAAATATGCAAAACCATAATTCACTTAGCTATATATAATTGTTTGTTGTTTGTTTATATTAATTATAGAAATTTTAATAATTGTTGATATTTGTCCCATTTTTGCATGTTTTTTTATTTTGTTTGGTTAATTTGAATTGTTGATAATGTGTTTGGTTATGATTAAAAAATTGAGTTATTATTGTTTGGTTTATGATTAAATGTGTTTGGTTATGATTAAATGTGTTTGGTTATGATTAAAAAATTGAATTATTATTGTTTGGTTTATGATTAAATGTGTGTTTGGTTATGATTAAAAAATTGAATTATTATTGTTTGGTTTATGAAAAAAGGTGTGTTTGGTTATGATTAAAAAATTGAATTATTATTGTTTGGTTTATGAAAAAATGTGTGTTTGGTTATGATTAAAAAATTGAATTATTATTGTTTGGTTTATGAAAAAATGTGTGTTTGGTTATGATTAAAAAATTGAATTATTATTGTTTGGTTTATGAAAAAATGTGTGTTTGGTTATGATTAAAAAATTGAATTATTATTGTTTGGTTTATGAAAAAATGATTGTTTGGTTATCATTGTTTTGTTATCATTAATTGGTTATAATTGAGTTATCATTGTTTTGTTATCATTAATTGGTTATAATTGAGTTATCATTGTTTTGTTATCATTAATTGGTTATAATTGAGTTATCATTGTTTGGTTATCATTAATTGGTTATCATCGAGTTATCATTGTTTGGTTATCATTAATTGGTTATGTTATCATTTTTTGGTTATCATTAATTGAGTTATATTTGGTTATCATAGTTAGGATGGCAGACCCAGGTCCACATATTAAAGGGAGGTTGGGTATTTTACGACAGACTGGTCACATTTCTAATCAGACTTGGGATGCTGGTAGAGAAGCGGGTAGAGGAGATGCCAATAAGATTAGGGTTTATAATTATAGTTGGCAGATACCGACGCCTGAAAGGGTAGTTCAAAATATCATTAGGGCTGGTTTTTACGGTATTTACAGTATAGGTAATTATACCGTAGACCGAGGGTTGATTACAGCCTTAGTTGATAGGTGGCGTGATGAGTCGCACACGTTCCATTTTGTCGGGGGAGAGTTGGGGATATCTTTACAGGATGTAGAGATTATGCTTGGTCTGAGGGTGGATGGTCTTGCTGTGACCCGGTCGGAGTGGAATGACACGAAGGCGAGCAGGTTGGCTATGATGGAGAGTTTGTTGGGTGTTAGGCCGGCTGACAATCAAGTCGATCAAAACTGTCTGACAGTTAGACTTGATTGGATGTTACAGACCTTCGGTGAATTACCCCCCAACCCTAGTGAAGAGCGTTTACTATATCAGTCTAGGGCTGCCATGCTATTATTACTGGCTGCACATGTGTTTTCGGATAAGAGCAGTGATCAGATTCCACTCTGGCCTCTGCCATTTCTGGAGGATTTTGACACATGTGCTGAGTATAGTTGGGGATCAGCTCTTCTGGCCTGGTTAGAGGCTAATCTATGCAGGGTGGTACGTTGTAAGACAACCGGAGTAAGCGGGGCGGTGATGTTTCTGGATATGTGGGCGATTACCAGACTACTGCCGGTTAGACCGTGTGAAGAGCTGCCGGAAGATGTCGAGCCACCGGAGGGCTTGCCTAGGTTCCCCCTCGATTACAGGTATGATATTTATTTAGTTTTTGAATTGGATTTGCTTTTTTATATTATTGTGTCATCTATCATTTACTTAGCTGCCGGTTATATTTATTGTTTATCGGTTTTTGTTTGTATATTACAGATGGAAGATGTGGAGGCAAACTAACCTTACGTCATATGTCTACGGACATAATGTGGTCCACATACGTGACCAGTTTGACAATATGTCGCCTGAACAGGTAAATTTTAATTTTCGTATTATATGTAACTTACGTATTATATGTTGTATATGTTTGCATTTGTCTTATGTTCGCAGAATTTATTACTCGTCTATTTTTACACCATTGTTTATATATTCTAACTTGATGATTACAGATAGTGTGGCAACCTTACGGGGATCTCAATCAGTATCCGGAATACTGCACGCGGGGCCGTTATATGTGGCATTGTTCTGTGCCTCTCATTTGTAATGAGAAGATTGAGTACCACCCCGCGGACAGGTTCATGAGACAGTTCGGTTTTGTGCAGCGGGTTCCTACATATATTTGGAAACCCAGACATGGTCACGGCAAGGATAGAAGATATGGGATTGGGCAAAAACACGACTGGCCTTTACTAACTGGAGAATTTATAGTCGTGTGGAATGACCGCCACACCCGTCTTATTAACGGCGAATATGGCACGGGGACGTCACCGGATTACATGAAATGGTATAGAGAGCGGACCCGCATCTTCATAAACCCACCTGAACTTGCCCCGCCATCTCACGGTTTCCGGGAGCATACAGGGTTGTTCAGTAAAATGGTAACAACTAATTAAAGTTCATTAATATTTGATTGTTATTTTTCTGTTTGTATATTTCAATACTTATAAAATCGTTTTTGATTGGTTTTTTTTTTCAGAAAGCGGTATTGCGCCGAAATTTCAAATCGTTCAAACGGGCAAAAATGAAAACGGAAGTGGACTTACTACGAAAGGACTTCGCTGAAATGGGATTGAATCCGTACGGGTCAGCTGATGAACAGTCGGATGGGGAGGATGACGATGACGACGACGACGACGACGATGGTGATGACGACCTACGTTACGACCCAACAACTTACACTAGGTCGGCAAGTTGTCGGCGTCCCGACGAAAGAGGCAGAGGGGAAGGCGAATCTAGTAGCGGCGGTAGAAGAACCAGTGGAGGTCGACCCCCGACTACAGATCAGGGTCCGGGTCCGAGTTCAAGCGGTCATGGTCGTCGTGCTTCTTTTGCTGGGTCGGGCTACGTTCAGGATGATGTACCGTTCGATCATCATAGACAATCATTTGGGTCGTACGAGCATCATCCTAGTCATCAGTCAACCGACAGTTGGAGTCGAGGGTTGACAGTTACATCCCACGAGCGTGCGCCGCATCCAGAATCGCAGCAGCGACAAAGACGGCGTACGGAGCTAAACGAAATCGAAGAGTCTGCTGAGCCGTCATCCGATAGATTAACATCGGCGGGAAAGATGCTCCCTATGTCCAACTTTAAAACATTTAGTCGTTACAAAAAAAAATAAATGCACTGTTTTTGTATTTGATTTCTATGTTTGATTTGTCAGTTTTATTCTTAGCTAGGGTTGGAATATTATAAATTCGCAGGTTTAATTTGATTTCTATGTTTGATTTGTACGTTATAATTTCGTAAGTTTAATTTGATTCGTATGTTTGATTTGTATGTTTTAGGGTAAAAAATATTCTGTATTTTAATTGATATGACCAATATTGAGTTTTTACAAACCCTAAACCCTAAACCCTAAATTACAAACCCTAAACCCTAAACCTTAAACACTAAACCCTAAATTACAAACCCTAAACCATAAACCCTAAACCCTAATTACAAACCCTAAACCCTAAACCCTAAACCCTAAATTACAAACCCTAACCCCTAAACCCTAAACCCTAAATTACAAACCGTAAACCCTAAACCCTAAAACCTAAATTCTAAACCCTAAACCCTAAACCCTAATTTACAAACCCTAACCCCTAAACCCTAAACCCTAAATTACAAACCATAAACCCTAAACCCTAAACCCTAAAATCTAAACCCTAAACCCTAAATTACAAACCGTAAACCCTAAACCCTAAATTACAAACCCTAACCCCTAAACCCTAAACCCTAAATTACAAACCATAAACCCTAAACCCTAAAATCTAAACCCTAAACCCTAAATTACAAACCCTGACCCCTAAACCCTAAATTACAAACCCTAAACCCTAAACCCTAAACCCCTAAAAACTAAATATTCTGAAATATACATACAAACCGTACATTTAATGTACGGTTTGTACAGATTTCATACAAACCGTACATTAAATGTACGGTTTTCATGTTTTATGTGCAAACCGTAAAAGTAATGTACGGTTTGCACCCCTGATTTGAGCAGCGACGTTTTACGAATGTAATTTTTACACGGAATCACCGTTAATAACGTAAAAAAAAAATAAACTACAAACCGTAAAAGTAATATACGGTTTGTAGTGTAAATTACATTGGATACCATATCTATCAAAATAATTCCGACAACACATTATCACTTTTGAATTATTATGACTTGACAACCCTATCCGAAAATGACTAAATGCATTATTAAAGTTTCGAAATGACTACTCCAAAAAAAACACTACAACCCGTAAAAGTAATATACGGTTTGTAGTGTAAATTACATTGGATACCATATCTATCAAAATAATTCCGACAACACCTTATCACTTTTGAATTATTATGATTTGACAACCCTATCCGAAAATGACTACTCAATGCATTATTAAAGTTTCGAAATGACTACACCAAAAATTCACTACAAACCGTAAAAGTAATCTACGGTTTGTAGTGTAAACTTACCCTATAAATATGACTCAATTTTGCCAATTCTAACAAACCATAAAATCAAACACAAACACATTTCGGAAATCTCTAAAAAAATCCTCATTTCTCCCCAATAAAATATACAAACAAACACTTTTCGAAAATGAATTACAACTATGGTTATGACAACAACCAATGGAATAACAACAACAATGCGAATTCATCCAGTGGCTCAAACGATGAGCTAACTGATTATTCGGAGCACTTTGAAGTTGATGAATTGACTTGGGAAACAAGGGATGAAATGCTTGCTGATCTTGCTGATGTGGCTGGAAATTGGGGTTTCATCCTTACGATTCGTAGGTCTGGAGGGGGTGATGGGAGCAGAACACCGTATGTTGATATTGTGTGTGATAAATCGGGGGTTTACGAAAAAAAGAAACCATCTTCCGTAAAATCAGGTACAAAGAAAAAAGACTGTCCATTTTTCATTAAAGGTTACGTAGTTAATGGTGAATGGATGTGTCACGTAGAAAATGGACAACATAACCACCCACCTCCAACTTACCTCCAAGGGCAAGCACGACGTGCTCGTTTAACCCAAGATGAAAAAGAAATTGTTAAAACTTTTAAGGCAAAGTAGTTTTAAAGTTGGTGCTATATTAGAGGCCATTAAAAATAGAAATCCTGACAATGTATCAAACACTAAAACGATACATAATTTTTTGGCCGGACTGAAATTTAAAGAACGAGATGGTAGAAACCCGACACAGGAACTTTTTAATTTGTTGGATAGACATCGCTACACATTCTACTATAATATGAACCCATCAACCCATTGCCTTGAGAACTTGTTTTTTGCACACCCCGATTCTATAAGGATGTTCAAAGCTTTTCCTGATGTCTTGTTAATGGATTGTACATATAGGACAAACCGTTTTAATATGTCATTTCTAGAAGTCGTAGGAATGACATCAACGAACCAAACATATTGTTTAGGTTTTGTTTTCATGAGTGACGAGGAGGAGGTTGGGTATTTTACGACAGACTGGTCACATTTCTAATCAGACTTGGGATGCTGGCAGAGAAGCGGGTAGAGGAGATGCCAATAAGATTAGGGTTTATAATTATAGTTGGCAGATACCGACGCCTGAAAGGGTAGTTCAAAATATCATTAGGGCTGGTTTTTACGGTATTTACAGTATAGGTAATTATACCGTAGACCGAGGGTTGATTACAGCCTTAGTTGATAGGTGGCGTGATGAGACGCACTCGTTCCATTTTGTCGGTGGAGAGTTGGGGATATCGTTATAGGATGTAGAGATTATGATTGGTCTCAGGGTGGATGGTCTTGCTGTTACCCGATCGGAGCGGAATGATAACAGGGCGAGCAGGTTGAATATGATAGAGAGTTTGTTGGGTGTTAGACCGGCTGGCAATCAAGTCGATACAAACTGTTTGACAGTTAGACTTGATTGGATGTTACATACCTTTGATGAATTACCCCCAACCCTAGTGAAGAGCGTTTGCTATATCAGTCTAGGGCTGCCATGTTATTATTACTTGGTGCACATGTGTTTTCAGATAAGAGCAGTGATCAGATCCCACTATGGCCTCTGCCAATTCTGGAGGATTTTGACACATGTACAGAGTATAGTTGGGGATCAGCTCTTCTGGCCTGGTTAGAGCCTAATTTATGCAAGCTGGTGCGTGGTAAATCTACCGGAGTAAGCGGGGCGGTGATGTTTCTCGATATGTGGGCGATAACCAGATTACTTCCGGTTAGACCATGTGAAGGGTTGCCGGAAGATATCGAGCCACCTGAGGGCTTGCCTAGGTTTCCCCTCGGTTACATGTATGATATTATTTAATTTTTGTATTGAATTTGTGTTTTTTTATTGTGTCATCTATCATTTACTTATCTTATTTATATTTATTGTTTATCGGGTTTTGTTTGTATATTACAGATGGAAGATTTGGAGGCTTACTAATCTTAAGCCATATGTCTACGGACATAATGTAGTTCACATACGGGACCAGTTTGACCATATGTCGCATGAACAGGTAAATTTTCACTTTCTTATTTCCTACATGTAACTTACGTATTATATGTTGTATATGTTTGCATTGGTCTTATGTTCGTATAATTTATTGCTAGTATTTTTAAACCATTGTTTACATATTCTAATAATAATTTTGCGGATTACAGATACTCTGGCAACCTTACGGGAACCTCGATGACTATCCGGAATACTGCACGCGGGGCCATGATATGTGGCATTGTTTTGTTCCTCTCATTTGTAATGAGAAGATTGAGTTCCACCCCGCGGACAGGTTCATGAGACAGTTTGGTTTTGTTCAGGTTATCCCTACATATATTTAGAAACCCAAATAAGGTCACGGCAAGGATAGAAGATATGGGATTAAACCTGATCAAAAACACGATTGGCCTGCACTTTTTGAAGAGTTTATAACCGTGTCGAATGACCGCCACAACCGGCTTATTAAAGGCAAATTTGGCACGGGGACGTCACCGGATTACATGAGATGGTATAGAGAGAGGACCCGCATCTTTATAAACCCACCTGAACTTGGACTGCCATCTCACGGTTTCCGCGAGCATACGGGTGTGCTCAATAAAATGGTAACAACTAGTTAAAGTTCAATAATATTTGTTTGTTATTTTTTTGTTTGTATATTTCAATACTAATAAATCGTTTTTTATTGTTTTTTTTTTTTCAGAAAGCGATGTTGCGCCGCAGTTTCAAATCGTTCAAACGGCTGAAATCTAAAACGGACGTGGACTTACTACGTGCGGAGTTCAATGAAATGGGAATGAATCCGTATGAGTCAGGTGATGAACAGTCGGCTGAGGAGGATGACGATGACGACGATGGTGATGACGATCAAGGTTACGACCCAAGAACTTACACTAGGGCTTCAAGTTATCGGTGTACCGAAAGAGATAGAGGGGAAGGCGAATCTAGTAGCGGCGGGCGTAGCAGGGGTAGAAGAACGAGTGGAGGTTGACGCCCGACTACAGATCAGGGTGGGAGTTCAAGCGGTCATCGTCGTCATGCTTCTTTTACTGGGTCGGACTACGTACACGACGATGTTCCGTTCGATTATCATAGACAATCATTTGGGTCATACGAGCATCATCCTAGTCAGCATTCAACCGACAGTTGGGCTCGAGAATTGACAATTACATCACACGAGCGTGCTCCGCATCCAGAATCACAACATCGAGCTTGACGTCGTTCGGAGCTAAACGAAATCGAAGAGTCCACTGAGCCGTCATCGAACAGATTAACATCGACGGAAAAGATGCTCCCTATGTCCAACTTTAAAGGATTTAGTCGTGCAAAAAAAAAAAAAATTTGATTTGTATGTTTGATATGTATGTTTGATTTGTATGTTTGATTTTTAAGTTATAAATTTGTAAAAATATTCAGTATTTTAATTGATATGACCAATATTGAGTTTTTACGAAATGCAGGGACTGTTCTGCAATTTCTGAAAACTTCAGCAAATCGTACATTTTTTGTACGGTTTGTCTGTAAATTCAGAAAAAATGTAGTAGAATCAGTAAAACTCTTGGTTAATAACCAACCCGATAAAAAAAAAACACTACAAACCGTAAAATTAATATACGGTTTGTAGTGTAAATGACATTGGATACCATATCCATCAAATGCATCCGACAACACTTTCTAACTTTTGAATTATTATGAGTTGACAACCCTATCCTAAAATGACTACTCAATGCATTATTAAAGTTTGAAAATGACTACACCTTGTGGGGTTTCTGAAATTTAACCAACCCGTTAAAAAAAAACACTACAAACCGTAAAAGTAATCTACGGTTTGTAGTGTAAATGACATTGGATACCATATCCATCAAATGCATCCGACAACACTTTCTCACTTTTGAATTATTATGAGTTGACAACCCTATCCGAAAAGTGACTACTCAATGCATTATTAAAGTTTAAAAATGACTACACCTTGTGGGATTTCTGAAATTATGTGTATAAATATGCCTTATTTTTGCCAATTCTAACAATCTCTAAAATCAAACACAAACACTTTTCAAAAATCTCTTCAAAAATACTCCTTTCTCCCAAAAAAAAAATAAACAAACACTTTTCAAAAATGAATTACGACTATGGTTATGACAACAACCAATGGAATTACAACAATACTGATTCATCCAGTGGCTCAAACGATGAGCTAACTGACTATACAGAGCATTTTGAAGTTGATGAATTGACTTGGGAAACAAGGGATGAAATGCTTGCTGATCTTGCTGATGTGGCTGAAAATTGGGGTTTCATTCTTACGATTCGTAGGTCTGGAGGGGGTGATGGGAGAAGAGCACCGTATGTTGATATTGTGTGTGATAAATCGGGGGTTTACGAAAAAAAGAAACCATCTTCCGTAAATTCAGGTACAAAGAAAAAAGATTGTCCATTTTTCATTAAGGGTTACATAGTTAATGGTGAATGGATGTGTCAAGTAGAAAATGCCCAACATAACCATCCACCTCCAACTTACCTCCAAGGGCAAGCACGACGTGCTCGTTTAACATAACAGGAAAAAGAAATGGTTAAAAATTTAAGGCAACGTAGTTTTAAAGTTAGTGCAATATTAGAGGCCATAAAAAATCGAAATCCTGACAATGTATCGAACACTAAAATGATACATAATTATTTGGCTGGACTGAAAGTTAAAGAACGAGATGGTAGAAACCCGATACAAGAACTGCTTAATTTGTTGGATAGACATCGTTATACCTTCTACTATAATATGAACCCAACAACTCATAGCCTTGAGAACTTGTTTTTTGCACACCCCGATTCTATAAGGATGTTCAAAGCTTTTCCTGATGTATTGTTAATGGCTTATACATATAGGACAAACCGTGTTAATATGTCATTTCTAGAAGTCGTAAGAATGACATCAACGAACCAAACATATTGTTTAGGTTTTGTTTTCATGAGTAATGAGACTCAGGAAAGTTATATATGGACTTTGAAAAAATTTAAAGATACATTGGAGGGTTGTATACTACATAGGGTGTTTGTAACCGACAGAGAAATGGCCTTGATAAATGTTTTATCCGTTGTTTTTCCTGATTCTCATAATATATTGTGCACTTTTCATAATGCCAAAAATATTTTGAAAAACTGCACACAAAAAAATCTCAGACGAGGAGTGGCAAACATTTCTAGATTATTGGAGTTTATTGGTTGATTCTGAGTCGATAGAGGAGTACAATCATAACCGAGTTTCTTTCAATTCCTCTTACAAATCGTACCCTGCTGTGCTTAAGTATGTAGACAAGTTGTTAAATGATTATGCTGATAATTTTGTTACATGCTATACCAACCATACAACACATCTAGGTAACAGAACTAGCAATCGAGCCGAACAACAACATGCAAAGCTAAAAAGATCTCTTTCCATAAATACTGGCACGCTTGAAAATGTTTGGGTAGAGGTGAATAAAATTCTAGAAAAACAGTTTGAGGATATTAAGATAAAGTTGGATAAATGCAAGTCTTATTTTCCACATTCAGAACGGACACCTCTATTTAAAAATCTTATGTCGTATATCACACACTATGCATTTGATTTATTATTTCAAGAACACAAAAAATACAGTGGTCAGTCTGATGAGAATTGTTCTTGCGGTATAAAATTGTCTCACAGGTTACCTTGTCATCATATTATGAGTGAACATATTTTATTCGGAAAGCCTCTTCCTCTAGAATATATTCATACATTCTGGAAAAAATTAGACGTAATTGATGATAATGGGAACACCGATGATTATGGGGTAGAGGGTGATCTAGAAGGGTTTAAAAGTGTTTATTCTACCAAAACTAATGTTGAAAAACGGCGAATGAAAGCACAACTCCGAGAGATAACCTTACCATCTAGAACATCCATGAATGATCCCGAAGTGAGACAAACCAGGGAGAGACCTAGAAAGGGAGACAATTCTAGTAAGAGAGATAAGTCAGGATGGGAGTATGTAGAGGAACATAGTGCTAGTGCTAATAGAGATAAGGGCAAAGGTAAAGCGGAAGAAACACCGAAGGTAAGGTAAACTCAACTAGGAGGCCGTGAAACCAGACAAATAAACCCACAACCAATAGGCAAACATTCATGTACAGTGACCAAATATGGGTCATGTTACATAATTACATCGATACGGTTTATGATGTGCGTGGGGATGGTAACTGTGGGTTCCGAGTAATTGCAAATGTGATGGGTAAAGAACATGGGGAAGATGATTGGTACGCAGTTAGATGTGAATTGTATCAAGAGCTGCAGCAAATGAAAGGTGTTTATTATGATCTGTTTGAGAATCTTGATTTTGAAGGTTACCGCTATGATTATATTCTATCAAGTTTGAATTTTTATCATCGTACGAATCCCGCCCCTTCTGACAAATGGATGAGATTTCCGTCTTATGGTTTTTTAATTGCATCTCATTATAATATGCCAATTGTATTGTTGTCATTATGGCCAAATAAAAATGGAGGGGTACAAGTATGGAACGCCACTTTTTTAACTCTTTATACTGGTCGCCTCCTGTAACGACATATTACATCCCTACTGTAATAGTATACGTCAACAGTTGTCATTATGCTCAAATTATTCCTAAAGAAGGGATCTTTCCAATGCCAAGAATTATTGCACGGTGGGAACAAATACGCACTGAGGCTGCTGAGCCATGGAAGAAACTTTTTCGAGCAAATTTCAACTTATATATGGCGCTAGAAAGACAATCGGGAAAGCAAATTGTAACTGAAAAAGAAGCTATAGACGTATCAAGTCCATAATTAGTTTTTTATTTTTAATTTTATGTAAATTACTATTTTTTTCAATTTGTTGTAAATTTATATGATGTATCATGTTTAATAAATATGTTTTATGAAATTTAGTTAATGTTTGCATATTGAGTTAATTTCTTTTATGAAATTTATATAATTTATGATTGTTTCATTCAAAAAAATTGACGATTGACACCAAATTGACGACTTAGTTAATGTTTCATATTGCGTTATCCAAGTGTTAAAAATAAACCAAAAACACTTCACAAAAATTGACGATTTAGTTAATGTTTCAATAAATCTCAACTTATACACTTGACAAAACGATAACATGAACCAAAAACATAAAATTTATCAAATAACTTTTTTTGTGTAAATTTTGTGTTTATTTTGAGAGATTGTTAGAATTGACCAAATTTATTTTATGTAAAATTTTAAAAATAAGGCATTTAGTTTTTTTATTAAAAAAATCATGTTTAATTCGAAAAAAATATTCAGTATTTTAATTTTAATTGTTAAAATTGACCAAATTTATTTTATGTAAATTTATTTTATGTGTAAATTCTGAAAATTGATGCAAACCGAATCTACGGTTTGCATCAATTGACTGTAAACCGTAGATTAAATCTATGGTTTGCACAGAATCACTGCAAATCGTAGATTTTTTCTACGGTTTGTGCGTTTTTTCAGAAAAAATATAGTATAAAAATCCAACCTCCACATAAAAAATAGGTCTGTGGGCCCACCCATGCCGTTCCATCTTTCCTCTTCATTTTCAGAATCCCGTACATGGACATCCTCCATAACCTCATTGCTAAAATAGTCTTCTTTTACTTGGTTTTCTGCTTCATCCCACAATTCGATCTCCTACTCCAAACATCGGATTATTAGCTCTTTGATTTTCTCATACTCTTAACAATTTATATCTACTAAAGGAATGAAAATACTAAGTCAACAATATAAAAAGTTACCGGCCAGTTGGATCTTGATTAACCAACCTTCAAAATTTTATTTCAAAATCATAAGAAATACACTTGAAACTAAACACATTCTCGCACAACGAAACATAAACCTAATGGCTAGAGTAAGCATAAACCCCAAAGAGAATCACGCAAACTTGGCTATCCAAACGTGAAGTAAAAAACAAATTAAATGACCGGCTTTAACTATTTGACAAGAAGGCTGCTCTGATTGTGTTTTCATTTATTAGCATCACAATAAAACTCTAAAGCTTAATCTTTATGTCTGTTGAGTTTGTTGACCAATAAAGGAAAGACTATAAAATTTGTTAACTAGTGTATCTCGTGATTTAAAACTTTACAAAATACTTTTGTATTATACTTCAATGAAAATGAACGAGGGGACATGTGTGAAAATTATAGATTTTTATTTAATGGAAGGACCTTTGGTCTCGGAAACTATTTTTTAAACTCTTCTTGAACTGTTTAGAAACTAACATTGATTCAATGTAAATCCACTTACTAAGATCATCAAGATAGCCTTATAAAAAGCGAGCCTAGGCGGTAGGCTAGCCAAAACAACTGGATGATTAAGTGGTATAAAGTGCTATATTAGCCTGATTGAGCATGACCAGATGCTGATTAAACGGAATCAAGTGTTAGGTGACTTATTTTCGTCATGCGCCTTTTAGCACATTGCATCAAATCGTACAAACTTAGTATAAAAAACTTAATTGGTGAGTTAGTTAGTTTAGAGATTGGTTAAGATAAACAAGTTATACAAAGGTAACAGATCATTTCCACATATAATTCAGCCTCTATCATATGTCAAATGTAAAACAAGTTGTTTAAAGAAATGAAAATCTCATGTTTAAATTTTATTCTCCTTTATCTTTTTTTTTTTACACAAGATATTATCCATATCAATATTTTAATAACAAGATTAACCTTTTAAACATGATCGTGTGTGTAACAACTCAATCATAAAAAATGCATATTTTTATGAGAGCCATCAAGACGTAACTTTTTCTTACTTTAGAATGATATAAATTATCAAAATGTATACGCCATTACTATTCCTCCTATTAATTATTTTCCAGAAACACAAAAAAACTAAGAATTCCACAATAATGACTAGTTTCCATACTCTCAACGAATAATAATAGTTAAGATATATCGGTAAAGACAATGCACATTGAATTATATTGGGTAAATCTTTTATTCGTTAATGGTTGTTAGTTTGCATTATAATAGCATCTGTCACATCCTTCTCATCATCAGATTTCACGTTTTCACACAATTTAGCTCTTGTTATTATTATTGGTTTTGACGTCGTTTTTAATTGAGATGCTTTCATGTTTAGATGGTTAGAAATAACGAAATGATGAGACTTTATACAAATTTAGAGAAATTAGGGTGAGTAAATATGTACACTAGTATACAAATATACTATCTCAAAAGATGGGTCGCTACTTTATCAAAATGAAATATTTAAGGACAATACGAAAATATGGAAATTTAGGGTTGGATGTAAGTGGTTGATCGTTGAAATTTCAAAATGTTTTAATCTTAGTCATTAATGAGAAGTATTAGATAAGAAAATTGTTAAGTGTCAAATTATTGTATAACAAACCGTACATGAGATACACTGGAAAGTTCATATTGGAAAAGAAATCGAAAGCACATTTTAGGCGCACATTGCCCAAACACGGAATTTATTCCTGTTTCTACCCACGATCTTCAAGTCACCTCATCAAGTGCACTACAGAGTTGGCCCTGGACCTGTGCAGCCGGTGCATGTGCACAGGACGTCGAAAAAGAAGTGGACATCAATTTGTAGATAACTATAGGTATAGAGTGAATTCCGAATAGGTGATATATATTATTTTAGCTGTTTTATAATTGAAGTAGTAGCTTATCCTAATGGAAGAAATCTGTACGCTAATTTTGGATAGAGTCTCACTAATGGCAACTTATTTTGATCAATCTTTCATTTATTTAATTTGTGTAACCCATGCTTGGCGAGCCTAATTTTATTCCTAGGCTCGGCTTACGTATATCAAGTGCTTTCCTAAAAAGTGCTGTTTGGAAAAGTGCTGTTGAAAAGTGACTTATATAAAAAGTACTTTAGAAAAAATTAGCGTCTGATGGAAAAATGCTTTTGATTTTTATAAGTTTTGTATGCGTTTGATATGTATAAGTTCGAAATGATTTTAATACCACAATAATTCATATACTACGAAAACACACATAAAGAAAAATTCTACCGGACGAGAGATAAAATAGTTCTATTAGTATAAGAGAGAGTGAGAGAAAAATGACGCACTGTAACAAAATAACAAAAATAGTTCTATTAGTTCTATTTTTGTGATTTTTGTGATTTTTGTGATTTTTTATAATTTTTTTGTGATTTTTTTATATTTTTTATATTTTTATAATATTTTGTGATTTTTTTCATTTTTTATAATTTTATGTAATTTTTGGTGTGATTTTTTTTATTTTTTTTTTCGTTTTTTGTGATTTTTATTGATTTTTTATTTGTTTTTTGTAACTATTGGGCATTATTTATTTTTTATTTTGACTTTGTGAGGAAGTCTATTTTCAGAAGTGTCAAAAAACAACTTCTCCCAACTGGACTTCTAATGCTCCGAACTTTTTGGGAAGTGGGTTGCTTTTACTTACCAAACACTCATAATTTTGCTAGATGGACTTCTGGACCTAGGAAGTGCTTTCAATCTGTCCGCCAAACACACACTTAATTTGTGTAACCCATGCTTGGCGAGCCTAATTTTATTCCTAGGCTCGGCTTACGTATATCACTTCAGATAGGATTCTCGCCTGCTCCGGGGGTGTCGGATAAGCACGGGGTTAGTTTCGGCTCCGGTCTTCAGGAGAGTTCTTCCACAATCTAGACAAGCCTGCACACTCAGCAAACAGGGTGCCCGGGTTTATCCTGAGCATACCATCTCTAACGATCAAGTCAGTACGGGACGGAGGTAAATGGTAGCTCAACGAAAAGCATAAACGAGATAAACAATATGTAAGTAGGGCCGGATGAAATCAGGCAGTTAGTCGGATTTTCTGGGTAATCTGATCTGAATCAAGTACGTGATCTGCCTTTTTCTAGTGAGATCCTCTCTAATGAGATATTAGGAGGGCTATTTATAGTATCCTTAAGTGCGTAACAACCATGAGATTATTCTACAGTATTTTTTGATCTAACGGCATTAACGGTAATTAAGGCTCTGACAGCAGTACATATAATCTGTACGGTTTGTCACGTGGCTATCTCGGATAGGCCTTCAATGAAACCATAGAGGCGACCCCACGATTATGACCAGGGCATTGGAGAGGGAATCACGGCAGCTCGCATGTGCGAAGCCAGTGCCGAGAGTCATGTACTTACCCCGATCGTCCGGTCCATAAGGGAGTCCGAATTAAGGGTTTCGGTCCGGGACGCTCTATCCGCATCTTACGTTCACGGGTCAAATAGGACGAGTCACGTCGGCGTTCATGGCCCCGACGGAGGAAATACTGATATTCCCTCTCCAATGCCCTGGTCATAATCTTATTGACGCCACTTAGTAAAGAGCGGCATAAAGTATGCTGGTAGCCCTAGCCGTGGCACCGACACTAATCAAAGCCCCAAGCGCCGGTTTTCAAATGGATTGAAATTTGTAAATTTCACAAACTTTGACTAATAATCTAACTCACAAAATTATTAACATAAATACAAATGATAACTATAATGATCAGAGTTACAAGTATGACCATTAATGCTCCAAAATTATATTTAATTTAATGAGACGTATAACAAGACCAAAAAGTTGTGTAAAAACAACTTATAAATCCAATACCTATGCATTCTCTAATGAACGACACTGTATTTGAACATTTTCTTACAACAAACAGTGTCCAAACTAATTTTTTATAATTATGTCATGCTGGATAGACATTTTGAATTATGTTAGATTATATTGGATATGTTATAAATAATTAAAACTTCTGGAATTAACAGAACACAAAAGAAACTGAAAAGTTTTTATTGCAGAATATAAGAATTACATAATTGAAAAGAAATTACAAAAACTATACGGACTGAAATGTAAATTAGAGAACTACTGGACTGAAATGTAAATTAGAGAACTACTGGACTGAAATGTAAATACTGGAAATTAAAGGACTAGAATGTAGATAACAGAAAGTAAATGACTGGAATTTAAATTGCAGAAATAAAAGAATAGAAACGAAAAAAAAAAACAGAATAATAAAATGAAGTAAAGAAAGGAAAATAAAATGTAGGAAAAAACAAACATAAGAGACAATGATTAGCCGTTTCCTCTTAAATTCTATTTTTCCGCCACCTTTTAGCTTCCGGTTTGTTTGGACAAATGATTACAAAGATAAAACGTCTGATAATGTATCGGTTTAAGCGGACCACTATACTCTGTGAGCCTTTTTTGAGGTGGTACTCTCTCTGTATAATGTATGCTCTGATATGTGTGATTGTGTTGTGCCCTTGGGAATTTCATTGGAACAGTCATAATATGACTGCTACAAGACCCGTTTCATAAAAAGATGTCAAATTGTTATATTTTTTAAATTTTTGATCAGTATTTAAATTTAGTATAGGTCCGCATAGTGTTCCATATTTTTATTTAGATTTTTAGTGTGTTATACAATTTATTTTTAATTTATCAAATATTAATTCATTGAAAATAGAAAAAAAAAATAAGTTATTAAAAAAAAGCATCTAACAATTTATTTTTTAATGTAACGATGATTAACGTGACTGTATAATGTAGTAATGTATAGTAAAACAAAGTGACTATTTCAAATATGGTCCATGTGTCCTTAGGTAAGAAGATGCTTAACATAAATGGGGAGGTTACGATTTTCAATTATGACGCACGATAATTGATGGGGTTTACAACTCTCGGAAACCGCTGTACTAACACTGACATTAATCATATTAATGCATAAACATTAATCACCAAATTACCATAATAAATGTTTTGGTTTGATTTGGTTCACAACCAAAAACATCAAACCCGAACCGAACGTCCCATCCCTACACGCAATATAGATGCCCCCTTTGCCATTTAAGTTTGATTTGTTTTCCTTGTTAGAAAATACGATTAAAAGACATGCTATTTTTGGTTTAATATTTTACTTATTAGACGTTGTTACATTTTTATGAGACTTTATATTAGCAATTCGTTATTTGTTTTATTTATTAATGCGCAAATAAGTATCTAATATTATAATTTGTAGAAAATGTAGTATGTAGAGTACGGATTATACACGGAGGATTAGACTATCAATTCTTATATAATATAAATAAATTGTTTATAACTTTAAATGGAACTGGACATATCATTGGTAGAGTTCTATTGTATAATTTTAATAGGTTCGTATTGATTACAGTGAATAGAGTATTCTAACTTTATACACTAGTGCACTTTGAGTGTATTAAACAGCACCGCAATAAGACAATTATTTTTGTACTAACTAGATGAAATAATTAACGCCTTGTGGTTATAGAATTTGTTTAAACTATTATTCCTAATTTTAATAATTAAATATGTACGAGAAATTATTATTGGTTTAATTCATAAAAGAATGCGATTCTTTATTAATCATAAACGCAGTGAGTTGGAGGGTGACGTTTCGAGTATAGTGTTTATTAGTAAATGAAGGAATACATGTCCTAGTATTGGAATTGATGATACCCCGTGCAGGTTGATTTATTAATCTGATGTATTAATTAAGTTTAAGTGATATTTATTAAGTAATACAATATGCTTACCAAATATAAAATCGTTAGTTATTTAATTTAGTAAGTGTGTATCTGTTTAATCTGAACGTGGACATATTTTAAACATAATGACATGGAACGAATTATATTCTAGAAGATTCGGAATTAGAGAGAGAGATTTCAGTTAGAGTTCTTTAGTGCAATGGACTTTATCTTAATCAGATAAAAAAGAATTCAGGTTGATGAGTTCAAGTTCGATTCTGATTAGATAAGCTCTACCTTATTCAGCATATCAAGTCTCTATCGTAGCTTCTATATAAATATGCTTCGTGTTACAATTAGTGATACAATTCATTCTATACGTTCTAGTAAGGGAGAGACCACCCTCTTTCAGGATTGCTAAACAAAACATTTTAGAAGGAATACGATAGAAAATCATATTCGCATTCAGAAAGAAAAGATCAGAATCAATGTAAACTTAAACATATATGATAAAACAATAAACAGTTTATATAACAAGATAATAAACTTACATACATTAATCAATGTTTCTGTGCAATTTTTCCGCTGCTTTAAAACTTCTATTCCTATGTTTTTTTAGGGTTTCATTTGTAATAAGTTTTATACAGTTATTGTTTATATAAAATGCTATCGACCTATCAAGGAAAATATTGTTATTTGGTTTCCCTGGGGTACGCAATTATATAGAGAAACTAGCATGGAGTAAGTGTATCGATCATTGTAAGAAATCAATTTTTTTTAATCAACATCGGTATCCTCATTATTATTATCAATAATGTGCGTAAATAATATAAGAGTGACTATGTACCATTGGAACAAGCTCAAATGGTTAATGAAAAATATTAATACATAGCAAAAAATGCATCATATAGTTAAAGTCAATATAAATTATCACACAATAGACAAGTTAAAAAGAATTCAACAAGACGTAAATACAAAGGAAAAGTGAACCATTGTCGTGCTTGGAAGAAATAACACTCTCACACATGTAATTATATAAATAATTATTGAACATTTAAAAAATATTGAAATGGTAAAGTGAAATCAATATGATATAGCACTTAGTTTCCTTCTTAAATCTTAAACAAAGAAAATGTTTATATACAGGGGAAAAGAATTGAATCTATTACAAAATTTAATCGGCTCTTACCAAAGCTGTATAATAACTTCAAAATCAGCCACAACATATGGAATGCAGAAGGGTTGCGTCGACGGGAAAGAGATACAGATCTGGCCGTGTGAATAGCTTTGCGATCAAATGATATATATGTTGGGTTCAGCAAGGCTTCAAAGGAATACACATAAAGAAAACAAAGAGAAATAAATACACATATCTCTTTCAGTAAAATCCTTTGGCGTGATTTCAAGTACTCTTTTTTATTACAAGGTAGATTGTTTACGACTTCATAGCTTTGATTAGTATTTGATTCTTTGAATTTCAAAATGTTTTTAAAAAGAAAAATCTACGCCTCAGAATAGTATAACTGTAAACTGTATATGTGGATTTTATTTACTTTCAAGTTGATAAATCTCATATAAGCTTTCCTTTTTCCGGTTTATGTTATTGCTAATTCCTTGCCAAAATAAAACATAATAAAATAGTTGAGTTTGTCAGAAACGTACTTTGAAAAGCAATATATTTCGTCTCTTATGTTGCGGTAGAGATATTTTCCTTTCAAATTTGTGTGCATTAATCAAGTTATAAAAAGGTAACAGATCATTTCTACATACAATCCAGCCTCTATTATATGTTCAAATGTAATTCTAGTTGTTTTAAAAAATGAAAATATTTTCATGTTCAAATTTTATTCTCCTTTATTTTATTTTTTTCACAGGATATTATCCATATCAATCTGTTAATAACAAGATTAACCTTTAAACACGATCTTGATTATAACAATTAAATCATAAAAAAATACATATTTTTATGAGAGCCATCAAGACATAATTTTTTCTTACTTTAGAATGACATAAATTATCAAGACAATGCACGATTACTATTCCTCCTATTAATTATTTTACAGAAACACAAAAAACACTAAGAATTCCACAATAATGACTAATTTCCATAGTCTCGACGAATAATAATAATTAAGATATATCGGTAAAGACAATGTACCTTGGATTATATCTGGTAAATCGCTTATTCGTTTATGGTTGCTAGTTTGCGTTATAATAGGCTCTGTCACATCCTCCTCATCATCAGCTTTCATTTCTTCGCACAATTTAACTCTTATTATTATTGTATTTGACGTCGTTTTTAATTGGCATGCTTTCATGTTTAGATTGTGAGAAAAACGAAATGATAAGATTTTATACAAATTTAGAGAAATTAGGGTGAATAAATAAGTACACTAGTACACAAATATACTATCTTAAAAGATTCGCCGCCACTGTATCAAAATGATATATTTAAGTACAACAAGAAAATATGAAAATTTAGGGCTGCATATAAGTGGTTGATTACATAAATGCTCTCAACAAATTGATTGTTGTAATTTAAAAAATGCTTTAATCTCAGTCGTTAATGAGAAGTATTAGAAAAGAAAATTGTTAAATATCAAATTATAGTATAACAAACCATAAATGAGATACACTTTAAATTTCATATTGGAAAAGAAATCGAGTGCACATTTTAGACACACAATGCCTAAACACGGAATTTATTTCTGTTTTTACCGAAGGGATTTCTGTTTTGACCAATTGTGGTCGTTAATTGACTATGATTTTATCGTAACTTTTATTTATAAATATACCCCTTTCAACAAAAAAATAAAAAAAAAAGCTAGCTCACAAAATTATTAAGATAAATACAAATGATAACTATAATGATCAGAGTTACAAGTACGATCATTAAAGCTCCAAAATTATATTTTAGCGAGACATATAACAAGACCAAAAAGTTGTGTAAAGACCACTAAATCCAATACCTATGCATTCTCTAATTTACGACACTGTATTTAATTATTTTCTTACAACGAAGTGTCCAAATTAATTTTTTTAAATTATATCATGTTGGATAGACATTTTTGAATTATGTTTAGATATTTATGTTGGATATGTTGTAACGTTTGACGGATCTTTTTGTAAATAATTAAAACTTTTGAACTTAACAGAACACAAAAGAAACTGAAAAAGGTTTTAATGTAGAATATTAAGAATAAAATTGAAAATAAATTGCAGAAATTGTAGGGACTGAAATGTAAATTACAGAACTACTTGACTAAAATGTAAATAGTGGAAATTAAAGGACTGAAATGTAAATAAAAGAACAGAAACGCAAAAAAAAAAAAGAAAAAAATAAGAAAGGAAAATAATATGCAGAAAAGATAAAAATAAAACATACGAAACAATGGTTAATCGTTTTCCTTTAAATATTATTTACCCGCCACCTTTTAACTTAGGTCGTGTTTGGATTAACAAGTTAAAATGTCTGATAATGCAGCGAATTAAGCGGTGCCACTACTATGAATCTTTTGTGAGATGACACTCTCTCTATAATATATGATATGATGTGTTTGATTGTGTTATGTGGATACATATTTATACTATGTGAGTGAAGCCTCGTAATAAATGTGGTGGTTGCGATTTTCAATTATGACGCATCATAATCGTTGGGGGTTACAACTCTCTAAAACTGATGTATTAACGCTGATATTAATCAAACTAATGCATAAACGTCGTTATCCGTTTCAATTTTTTTGAGGATTATTAACGCTGACATTTAAAATGCTATAATAGACTAAGTATATAAATCAAAAGGTTCAACATATATAGAACTGGGCATGCAATTGTTGTTGGAAATACGTCTGATTTTATAACGAAAAATTGACATTTGATCCTGATTATAGTGTATATGTATTATATAAAAATGAAACAAAAATATCTCACGGGCAGATATATATCACACTTGATCTTCTGTTCTATTCTTATTATACGTCTTTCTTTAAGAGAGCTGAACTTTCAAACTGTTAGAAAACCCTAATTGTAATATAAAAGTTATGATATGGTTTTTTTTCTTTAACATAAGTGCAGAATATATAGGCTATAACAACGATGTAGTACAGAAGAAGTATACTTCTATATTAACTAGAACTCTAACTCTACTTAGATTACTACTTAATTAATAAATATTATATAATCTTACTAACCAGACTAATATAATATTATCTAATTAACAATTTACCAATTTTATTATATTCTATCAGTAAATTATATTTATTTCCAGTAGAGAATATAATTGTTTCTAATTCCTTCTCAAAATAATATTTGATAGCACATTATTAAATAATTAAATATCTTCTCATGTTAAGACTACATATATCCATCGAGTAAATAAATTACTGACAATTATTTTACTCGGCATATTATTTCATTGACCTTATCACTTAACTTATTTGTTGTGTCAGATATAAAATCCGCTTGCAATATTTGACACACACAAAACTTATAAACTTATGGAGGGGATATCATCAATCCTGCTTAAGGGACGTGAATTACGTCAATTATAGACACACACCATATAAGTAATGTTACTGCCCAATGTACGGGTTTGTTGACCGCAATAAATCTCACCCATTGCAAATCAAAGAATTATACTTTATAAATATGTGTATCGAAATAATCTAAGGATTAAGAGTATAAGTAATCATAATAATTTTTTATGTATAATTATTTTATTTCGGTCAGTATCATAAAATACTACTACTTTGTCATGTTCAATATACTCTAAGTATAATCGCACAAAGAGTCAGAACTCAACCTTTTCACGTAGTCAAGACAGACATGCTAAAACTCTGTGCTAAAACTCTACCGATGGTTGTCCACTCCATCTAAAGTTGTGAACGATAAAATATATTCTGTAATAACCAGTGATTTGATCTTCCGTGTATAAGACGTACTCTACACACCAAATCACTAACTATACAAACTAAATACACATATACATATGAATAATATGTACAACATTGCTTAAAACTATTCTCAAATAAATCATTAATTGTTAATAAATAAATATTAAAAATCAACAACAAATTATGTCTTTTATTATACCATTCTAACAATCTCCCACTTATACTTAAATTCATGATTTTGTTCATCAAACTCTCATACCCTCTATTTATCTAAGACCTTTACCGAAATAATCTGAATAAAGGGTCTACTAGAAAGTTAAGATATAATCATGTTCACTTTTAACACTTTGTTGATTTTCTAGAATTACTACTTAGTTAAAAATCCAAGTCTACTAATAAAAATGAGTAAAGACTAACTTATTGGTAAAAGTACATCTAATCCTTAATCATTTACAATATTTCATTAAATATTTTACCATGGATAAATAATCCTGCTCTAAGTTAGAATTATTTCTACTAACTATGCACAAGGCAAAATAAATATAATATTTAATGAATAACATAACATACACGAGACTTGCAATTGCCAAGACATATTGATTTGTCAATACAATATTCTAAATCTGAATAAAGCAATCCTTTCATGGAAACTAGTATGCTAAATTTGGCTAGAATTAAAATCGATATAACTTGTTTTGTGAGAAACCCAAGATCAACTGATATGACTATTTTATCTCAAATCATTTCATATCTAACAATCTGAATAATTATACATTTAAACTAAATAACAATTGCACCTCGTTCCTGATGACCAAGTTACTTTACATAGTCCAGAAAACATCAAAACGTACCAATCACGCTTCCAGTACTTATACTACTCATCCGACCATTGATCAAAGTCATAAGACTTTGTAGTCTGATCAAAAACGGATAAACTAAGACCTAGATGCTTGCTTAAGTTTAGAGACTTCTCAAGCTTGCACAACATGTGCTATTGACGGCCATTTGCTTGAATAACATCTGATTGTACCATAAAACTACTCCCTAAGACTTCCATTAGTAAAAACTGTCTTGACCAGAATTCTAGCCGCTTGTCAATGATCTGTATCTATATCTCATTGCGATTCATTGTATCTAGTGGTTTAATTTCCATCTTATCAAGGATCATCTTGCTAGATTATCCTAAGTATAAGAAACGTCTAAGTCGTTCCAAGACCATCCCACTATGATGAACCTCATTTTAAGTACTAAGCCTTAAAAACTTTTGAACTGGTGTTATACACCAATATTCTCTGCATGAATCACTCGATTTCTCCCACTGAGAAAATGTATATGTGATTCTATCATGCGATATTTCATTTTGAACTATATGTATATAATATAGAATGTCCTTCTACCTTCCCTTAACTACTATCAAGCTAACTTTAGTTTGGCTATGTGGTAAAATCTAATCATTTTCCAAGAATCAGTCAATGTGTGCTAACAATGACTTTTAATTCTTAAGATAATAATAAACCACTTTTCGTCTATTCAAGATAACCGACAAGAAACAAACATCAATACTCAATTCAAAACTTCTTGATTTTCCTTTCAACACGTGGGTTGGACTTCCACATAGCTGAACTTTCTAAGACTGGGTTTGCGCCAAATCTAAAGTTCTATAGAAGTACTGGGTACTAAATAAGATGGAATTGAGTGTAAAATATACGCTATTGTTTCTACTACGTATCCCAAAAACGAATAAAATTAACTCAATGATTTGCTATCAAGCTAACCATTCCCATAAGAGTTTTTTACCTTCCGCTTACTACACTGTTCTATGATTATATACTAAGTGAAGTTAATTAGGATATAATCCCTACATCTGATAAGTAATCCATTAGCTATTCAAAGAGTTACTCGCCACCTCGATCATATCGAAGTGTCGATAGACATTTCCAAGATGCTTATCTGTCTTCGTCTTAAATGAATTGAATATTTCATATCACTTAAACGTATGGCACATCAAATGGACGTACATTTACTTTGAATAATCACAAATTAATGTGTCTGTCTATTCAAAAATATGTATCATGGATCTCATAGGATTACACAAATCAGAATGAACCAATCCTTACACCGTTTTAGCTCATATAACCTTTGGTCGGAAAGACCACTTAGTTATTTTACTATCTAAACATGATTCAAGAGTTGGTAGTGCCTCCACTTTCAATTATTTAAATGTATCATTTTAAACCAACATTGACATCCTTTTAGATTAAAATAACCTAGGTGTACATGCCAAATTTATGTATAGTTCATTACTTGAATGTTACTTTCTCTTACATAGTATGTTAATAAATTTATTCAACAAATTTAATTAATAAAAATCATTCACTTATTTTTACCTGATCAAATAATTTGTTTATTTACCTAATAACCGAAGAGTTATCAAAATAAACAACATAATGTTATCCATTATCTTAGAAACCGATTAAAAGTTCTTTCTAATGGAAGGTCTACTAAGAATGTATACTATTATCAATATATGATTATTACTAATCAAATTCTAATATCTTTCTACTGCAACTCCTGGCACCATTTGGCCTTTTTCAAAAAATGTAAATTCCATCATCACCAATCTGTTACGTTTGCTGGAACATTGCAATAAATTGCAACAATAATTAGTGATTTTAATATCTACACACCAACATACGATAGATACCATCATTAAACATGTTACAACAATAAGTGAAAGAGATATAACTTATAGCTTATTCATAAGTTAAATGTATCGGACAATATTACTTTATATGACTGACTACCAGTTCATGAAACCTTTCATTTTCTTTAATCTTTCGATTTAGAAAAATAAACCTTTTTCATTAAGCTAAGCAACAATCAACTCTTCATGAAACTTTTTGGTACCTTAACTATCAAGTTGAGTTTTCTCATTGATTTCACCTTTTAAGAATCTCTAATTCATGAACATGATCTTTAAATTTTGTCTTTTTGTCATATTGTGTTGAGACGTTTCACATGTTATTTTCTGTATCATCACAATCTTGAATATTAAACATACGTTTCAGATTAATCATGATGTCATAGAAATATAACGTAAATTGATGCTAATGTTGCAATACATTTGTCATGAATGACAATATGTAATACCGCTCCATCTCACCTATTCAATCAACCTTCGATAAATCTGGGCCAACTAATTAGTTATCCGTTCATTCGACTCTCAAACCACAAAACTTTACTTAGTTGTAGTCAAATAAAAATATCCTATTTTTTCTTTTACAATTATAATAATTCAAATAAACAACTTTATTCCTAAGTATAACTAACTAGTGGCATATATGATATTTATTATCATTAGAAAACTATTTCTAATAAAATAAATAAATGAGCAACAAAAATAACTATGGATTAACAATAAATATGGTCTCTAATACAATATTTAAAACTTTAATCCACCATCAGTTTTAATCAAATATGGCTCGATGGGAGGATGCCTATTATTTAACATTCGATATGTTTGTTTAACCTATTAATTTTTCTATCTACACAAATGTCAAAGTAAAAATTAATATCTTTGCTTAACTTTGGTCCTACAAATATTAAAATAGTCTCAGATGGACATAGATAATAATATTTATATCTAAATGTATACCATCGCACGTTATAATTCCATTGTTTCTAGTATATAATCACTTAGATGGAGAGATTATTAGATACTAACATAACATTATACCTTATACTTGATGCTTCCGTAATTATTCCATCCGATGGGAAAGAAGACACTATAGCCAACGCGTAAAATAATTACTTCATATATAAAGTAGCGATAGAGACTGTGACATTTATAAGAAATAAATTCACTCTCTCACTTAGTTATTTATATCTGTTAGGGATACAAATTATAGTTAGTCATCCGTAATTAATATCATCCGATAGGGAGGAAGGCATTATAGCCAACGTGTGAAAATTAAATACATCACATGTAATTTGATTCGAGACAATTAAATTAACCATTAATTAAATCTAATTATTATTAATTAATTATCAAACAAACTAATTAAGTCTAAACAACATTAATTAATCCGGTTAATCAAATTCAAACTATTATAAATCGATAAACTAAATTATCAATTACATCTAATAGTTTCTAATTAATTAAATCTTAACTATTATTAATCAAATACAAAAATTAATTAAATCTAAATAGTTATTAATTAATTACATACAGATTTTCAGTTTATATATAAATATAATACTATATTTGTCCAAATCTGTAAATGTATGGGCCAATTCATAATTTTCTGAAACTGTTTTCAATGAAAATTAGTTTTTTCAAAAAAACATTGGGGTTTTAATGGCAACTCAAAAATTACAAAAACCACTCTGAAAGAACAGGAAATTTAAGAAATAACAAGGGTAGTTGTAACATCTCGTATTTTTATAAGTGTTTTTAATTAGGAATTAATTGATCCAAAAACGTTTTATTCAAATTTTACCAAAAACCGGTCACTCGACTAATTTTTAGCCAAAAACCAAAACTCTTCCAAAAAGCTTTATTTTAAAAACCTGTTACTAATTTTATCAATAAAAAAGACCCAATAGTTTTGTTTCTAAAAATTGGTTATTTTTGAGCAATATAGTAATATATTTGATTAAGAGTTAACTTTTATAACTTTAGGGACCAAATAGTTCGTTACCACAAACTATCTCAAAACAGTTTTTCTAAACACTTTTCAGCCACTTTTTAAAACCTTAAACCTAAAATCAGCCCAAAAGCAAGAGAGAAAAAGAGAGAAAAGAGAGAAAAGAAAGAAGAAGAAGAAGAAGAAGAGGAGGAGGAAACCACCGTTAGCGGGTTCATACCGGAAGCATCTCCTCTACGCTCTAAGGTAACGGGGGTTATCCATTGCGACTAGACGAGGGTGTATGTTAGGGTTAGGTTTTACGTTTATTATAAATTGGGGGGGTTTTTACCTTTTATATTAATTAAGTTCTTAAATTGTTAATTGGGGTTTTTGCCTTTTATATTAATTTGATGATATGTGTAGTGATTTGTGTTTATGATCTATCTGAAGATTTAGTTTAGTTGTGCAGGTGTAGTTGAATTGTTTTAAATTATGAGATTTGTTATTAAAGTATTAATTTGGGTTATGATACATCGAGTTTAATTGTAATTTAATGATCTATGTGCAGAGTTTCTTTTGTTTTCATCCATGTACTATCGGCAGAGTTGGTTTAGCTGTATTCAAGTATAAGACTATAATACTGAATTTTTAATTGGATAAATTTATGTTGCATAAAGACGAATTGTAATTTATGCATACAAAGTGTTTGTTAAAATGTCTGAATGGGTTTTTATGTTGTTGGAGTGATTGGCTAGTTGTGAATCTAGCATCTATGATTATGGTTTATGTTGTATTACGTTAAGTGACGTATGAGATTATGTTATTCGAATAGTATAATATTATTGGCCGAGGCCTTAAAATTTATACGTATGAGATGGTGTTATTTGAATGATTTTATATTATTGGCCGAGGCCTTGTGATTTAGCTGTAGTAGCAATGGTCTCTGTCTCTCCCTAATTCCGGGGACAGAAGACGGCCGAGGGGATAGGGAATGACCTACCTTACGGACTGGGGTAGGTGGCGTTAGAGGTCCCAGTGTGCACTATATTTACTTTTATGTTAGCAATGGTCTATGTCTCTCCCTAATTCCGGGGGCATAAGACGGCCGAAGGGATAGGGAATGACTCGTCTTACGGACTGTGACGAGTGGCGTGAGAGGTCCAAGTGCGCACTATAAATCTACTTTTATGTTGCAATGGTCTCTGTCTCTCCCTAATTCCGGGGACAGAAGACGGCCGAAGGGATAGGGAATGACCTACCTTACGGACTGGGGTAGGTGGCGTGAGAGGTCCATGTATGCTGTTGATGTTATTTAATTTTATTTAATTTATCCCGTTGTAGAATGTCATTATATTTCTTTTTATACGTCGATTATTGTAGTTGTAGAATTTGTGAGCTCTTGCATCTATGGGATGGAGTGACGGTATTTAGTGGTGCCGTCCCGTCTAGTTATGTGCGTGGGACTCACCGTTACAGTTTTGTATTTCAGGTACATTATAGGTTGAGGCGTTTGGATAGGAGCCATTGGAATGCATCACATGGGTTCGGGGCTTTTGCTTTCTTTTTATTTTAGAACAGTTTTGAGGTTGTAGCCTACGGACAAATTGCATTTGTTTAGTTCTTCTTATATAATTTTGTTAAAACCTTTTGGTCGTGTAGCCGCGTTTGGCAAGCATTTTATTTATTGTATAATTGTTCCTTTAGCTCGCAAGTCTTTTTCTTTTAAATATTTTAAATTTTGTACCAACAGGTTTCACTTTTCTTTTATTTAAAAAAAGGTCATGCCTCGATATCCGTGTTTATGGAATTTGGGGCGTGACAAGTTGGTATCAGAGCTAACTAGGTTCTTGTATACTTTGGGACGACGGGAAGATGGGTAACCATTGGACCAAGATCCATCGTATCATTTTCACAAAACTTTTTCCAAAAACACAAACTTTTTCTAAAACGGGGGGTTGCATTTAGCTTAAGACATGTAGATAGTATTTAGTAGTAGTTGATGGAAGGAAAGTCCACATGTGAGGCAAGTTGGGGACAATAAGGACGCTTGTTGATCCCGGCTCGCCAAACTAGTGGGTGGACCTCTCCTCGGTATGTGTGAAGGAATACCTTAGCGATGTGGAACTCTAGAGTATGCAAGGACGCTCGGATGCTTTAGGATAACGTATCGTGATGGGTTATCCCTCACATTTTTGTGTTGATTGTATGCGTGTGTAGATTTATATGATGTGTATGAGGTATAAGTTTGCATGTCTGGTAGTAGCAAACTATTAGAGTGCGAGAATTGTGAAGGAGATGATTTTAGGTTGTGCGTTTTCAAATTATTAACTTGTGTGGTAATGAACTTTTTATGCGAATGGATGTTGAAATATTGTGGACTAGAATGATGTGGTTGTATGATATGTTCTATGTAAGGAATTTACAAGTGTTGAGAAATTTTACGTTTTTGTATCGTTAATTTTCTGCATAAAAACGATTGGTCGTTTTTTTTTTAAGTATTATTTCGATCGGTCGCATTTTTCAGACCTCTCTGGTCAGATTTTGACAAAAACGACCGGTTGTTTTGTCAAAAACGATTGGTCGTTTTCTGGCAAATTTTGCGGTTTTTCGCTAAACTTCAAACGCTCGTAACTCCTTCGTTTTTACTCCGAATTTGATTCCGCTTGAAGCGTTGGCTTCGTATTTCAGTTCTCTATAATTATGAACCTTAGAAATCTTGATAAAATTATTAGCATGAAAAACGAGCTTTTATCATGATTTACATGTTTTGTGATTATCACGTAATGTGCGGAATGTTGTATTGTATGATTAGCGGAATTTGATGCCTTTGCAAATTTGGTTAGATTTTATAAGTTGGAAAACATGAATGTTTAATTACGTTTTATAAGTCGTTTGTGCACTTATTTCTTCCTTACAACATGATTCTACTCTTTTAGACATTGAATATAAATTTTTCTTGGTTAGATTGTAAGCTAGTGTTTTATATATATGTTTCACATTTAGCAACTATTTTCCTTCACTCAATAGAATGATAACTGGGGACTTAGATATTTTAGGTTCTGAGTTAATTGTCCCTACATGAAGAATCTCGTTTGATACTGTATAATGTAAGACTATACTATAATGTAAGACTTAATTTAGTTGAGCTGGTTTGGTGTCCATATTTAAGAGGAATTACACACAGCTAATTTCATATGTACTAAATTCAAGGTCGATATAAGGGAATTTTAATAGATTTTATTTTTATAAGATTAACTATTAAAAACTTAAGAAATATATCTGGTGTAGCATGCCCCTGTACAAGTTAAAATGTTTGAGTTTGTAAACTATTATAGGTGAGACAAATTTTTTAAAACATTTTCTTATTATCTCTTTTAATGGTTGTACGTTAATGAAGTCACTGGTTTGATATATATAAATAAAAAATATAGTTAACTATTGCGGAGGTTTGTAACTAACAAACAAAAGGGCATGATAGGATATATTTATTTATTTTATGGATTTTTTTGGAGTAGAAGTTTTCGACAGCTATAAGAGAACCTCGATTATGGTAGTTTCCTTCTAATTTTTGTAATTTAATATTGTCCATGGATTACCTTTCGGTGCCACTTTTGCTTAGAGTTTCAATGAAATGATACGTTAGGTTATTTTCAATTCGTTTGACCACTGTAAAAGATGTTTAAGCTATAATTAGGATCCAAACTTGAGATTTAATTTGTGTTTAAAGTGTTCAAATAATAAGTGAACTAGCATTATAGTTGTCCTAGTTATTTCGAGTAAATCTCTTTGGTCGGATTAGTTGCAAAGTTTCAACAGGTCTTGCACTTTGATTGAGAGCATGTATTACATGTGAATTTGGAGTGGTATTTTGGGACTAAATATAAATTATTAGGTTTTGCACTTCTTATTAATTAAAGATTGTTTTGTTTAAGAGAACATGGTATAAAGGGAGATTGGTATTATTTTTGGGTGGTGATCTAGATGCTAAAACTGGATTGTTTGATAAATTAGAAACAAAATGCAATGTTAGGCCGGTTAGCACCATTATTATTATTATTTTATCAGAGCGTACAGCGGAAGCACATGAAATAGATATAGATGTTTAAGTAATAAATGTTTCGGAAAACGATATGGAAACAAGTTTTGGAATAAGTTTGGTTATCTTACGGTATCAATATCAGTAATAGTTGTTTGAATTTGAACCATCCCAGAGGTTAATTATCAGTTCAAGGAAAAACATGGTAGGAACAAATTTTATTTTATTTTACCAATTAAAAGATTAGCTTACCTCATGTGTTTTGCTTTCATGATGTACACTTTGTTATTAGCATTGATGATGACTAAAATCAGAATTTGGACTAAGAATTATGTAGACAGGAGTTATAGAGTTTTGGAATTATGATTGATGGAGTTATAGAATTTGGTAATTAATGAGATAATAAACGATCGGAAGTGGTAAAAGTTTGACCTTAGGAATTTACGTTAGTATTATTATTATTATTTTTCATCATAAGTTTTCAAGTTTCACAAGGTTAATGATGATATGATTATTAGTAATTTTAATCTCAAATGAGTTTCCAAGATACCTTTTATTATACTTCTTTTATATAGTTTATGCTACATGCACACACAAGTAACTGTTTTGGAGACCGGTTGGTTAAAGAAATTATGTGAGCTGATTTAATCACGTTTAAGAAAGCATATATAATATTATTCGGAAACATTATCCTTTTTTTTCAGGTTATTAAAGAAATAAAGTTTCGGGACGAAACTTCTTTAAGTGGTGGAGAGTGTAAAATCCCGTATTTTAATTTAAAAATTTTATTTTGAATATTTATTCTTCTAAATAATTACTCATGTGATTATTTTGTTTTCATAAGTAAGAATACTAATGTTTAGTTGTTTAAGTGATTTAAGGACCTTACGGTTACACGTTATCAAAGCTATAGAGTTTTAAAGGATTTAGAGGTATTTAATTGGTAAAATGATTTACCATGGATTGATACATGGTAGTACTTTTAGGGATTAGCTGGTAAGAATTGGGCCTAGTAATTATGTAATTTACTTCGGTTAGAAATATGGAATTGTATAAACGTATGATTAGGAATAATAGTGTAAGTAATAAGTCTTTGAATGCCTCACTAAGATGATTAATGACATGATTTGATTGTATTCATATATAAAACCGATGCCTTGTCTGAAGAGTAAATGTCAATTAAGAATAGTAAATATTATCTTGAGTTTTCTATAACGAGAGGTTTGTATTTATTCCTATAACTACTATGCGTGGAATATTTAAGGAGAAATAATGTTACATGTATTCAAAGAGTTTCTGTTGCTAGCAATTTATTAAGGAGGTAACCTTGCATGAGAAATTGAAACGGAAGTAATAAATTGGTATAGAATTGTAGTATAAATGCTAAGCCAATTGTCAAGCCATATGCACGCCCCTATAATGAATTCTTCCTTGTTAATATAGATATATACACTAGTGCAAATAAATAAATAAAGCTAGGTAGCATTTTCCTGATTAGATTCTATACTCCTTTACTGTATTAAAATTATATGAATGTAACGAAAGTATACATAGATGAGAGAATTAAAGTCCTACGTTGTGCAAGGGAAAAGGTTTAGTGGAAAGCTAAGCACTAGATTATTCGTTGTAGAAATATTTCTGTTCTTTCGAATTAATATTAGGTGAGTGGGTTTTATCTTGCTATTATAAATATTCCGTTGCAACTTTTGATAATATTTTACAGGCTCATGGGTATTATTTTTCAAGTACTAATTATATATGGAAACATTGTTTTTATATTGTTACGAAAACAAAGTAAATAAAAGAAAGAAAAGAATGAAAAAGAAAAAGTGATTTATATACAATGGATCTGTGTAAAGAGAACTAGTTTATATCTTATAAAGATAAAAATTATATACAGTGTATCTGTATAAGTTTTCTAAATTTATTATTTTATGATTTGCTTATGATTTGTATTTGGGACCATGAGAATAAGTTCAACGGAGAATCCCGAATAAGGGGAAGAGGAAAGTGGGGTGACGTTGGCAACTAAACGAAAGAGTTTAGTTCTCAACGGGTAACTTAGCGATTGTACATAGTTTTGTTAACCGGAACGTTTTAAGAAATAGACTCAGCCGTCATTCTTTGGTGACCTTAATTACGTAGTGCACGTATGGTTTATACACCTGAGAAAAAGATCGACGGTAAAGAGATTGAGGAAGTCAATCGGGCTTGGTACTCTAAGATATACATGTTATCATTTTGTTTTTATCATAAAAAGAAAGAAAAAGATTTTATTATTACTATTGCGATTACTTTTTTATTTTAGTTGTAAGAGATTAACTTCTTGTAATGAACGTAATTTTCGAGATTTTATTTAATGAACCTTTTGCTAGAAATTTGAGCTTATTTAATGAGTTATTTAGCGAGTGTTTAAAAATTATTTCATTTAGGCTTTGTTTAGCATGTGCCGCCACACATGTTATTCAGCCGTGTGACACCCCCGGGTCTGGGTTGAGCGTTTATTTTATTTGAGTTTAGTTTACTAGAAAGACCGTATTTTGAGTGTTGTAGACGTTGTGGAGTTGTTGAGGTAGAAACATATCATCTTTGCTTACTTTATTGTCTTTTATTCAATTAGATATTGTATACAGACGGTTACTTGATTTGATGTTCTTACATGTTGGTCATTTTCTGGAGTTATGGATTGTGGAGTTGTTATGGGTTGTGAGCCCTGTGTATTTTATTTCTTAAATTATGACACGAATTGTACATTTAAATTCTTACGGTTTTGTTTATATAAGTTTATCATTTCTGTGTATAGTTGTTTAGAAAGGAAATTTCGGGACGAAATTCTTTTAAGGAGGGTTAGTTGTAACATCTCGTATTTTTATAAGTGTTTTTAATTAGGAATTAATTGATCCAAAAACGTTTTATTCAAATTTTACCAAAAACCGGTCACTCGACTAATTTTTAGCCAAAAACCGAAACTCTTCCAAAAAGCTTTATTTTAAAAACCTGTTACTAATTTTATCAATAAAAAGGACCCAATAGTTTTGTTTCTAAAAATTGGTTATTTTTGAGCAATATAGTAATATATTTGATTAAGAGTTAACTTTTATAACTTTAGGGACCAAATAGTTCGTTACCACAAACTATCTCAAAAAAGTTTTTCTAAACACTTTTCAGCCACTTTTTAAAACCTTAAACCTAAAATCAGCCCAAAAGCAAGAGAGAAAAAGAGAGAAAAGAAAGAAGAAGAAGAAGAAGAAGAGGAGGAAACCACCGTTAGCGGGTTCATACCGGAAGCATCTCCTCTACGCTATAAGGTAACGGGGGTTATCCATTGCGACTAGACGAGTGTGTATGTTAGGGTTAGGTTTTACGTTTATTATAAATTGGGGGGGGGGGGGGGGTTTACCTTTTATATTAATTAAGTTCTTAAATTATTAATTAGGGTTTTTGCCTTTTATATTAATTTGATGATATGTGTAGTGATTTGTGTTTATGATCTATCTGAAGATTTAGTTTAGTTGTACAGGTGTAGTTGAATTGTTTTAAATTATGAGATTTGTTATTAAAGTATTAATTTGGGTTATGATACATCGAGTTTAATTGTAATTTAATGATCTATGTGCAGAGTTTCTTTTGTTTTCATCCATGTACTATCGGCAGAGTTGGTTTAGCTGTATTCAAGTATAAGACTATAATACTGAATTTTTAATTGGATAAATTTATGTTGCATAAAGACGAATTGTAATTTATGCATACAAAGTGTTTGTTAAAATGTCTGAATGGGTTTTTATGTTGTTGGAGTGATTGGCTAGTTGTGAATCTAGCATCTATGATTATGGTTTATGTTGTATTACGTTAAGTGACGTATGAGATTATGTTATTCGAATAGTATAATATTATTGGCCGAGGCCTTAAAATTTATACGTATGAGATGGTGTTATTTGAATGATTTTATATTATTGGCCGAGGCCTTGTGATTTAGCTGTAGTGGCAATGGTCTCTGTCTCTCCCTAATTCCGGGGACAGAAGACGGCCGAGGGGATAGGGAATGACCTACCTTACGGACTGGGGTAGGTGGCGTTAGAGGTCCCAGTGTGCACTATATTTACTTTTATGTTAGCAATGGTCTATGTCTCTCCCTAATTCCGGGGGCATAAGACGGCCGAAGGGATAGGGAATGACTCGTCTTACGGACTGTGACGAGTGGCGTGAGAGGTCCAAGTGCGCACTATAAATCTACTTTTATGTTGCAATGGTCTCTGTCTCTCCCTAATTCCGGGGACAGAAGACGGCCGGAGGGATAGGGAATGACCTACCTTACGGACTGGGGTAGGTGGCGTGAGAGGTCCATGTATGCTGTTGATGTTATTTAATTTATCCCGTTGTAGAATTTCATTATATTTCTTTTTATACGTCGATTATTGTAGTTGTAGAATTTGTGAGCTCTTGCATCTATGGGATGGAGTGACGGTATTTAGTGGTGCCGTCCCGTCTAGTTATGTGCGTGGGACTCACCGTTACAGTTTTGTATTTCAGGTACATTATAGGTTGAGGCGTTTGGATAGGAGCCATTGGAATGCATCACATGGGTTCGGGGCTTTTGCTTTCTTTTTATTTTAGAACAGTTTTGAGGTTGTAGCCTACGGGCAAATTGCATTTGTTTAGTTCTTCTTATATAATTTTGTTAAAACCTTTTGGTCGTGTAGCCGCGTTTGGCAAGCATTTTATTTATTGTATAATTGTTCCTTTAGCTCGCAAGTCTTTTTCTTTTAAAAATTTTAAATTTTGTACCAACAGGTTTCACTTTTCTTTTATTTAAAAAAAGGTCATGCCTCGATATCCGTGTTTACGGAATTTGGGGCGTGACAGTAATTCACCTATTATTTAAATTCACAACTCTCGGTCCCTAATCAATTTTTATATACAACCCTAGCTGCCGCCGCCACTATATCCGCCACCACTATATCCGCCACCACTATGGGCTCTGACGAGCTGCAATCCGACGATCAATCACACACGAGCCAAATTTGTCGATACACAGTCCGGGGAACACCACTGTGAACCACAGTCCGGCGAACCCAATAACAACCAAGACCTAAAACACACAACCTTCAATATATTCTTAAATATATATATATCGATATGTGCTACAAACTGTTAGTAACATACAAAGTCACGAACCAATTGACCAATCAATTGAGTAAGAATTAACAGTTGACTTCTTTTCAAAACACACGTATATTTACGAACCAATATTTAAATAGAAATATTTAACGAACATAAACCGAACGTTTGACGAGCCGAACACGAGTTGTTTGTGAACGATTCTTTTCATTAATTCAAAACATTTAATAATAAAAAAACATTATTTTATTTTTATTTTTTTTATACAATTTTATTTTTATCATTTATTATTATATTGTTTATTATGATAAAGTTGTCTATAAATATATAAAATGTTAGTTAATTAATTTATTTGACATTATAACATAATATTTTCTTAGTTTTAACTTTATATTTAATTAATGTATAAATTCTTTTTTACATACATATTATTAAGTAATTTAACGAGTCGAGCACTTAACAATAAAATCGGTAACTGTATTTATAGTATGATTATATAAATTACTTTAATAAGTTTGAAATAATACAAATATATCATTAATTTTAATATAGTATAAATGAGTTTATTAATTTTTAGTGATACTAGTTAGTTTTTATTACATCATTAATAGATTTAGTTTATTTATCTAATCAAAATTTATATATAGTTACATGAACACAAGCTCAGACGAAACGAACAGAGTCATATTCATGTTCAGTTCAATTAATAGACGAACGTTATATTATTTTTTATTATCATGTTCGTTTATAAATGAACGAACATGAACTGAAACTTAATTGAGCCGAACACGAACGATTTCACGAACGGCTCATCTCATTTACGACCCTCTATACACAAACATGACACATAATCTCTAAGCAACTGTACAAACTTATATGCTAAACAACCTGACATATAAATATACAAACATGAGACATAATCTCTAAGCAACTGTACAAACTTATATGCTAAACAACCTGACATATAAATACCATCTGCTTCAGACGCTGTTGCTTGATGCAGACGGCGGTTATATTAGTGGGATGGGATATAAGTCACGTTACGTAATAAAAACTCAATCTACTAAAAATAAAAAATATAATTAATATTAATTAAATTTAGGATAGACTCAAACTAAGGTTCCAATATATTTATTTGGGTTTTTAATAGGTTGAGTTTTTATTACGTGGCGTGATTTGTACAATTACCGTCTGTATTAACCAAAATACGTCTGCATAAAGTAAAAGCCCATATAAATATACAAACATGACACATAATCTCTGAGCAACTGTACAAACTTATATGCTAAACAACCTGACATATAAATAAAATCAAAAAAGCCTAATCTTTAAAAGATTTGTATCTTCAATCCTTAATCAATTACGAAGTAAAAGCCCACGTACTTAGTAGCTATCAATTACAATGAAAACTTGTTATGTAGATAGAAAAAGTTTAATCTTCAAACTAACTAAATCCGAATATAAAAAATATTCATTCAATATAATAATAACAGTTTGATAAACTTTAAACCTATATACAGTATAATCGTGTCGCTGATACCAATTCTTGGAAACACGTTTGATTTTGAAAGAGAAAACTGGTCTTTTGATGCTAATAATAATGTATATGTATTATATAAAAACGATACATAAATAACTCACAGACAGAGATATATCACACTTGATTTCTGTTCTATTCCTATTATACGTTTTGCTCTTAGAGAGGAACTCTCAAACTGGTAGGAAACTCTAACTCTAATATATGAGTTACAATATGTTTATTTTTCTTTAGTATATGAGCAGTATATATAGGATACAACAGGAAAGTAGTGCAGAATAAATATACTTTTAACTCAACCAGAACTCTAACCTACTTAGATTACTAATTTATTAATAAGTATTATATAATCTTATTAACCAGATTAATATAATATTATCTAATTAATACATTATCAATCTTATTATATTCTAGGGTAAATTTTGGATTGGACCATGAAAACAAAAGTATTTAAGGATTGGTCCATGAAACTGAAACTAATTAAGGATTGGTCCATTTCCCCTAACTAACCAATAAAAATGTAAAAATTCAGAAAAAATGAAAAATTCCAGAAAATAAAAATGCAAAAATGAAAAAATAAAAATAAAATCAAAAAATCAAAAAATAAAATAAAAGAGGCAAAATCCCGAAAAAACATGACTTTTTTTTTAAAAATCCCAAAAAATCAAAAAAAAATCCCAAAAAATCAACAAAAATCTAAAATCAACAAAAATCCGAAAACGCAAAAAAAAAAACAGTTCAGACTGTTTTTAAAATAATTCAGACTGTTTTTAAAATGACTTAAAAATAGTTCAGACTGTTTTTAAAATGACTTAAAAAAATTCAGACTGTTTTTGGTTCAGATTGTTTTAAAAAAAATTTGTTACAGCAGTAGATGATACAGTGTGAAAAATAAAAAACAGTCTGAACTTTTATATATATATATAAACAGTATGAACTTTTATATATATATATATATATAAAACAGTCTAAATTTTTTTATATATATATGAAAAACAGTCTGAACTTTTATATATATATACATGAAAAACAGTCCGAACTTTTATATATATATAAAAACAGTCTGAACTTTTACAGTATATATATACAGGTATATATATATATATACATACATACATATATATACATAGATATATACATATATACATAGATATATACATATATACACATGCGGCGGTGGAGGCAGACCGCTTGCGATGACGAGAGGGAGGAGGAGCGAACCTCCGACGGCAGCGGCGGAGGTGAAGGGAGCGACGGAGGAGCGGCAGCAAAATAGATATATATATATATATATATATATATATATATATATATATATATATATATATATATATTATGTGTGTATGTATGTAGAGGGAGAGAGATTTGGGGGAGAAAATTGTTTTTCTGGAACGCGATTTTTTTTAGAGAGAGAGAGAATGATTAATCAAATAAATAGAATTGGGAGAGCTTTTATATTTAATGATTAATGGACCAATCCTTAATTAGTTTCAGAAATAATGGTCCAATCCTTAATTAAATTTTATATCCGGACCAATCCTTAAATACTTTTGTTTTTATGGTCCAATCCTTAATTTTCTCTATATTCTATCAGTAAATTATATTCATTTGCACTAGAGAATATAACTGCTTCTAATTACTTCTCAAAATAATATTTAAGAGCACATTATTAAATACTTAAATATCTCTCTACGTCAAGACTACAGATATTCACCGATTAAATAAATTACTGACAAATATTTTACTCGACATATTATTTATTAGACCTTACAACTTAACTTATTTGTTGTGTCAGATATAAAATTCACTTGCAATATTTGACACAAACAAAACTTATAAACTCATCAATTCTGGTTAAGAGACGTAAATTCCGTCAATTATAGACACACACCATATAAATAATGTTACTGCCCAATGTGTGGTTTTGTTGACCACAACAAATCTCACTCATTGCAAATCAAAGAAGTATACATTATAAATATATGTATCAAAAATAATTTAAGAATTAAAAGTATAAGTAATCACAATAATTCGTTAGCTATAAATTATTTTATTCTGGTCAGTACCATAAAATAATATCATTTTGTCATGTACAATATACTCGTATATTAGCACAAATAGTCGTAACTCAACCATTCCATGTAGTCATGATAGACCTATTAAAATTATATGCTACAACTCTACCGATTATTGTCCACTCCATCTAAAATTGAGAACGATAAAATATACACTGTAAGAATCAGTGATTTGATCTTCCGTGTGTAAGTCGTCATCTACACACCAAATCACAAACTATACAAACTAAAGACACATTTACATATAAATAATAAGTACAAAATTGCTCAAAACTATTATCAAATAAATCATTCATTGTTAATAAATAAATATTAAAAATCAACTATAAATCATCTCTTTTATTATACAATTCTAACAATTGTATACCCTGAACTTTTCTTTGAAGTCACAAGTCTTAACCACAAAAACCAAAGTTTATATAATCATATATATATAGATGCTTTTTCACTCGACTAAAAACACTCTCATTGTTTCACCCTTTAACATAAACATTCATTCGAGTAGGGCTGCAAATGAACTGAACCGTTCATAAAAAAGCTCATGTTCGGCTTGTAAAAGACTCGGCTCGTGTTTGTTCCTTTACTAACGAGCCGAGCCTCAACAAAAAGTTTTTATAATTATTTTAATATTTTTTTCATTTATATTTTAGCTTATATACGTAAAATTTACAAATATAATGTTGATCGCCAATAAATACTTTTCAATTTATGTAATAAATTCATATTATAAAACTAAATCTTATTAAAATTAAAAGTCACAATAAATAAATTTATTATTACTATGCTTAACATCAATTTTACCTAAGTAAAAAAAATATTTTTGACGAAACGATGCTAAAATTGTCAAAAAACGTACTTAGACATGGCTCGTGAACATGTTCGGCTCGAGCTCTTTTATAAACGATCCGAGTCTGAACATGCTCGTTTAGTAAATGAGCCGAGCTTGAGCAAAACGAAGTTCGGCTCGACTCGACTCCTTTGCAGCCCTACCTTCAAGTGAACGGGTGCTAAATACTCAGCACTCAATTTTCCTTTGAACAGAGTTCTGACGAGCCTCTCCATGTTATTGTTTTAGTTCTTTTTATACAAAGAAGAGTAAAAATTATCTTTTAGGAGTATCAATTAGAAATAAAAATATATCAACCAAATAAATAAGATAATGAAAACAATAAATCACAGTAAATAATCATATTCATACCATATATGTATACTAGGAAATAACTAACTCTCTGTTCTATAGCTAGAAAGCCCCAACAGGTTCAGGTTCATAACAAAATAAGCAACTTGAAAATCTTTCTTTATCATAGTATATGACTTTAAATTATCATATGGTAGTTGTGGCTTCATGTTACTATTCCTTAAATCAGTATGTAGCTAGGTTTATTCCATTAGCTTTCTTTTAGATGAAGTTTTGTGTAGTTTAAGTTAACTTTGGATGTCGTATAAAGACTGGTATAAGTGGTAATTAAGTGCTAGTAGTTGGTATTGCTTTTTTGCATGAAAGCTTATTATACAAGTTGTTCAACATTTTATCAGTGAAGCATTATGATCATTATCATTCACACGTTCGATCTCCAACATTACATTGTCTTTTCTATATGGAGTAAAATTTAACCTATAAGCAGTGACGAATTTAGGATTTTAAGTAAGAGGGCAAGTTGTATCGATTTTTTTTTCTCATTTATTTCCAGAGTGGTCAAATAACTCTTAACAACTATAGCATAAATATAACAAATCTATTCCAACATAAAAAATAACTTGGGAAACTGGACAAGACTATAATTACCAATTAACACTTTTAAATCCTCTTAAAATGAATTTGCCATTAAATTTGCCATTAAATTTACCAGCACATATGTAAGTAACAAATTATACAGATGAACATTAATCAGACACTTATTGTACTCTCAAATCCCAATGCTTCAAAACCCCAAATTAATCTATTTTTCTATAATTAATAAAAATGTAAACCAGGTAACCCTTTTTAAGTACATAATCAAATTACCCATTATTTCAACAACAAAAAAATTACCCAATTTGACATGATTTAGGAAATACTGTAATTTCGCCATAATGTGAATAATACAAATGGATTATATATATATATATATATGCCAAAGAGATGTTAACAGTACCTGTATTGAGAGAGTTCCACACCTCTCTCTCTCTCTCTCTCTCTCTATCTCTCTGTTACCAGAGAGAGGATATAATTAGGGCCATCATACAGTAAAACCTCTGTAGATTTAATAGGAGTAATTTATTGTTTTAAAGAGTTTTTTAATCGATTCAATAAATATATTCGTTAATAATATAAAACTCATTGTAATACTTGTTAAACTCGTTTAACAAAATCAAAAACACATAATTTTTATTACATATTAAACTGTGTAGTCTAAGAATAGATATTAGATACATTAAACTAATAAGGAGCTTGATTAAGAATAAAACGACTATAAAGTCATCGCGCTATTAATATTTATCACTTTGAAGAATTATTAATTTATAATTTTATAGGGATTAAATATTTATATAAGTGTATTTCGAAAATTTATTAGCTTATTAATTTATCAAAATTACCGAGTTTTTATATTGACCAAAGTCGGTGCCGAATAAAATTATTATTTTAGAGATTTTATTAATTTAACGAGTATTCACTGCAAAATAATGTTTGATTTAGTGAGAGTCAAAAGATGTCACAAGTCTGTCACTAATTTAAAAAACTGTTACAAATCTGTCACAAATTCACTAAACTGTCACAAAACCGTCACAAAAACCGTCGCTAATAAGCTCGTAACAAAAAATACCACCATTAATCGCGTCGCTATTTGATTATTTTTTTGTAGTGATTAATTTATTTCTGTTGTATGAGACTCAATAATATGAGTAAATACCAATATAGTACGTATTAGAGAACTTGTTTACAAAAAAAAACTTGAGATTTTGAATTTGGGGAATTGTTATAATTATAAAAAAAAATATGAAGTATATAAGAGTTGTCTCAATAGCTTCAAAAGTCCCTGTCTTGGTCCGTTAGTCCCCGTTTAGGTGCCAGGCCTTGGTTCGACGTCTGAATTAGTATTAAACGCTTTGATATGAGTAAATTTGGTTCAACGCATGTCAAACCTGTATGTGAATTTTTTATTATTACGAAAAATTATAAAGGTTTAGTCAAAAGAACACTTAAGATTTGTAATTCAAACTTTTCTTTGGATACATCTTGATATTTATTTTGGTTGTTCAACTAGACATATGTTACTATCAAAATTTTTGTTGAATTCTTCATAGTATTTTTTTATATGTATATAAATTGATGGGTAAACTCAGAGACGACGCTAACCATGTATAGTCTGTACATGTGAGCACCAAATAACTAGATATAGAGAAAATTCCAAATAGGTGATATATATATATATATATATATATATATATATATATTATTTTAGGTGTTTATAATTGAAATAGAAGAAATCTGTAGGCGCTAATTTTGGAGGTTTGGTGTTAGAGTCTTGCGAATGGCTACTTATCTCGATCAATCTTTTATTTATCTAATTTGGTGATAACTACATATTGCTCCCAAGTCGGAACAATCTAATAAAAGAATCTGTTTAGTCCGCTAGATTTACATTGGAGAACTATTAGTATACAACGCACTCACCTTACAAAGCTATATTCCTTATCTACCCATAAAATCCTAATGAGAGATAATATCAAGTTTTTAAAGAAAACCCCATTGGGTACTTTCGCAATTAAGGAAACACCCGAAGGCTGTAATTGCAAATAACAAAACTAATCAAACAAAATAGAAATAATCCAACAATAATTAGGAAGGGAAGAATAATTAGTCTTGAGCCAAATAACACATAAAAAGCATGTCGTCGGCCCACCCATGCCGTTCCATCTTTCCTCTTCATTTTCAGAATCTGGTACATGGACATCCTCCATAACCTCGTTGCTAGAATAGTCTTCTTTTACTTGTTTTTCCTCGTCATTCGACTATTCGATCTCCTATTCCAAACATCAGATTATTAGCTCTTTGATTTTCTCATACTCTTAACAATTCATATCTACTAAAGGAATGAAAATATTTAGTCAGCAATATAAAAAGTTGCCAGCCAGATGGATCTTGATTAACCAACCTTCAAAATCATAAGAAATACACTTGAAACTAAACACATTCTCGCAAATTTAACTAGCTAGGCTATCCAAAAGTGAAGTAAAAACAAATTAAATGATCGGCTTTAACTATTTGACAAGAAGCTGCTCTGATTGTGTTTTCATGCATTTATTAGCATCACAATAAAACTCTAAAGCTTAATCTTTATGTCTGTTGAGTTTGTTGACAAATAAAGGAAACACTACAAAATTTGTTAACTAGTATATCTCGTGATTTAAAACTTTACAAGATCCTTTTGTATTATACTTCAACGAAAATGGTCGAGGACATGTCTGAAAATTATAGATTTTTATTTAAGGGTTAATTCATGTTTAGTGTACCAAACTATCGGCCGTTAACAATTTGTATACTTGACTACAAAATTTAACAATTTGCATACCAAACAAATCATAATCGATCAATCAACAACATGACGTCAAATTATCAAACAGAAGTTTGGTCACGAGCCTGCACGTGAGCTATTGTCATTACAGCTCAGGGGTATTTTGTTCTGTTAACAAAAAACAAATTCTGGTTATTTTACATTCTCTGTCTCTCTCTATATACGATCAAATTCGGGCAAAAAATAGGCTTCTAATTATATCTCACTCACAAATCCCCAAATCTTTCTTTACTAAATAAATTAGGGTTATTCAGAGTTAACAATTACAATAAAACATTTGGGCAACTGCATAATTGAGATTTAAAGATGAAATAGAAAGTTCACGAACGGAAAGACCCTTCAGAATATAATAAATCAATTTTTTTTTTTATCAATACCAAGGGATTATATTAACCTTAATTATATAATTATCAACTTTTATTAAATAATAAATGAATTAATGTTAATTATGGTTATTTTTCTTATCAATCTATTATAAACTGAATAATGTTTGTTATGATTTATTTTCTATTTATTTTTCTGAATTATTAAATTTGAACAATATTGATAACTAAGGTTTAATTTGAACAATATTATTTTCTTGAGTTTTTTAATTTGGATAATAAAGTTTAATTAATATATTTTTTTAAATTGCAGATAACGTGGTGGTGTTATGTGCTGAGATAAGAAAATACAGTATTTAAGGGGGTCAGTTGCGTACTATGATTTTTGAGTTGGGGTTATGTGGTGAGATAAGAAAATAAGGTGTCATTTTACTATAGTGACAGTCCAGCGAAATAGTGGATGTATTAGGTTAAATATGTGTGCAAATTGAGGTTATAGTTGTGGATGTGATATAAAAAAGAAAGAGATGAAGTGGTTTTTGATGACAAAAATAAGGGCAAAATGCTAATGTACCAATTTAAACTAACTTCTATTTGATAATTTGACGTCATGATGTTGATTGATCGATTATGGTTTGTTTGTATGCAAATTGTAAATTTCTGTAGTCGGGTAGGCAAATTGTTAACGGTCGATAATTTGGTATAGTAAACATGAATTAACCCTTTATTTAATGGAAGGATCTTTGGTCTCGGAAACTATTTTTTAAAGTCTTCTTGAACCGTTTAGAAACTAACATTGATTCAATGTAAATCCACTTACTAAGATCATCAAGAGAGTCTTATAAAAAGTGAGCGTAGGCGGTAGGAAGGGAAGAATAATTAGTCTTGAGCCAAATAACACATAAAAAGCAGGTCCGTCGGCCCACCCATGTCGTTCCATCTTTCCTCTTCATTTTCAGAATCTGGTACATGGACATCCTCCATAACCTCATTGCTAAAATAGTCTTCTTTTACTTGTTTTTCTGCTTCATCCGACTATTCGATCTCCTACTCCAAACATCGGATTATTAGCTCTTTGATTTTCTCTTACTCTTAACAATTTATATATACTAAAGGAATGAAAATACTAAGTCAACAATATAAAAAGTTACCGGCCAGTTGGATCTTGATTAACCAACCTTCAAAATTTTATTTCAAAATCATAAGAAATACACTTGAAACTAAACACATTCTCGCACAACGAAACATAAACCTAATGGCTAGAGTAAGCATAAACCCCAAAGAGAATCACGCAAACTTGGCTATCCAAACGTGAAGTAAAAAACAAATTAAATGACCGGCTTTAACTATTTGACAAGAAGGCTGCTCTGATTGTGTTTTCATTTATTAGCATCACAATAAAACTCTAAAGCTTAATCTTTATGTCTGTTGAGTTTGTTGACAAATAAAGGAAAGACTATAAAATTTGTTAACTAGTGTATCTCGTGATTTAAAACTTTACAAAATACTTTTGTATTATACTTCAATGAAAATGAAAGAGGACATGTGTGAAAATTATAGATTTTTATTTAACGGAAGGACCTTTGGTCTCGGAAACTATTTTTTAAACTCTTCTTGAACTGTTTAGAAACTAACATTGATTCAATGTAAATCCACTTACTAAGATCATCAAGATAGTCTTATAAAAAGCGAGCCTAGGCGGTAGGCTAGCCAAAACAACTGGATGATTAAGTGGTATAAAGTGCTATATTAGGCTGATTGAGCGTGACCAGACGCTGATTAAGCGGAATCAAGTGTTAGGTGACTTATTTTCGTCATGCGCCTTTTAGCACATTGCATCAAATCGTACAAACTTAGTATAAAAAATTTAATTGGTGAGTTAGTTAGTTTAGAGATTGGTTAAGATAAACAAGTTATACAAAGGTAACAGATCATTTCCACATATAATCCAGCCTCTATCATAGGTCAAATGTAAAACAAGTTGTTTAAAGAAATGAAAATCTTTACATGTTTAAATTTTATTCTCCTTTATCTTCTTTTTTTACACAAGATATTATCCATATCAATATGTTAATAACAAGATTAACCTTTTAAACATGATCGTGTGTGTAACAACTCAATCATAAAAAATGCATATTTTTATGAGAGCCATCAAGACGTAACTTTTTCTTACTTTAGAATGATATAAATTATCAAAATGTATACGCCATTACTATTCCTCCTATTAATTATTTTCCAGAAACACAAAAAAAAACTAAGAATTCCACAATAATGACTAGTTTCTGTTAGAGATTTAGGGTATGATAATCCTGGATAACTTCGAAAAATCGTGTTCGTACACTTTCCGAACAAAGTATTTCGACCCTATTATTGCCTGGGTTCACGAAATCTTTGTGGGGATAATTCTTGAAGAACAATCTGTTTCTGGCAAGGAGAATAGATTAGGAATGTAGAGAGAATTTTCTTATATGTTTCTGTAACCAAAACCGAGGCCAAATGACTTCTTATATAGGAGATCAATAACCGAAACTGAAAGCAAGCAACTGTTCCGGAAAGGAAGCAACTGTTCCGGAAAGGAAGTAACTGTTCCGGAAAGGAAGCAACTGTTGGGAAAGGGTCCAACTATTCAAAATTTTCCGGAAAGGAAGCAACTGTTCCGGAAAGGAAGCAACTGTTGGGAAAGGGTCCAACTATTCAAAATTTTCCGGAAAGGAAGCAACTGTTCGGAAATTTTTTTGCTTGGGGCGCTGCCCCGCACCCCGCCCGCTGTCCTGGCAGCGGGACCCCAGCCAGGGGTATAACGAGCGTGCACTCCGTTTCAATTATTCATATTCAATTATACGTTGGCTCGACGAGCGTGCACTCCGCACTTCCCTAACTCGTTTCCGAGTTTAACGCATTATTGCATCGGCCTATAATAAATCACATTACTACTAAAATACATTGATGATACTAAAATCACCAACAAATCCCCCCCATTTTAGTGTAATCCTTGATTTACTCAGTATATACAATAATATATACAAGGGTATAACACACAGGTATAACAATCAAACAAATGCATAGATGAAAATGTCTTACGATTGAATTTTCATCTTAGTACAAATACACATTCCAAATACTCGAAAATCTGGGTGTCATAACGATTGAACCCGTCAATCCATTTGAATATCTGAAGATATAGTACACATATGTTTCTTACAATACTCTACTATTCATACTTGACACTTTACAAGCCATGTGTCCTTATCCATTAATAAGCATATAGAAAGCCAAGTCCAAGCTTCTTGAAGCGGCAAAACTTCATGCTCACATAGGTGATCCTTTTAATCTTGCACCTGCATTTGCAATTTTTCAAAAGAACCATTAAGAAGATATACTTCAACCTAGCCATCACTTGCAGGTCTGAGCACATACCTTGGGAAGATAAACACAATTGCTCCAATCTCTAACTATGATCTTTCCACATTGAATTCTGCTTCTAACGTTGTATTCGAAGGGAATTGGGTATACCACAGGTAATAGATTTAAATGGACTTTAATCCCATCCCAATTACCGACTTATTCACTAAGTCTCTAGCTAACCCCTTCGTCAAGTGGTCAGCTAAGTTTTGTTGCGACCGAACAAAATCAATAGATATCACCCCATTCATGATGAATTCCCTAATCATACTATGTCTAACACCCAAATGTCTAGACTTTCCATTGTATATTTGACTATAAGCTTTAGCCAGTGTGGCAGTACTATCACAACGGATAGAAATTGGTGATATCGGTTTAGGCCATATCGGAATCTCATATACCAAGTTCCTGAGCCATTCCGCTTCTTTACCAGCAGCTGCTAATGCTACAAACTCAGATTCCATTGTGGAACCAGTTATACATGTTTGCTTCTTGGAAGCCCATGAGATGGCACCTCCCCCAAGCAAGAATACCCATCCACTTGTAGAGGATGAGTCTTCAGCATTATTTATCCAACTAGCATCCGAATAACCCTCTAACACCAAAGGAAATCCCATATATGCCAATCCATAATTCATAGTACCCTTCAAGTACTTGAATACCCTAGTTATCGCATGCCAATGATGTCTACTAGGATTACTAGTAAATCTGCTCAACTTTCCAACCGCATAAGCAATATCCGGTCTAGTGCTAATCATAGCATACATCAAAGAGCCTATAGCTCTTGAGTATTCAAGTTGATCCACAGGTTTACCTGTATTTGGCATAAGCTTTTCTCCCGGATCCATGGGAGTACTTACTGGAGAACAACTTTCATAATTGAACTTCTTGAGTATTTTCTCAATGTAATGAGATTGCGTAATTACAATCCCCTTATTCTCCCGTTTAATCTTAATACCAAGAATAACGTCCGCTTCTCCCATATCTTTCATGGAGAACTTTGATGACAAGAAATTCTTCGTTTTATCAACTTGATTTTGGTCGGTGCCAAAGATCAACATGTCATCAACATATAGACAAATGAAAACTCCTTTACCGGATGTATTAAATTTGCTATATACACATTTGTCTGCTTGGTTTAGAATGAAACCATTACACAAAACTACTTCATCAAACTTTTGATGCCACTGCTTCGGAGCTTGTTTCAACCCATACAGCGACTTAACTAGCTTACACACTTTATGCTCATTACCAGGCATTACAAATCCTTCAGGTTGCTTCATATACACTTCTTCTTCCAAATCACCATTTAGAAATGCTGTTTTGACATCCATTTGATGAATCACTAGATTATGAATAGCCGCCAAGGCAATCAACAATCTAATAGTAGTGATACGGGCAACTGGAGCATAGGTATCGAAATAATCAATCCCTTCCTTTTGTCTGAAGCCTTGGATTACTAATCTAGCTTTAAACTTGTCAATTGTACCATCGACTTTCATCTTCCTTTTGAAGATCCATTTGCAACCCAATGGTTTGCAACCTGGTGGTAAATCAGATAATACCCAAGTATTATTTTCCATGATAGAACCAATCTCTTCATCAATTGCTTCTTTCCAAAAAAACAGAATCTCGAGATTTCACAGCTTCATCATACGTTCTTGGATCCTCCTCTATACTATAACAATAATAGTATTGAGTACCAATCTGATCTCTTGATCCCTCAACTAAATATAGTTGAAAATCAGATCCATAAGATCTAGATTTTCTAGCTCTTTTGCTCCTACGGGGTTCAAGTGTCTCACTTGGCACATCAATTGAATGATCATCCCTTAGAGATTCATCTGAATTAGGTATAGAGTCCTTTGGTCTAGGTATAAAAGAGAAACAATTCTCATCAAATATGGCATCTCTCGATTCTATAATCGTGTTAATAGAAATCGAGTCATTAGGTTCTATAACATAAAACCTATAGGCCTTGGAGTGCTCAGCATATCCAACAAAGATGCAAGCTATACCTTTTTCACCCAAAGTTTTCCTTTTTGGGTCCGGGAGTCTAACCACGGCCCTACAACCCCAAACACGTAAAAATGTTAAGTTTGGTCGTTTCTTATACCAAAGTTCATATGGGGTAGTCTTGTTCCTTTTATTAGGAACCCTATTTAATAAATAGCAAGCCGTTAACATAGCTTCTCCCCAAAACCCTTCACTTAAACCAGAGTAAGATAACATGGCATTCACCATTTCTTTAAGAACTCTATTTTTCCTTTCAGCCACACCATTTTGTTGAGGTGTATAAGGTGCCGTAGTCTCATGAATGATTCCTACGGATTGGAAAAATACAGGATCATAATATTCACCACCTCTATCTGTACGCAATGTTTTAATCAACACATTATGTTGCACTTCAACTTCAGTTTTATAAATTTTGAATTTATCTAAGGCTTCGTCCTTAGCGTGCAACAAATAGACATAGCAGAATCTAGATGCATCATCTATGAAAGTGATAAAATATTTTTTATGCCCTAATGATGGAGTAGCATGCAAATCACATAAATCACTATGTATTAATTCAAGAATGACAGATTTCCTTGTTATACTTTTAAAAGGTTGCCTAGTGATCTTTGTTAACATGCAAGTTTTACATATTTCTACATTTTCATTAAAAACAGGAATTAAATCATCTTTAGACATTTCATGCATTCTTTTATAGTGTACATGTCCTAGACGAGCATGCCATAACGAGAAATTGATAACATTCGAAGAAGACATAAATACAGAACCAGAATCATTAGGAACTCCATTCAAATTCATCATAAACATACCATTATTATAATATCCAAATCCTACAAACACACCAGACTTCGATAAAACATATTTATCGGATTCACACACTTGCTTGTATCCAAGCTTATTTAATACAGGACCAAAAATTAAATTCTTACGTAATTTAGGAACATACAAAACATTAAACAAAGTAATAGTCTTTCCAGAACTGAATTCTAGCACCACGTTTCCTTTGCCTTCAACGGGAGCGAAGTGATCATCTCCCATGTAGAGGACAGAACCATCTTCCATTGGAACAAAATTCTTGAACCAGAAACGATCCTTGCAAACATGTGTTGTGGCGCCAGAATCAATCCACCACGCGATAGCATCATCCTGCACATAAAATGCTTCAGAATTTAGTGAAACCGAATGTTTAATCAAACTATTCAAATCACGAATTGATTTCTGACCTTGGTTTTCGGATTGGTCCTTAGACCCTTTTCCTGAACCACTTGCATTCGCGTTGTCGTGCTTTTTGCCGAAACGGCAATCCCTCTTGAAGTGGCCTGTTTTGCCACACTTCCAGCATTCTAGTTTCGGTTTCTTGTTAGCACCGAAACTGCCCTTATTGTTCTTGAAAGCATGCTTCTTTCCTTTGTTTTTGTGGTTATCATTCTTACCACCCTCTTCAACCATATTAACCGAGGGTCCAGCAATTTGTTTGCCCTTTCCTTTGTCATCCTCCTGCGCTCTTAGAGATTCTTCTATGCGCAAGTGACTTCCAAGTTGGATCAAAGACAGTTCGTCTTTTCCATGTTTCAGATTGTGTTTGAAATCCTTCCACGAAGGAGGCAACTTGTCTATGATGCTTGAGACAGATATTGTTTCATCCATCTTCAATCCGTGTTGTGTGAATTGTCCAAGGATTCGGAGGAGTTCATTGAATTGTTCCATGACAGACCTCGATTCAACCATTTTGTAATTGTTGAAATCGGTTACCAGAAACTTTTTACTGGATGAGTCCTCTGCCATGTACTTGGATTCGAGACAATCCCACAATTCTTTTGCAGATTCCACGTTTTGGTAAATATCAAATAAGGGATCAGACATACCGTTAAGAATGTGCCCTCTGCAAATGTAGTCGTCGTTCTCCCACTTTGATCTGCGTCTTAGATTTTCAACCGTGTCATCCTCTACAAATTCTGGAATCGGTGTAGACAGGACGTGCACCACCTTTAACGTTGTCAACATGAAATGCATCTTCTTCTGCCAACGCCTGAAGTCTTGTCCTTGAAACTTGTCCAATTTTCCGAAATTTGTAGTCATCTCCTTGACGGTGCTTCCTCCAGCCATGATTATCAGAAATTACTTTGTTCGTTTGTTAGAGATTTAGGGTATGATAATCCTGGATAACTTCGAAGAATCGTGTTCGTACACTTTCCGAACAAAGTATTTTGACCCTATTATTGCCTGGGTTCACGAAATCTTTGTGGGGATAATTCTTGAAGAACAATCTGTTTCTGGCAAGGAGAATAGATTAGGAATGTAGAGAGAATTTTCTTATATGTTTCTGTAACCAAAACCGAGGCCAAATGACTTCTTATATAGGAGATCAATAACCGAAACTGAAAGCAAGCAACTGTTCCGGAAAGGAAGCAACTGTTCCGGAAAGGAAGTAACTGTTCCGGAAAGGAAGCAACTGTTGGGAAAGGGTCCAACTATTCAAAATGTTCCGGAAAGGAAGCAACTGTTTGGAAAGGGTCCAACTATTCAAAATTTTCCGGAAAGGAAGCAACTGTTCGGAAAATTTTTCGCTCGGGGCGCTGCCCCGCACCCCGCCCGCTGTCCTGGCAGCGGGACCCCAGCCAGGGGCTCTCACCCCTTGGACCCCGCCAGGGGCTCTGCTCCTTGGAACCCCGTTTCAATTATTCATATTCAATTATACGTTGACTCGACGAGCGTGCACTCCGCACTTCCCTAACTCGTTTCCGAGTTTAACGCATTATTGCATCGGCCTATAATAAATCACATTACTACTAAAATACATTGATGATACTAAAATTACCAACAGTTTCCATACTCTAAGTGAATAATAATAATTAAGATATATCCGTAAATACAATGTACATTGAATTATATTGGGTAAATCGTTTATTTGGTGATGGTTGTTAGTTTGCATTATAATAGCCTCTGTCACATCCTCCTCATCATCAGCTTTCACGTCTTCGCACAATTTAGCTCTTGTTATTATATTGGATTTGATGTCGTTTTTTATTGGGATGCTTTCATGTTTAGATGGTCATAAAGAACGAAATGATGAGACTTTATACAAATTTAGAGAAATTAGGGTGAGTAAATATGTACACTAGTATAAAAATATACTATCTCAAAAGATGGACCGTCACTGTATCAAAATGATATATTTAAGGAGAACAAGAAAATATTTAAATTTAGGGTTGAATATAACTGGTTGATTATATAAATGTACTCAACAAAGTGATTGATGTAATTTCAAAATGTTTTAATCTTAGTCGTTAATGAGAAGTATTAGATAAGAAAATTGTTAAATATCAAATTATAGTATAACAACCAACCATGCATGAGATACACTGGAAAGTTCATATTGGAAAAGAAATCGAAAGCACATTTTAGGCGCACATTGCCCAAACACGGAATTTATTCCTGTTTCTACCCACGATCTTCAAGTCACCTCATCAAGTGCACTACAGAGTTGGCCCTGGACCTGTGCAGCCGGTGCATGTGCACAGGACGTCGAAAAAGAAGTGGACATCAATTTGTAGATAACTATAGGAAATAGAGTGAATTCCGAATAGGTGATATATATATTATTTTAGCTGTTTTATAATTGAAGCAGTAGCTTATCCTAATGGAAGAAATCTGTACGCTAATTTTGGATAGAGTCTCATTAATGGCAACTTATTTTGATCAATCTTTCATTTATTTAATTTGTGTAACTGATGCTTGGCTAGGCTAATTTTATTCCTAGGCTCGTCTTACGTATATCACTTCAGATAGGATTCTCGCCTGCTCCGGGGGTGTCGGATAAGCACGGGGGTTAGTTTCGGCTCCGGTCTTCAGGAGAGTTCTTCCACAATCTAGACAAGCCTGTACACGCAGCAAACAGGGAGCCCGGGTTTATCCTGAGCGTACCATCTCCAACGATCAAGTCAGTACGGGACGAAGGTAAATGGTAGCTCAACGAAAAGCATAAACGAGATAAACAATATGTAAGTAGGGCCGGATGAAATCAGGCAGTTAGTCGGATTTTCTGGGTAATCTGATCTGAATCAAGTACGTGATCTGCCTTTTTCTAGTGAGATCCTCTCTAATGAGACATTAGGAGGGGTATTAATTATAGTATCCTTATGTACGTAACAGCCCTGAGATTATTGTACAGTCATTTTTTGATCTAACGGCGTTACCGGTAATTAAGGCTCTGACAGCAATATAGATAATCTGTACGGTTTGTCACGTGGCTATCTCGGATAGGCCTTCAATGAAACCATAGAGGTGACCCGACATGCGAAAGCTGGGCCACTTCTCCCCGGGAATCACGGCAGCTCGCATGTGCAAAGCCCGTGCCAAGAGGCATGTACTTACCCCGATCGTCCGGTCCATAAGGGAGTCCGAATTAAGGGTTTCGGTCCGGGACGCTCAATCCGCATCTTACGTTCACGGGTCAAATAGGACGAGTCACGTCGGCGTTCATGGCCCCGGCGGAGGGAATACTGATATTTACTCTCCAATGCTCTGGTCATAATCTTATTGACGCCACTTAGTAAAGAGCGGCATAAAGTATGCTGGTAGCCCTAGCCGTGGCACCGGCACTAATCAAAGCCCCAAGCGCCGGTTTTCAAATGGATTGAAATTTGTAAATTTCACAAACTCTGACGAATAATCTAACTCACAAAATTGTTAACATAAATACAAATGATAACTATAATGATCAGAGTTACAAGTATGACCATTAATGCTCCAAAATTATATTTAATTTAATGAGACGTATAACAAGACCAAAAAGTTGTGTAAAAACAACTTATAAATCCAATACCTATGCATTCTCTAATGTACGACACTGTATTTAAACATTTTCTTACAACAAACAGTGTCCAAACTAATTTTTTATAATTATGTCATGCTGGATAGACATTTTGAATTATGTTAGATTATATTGGATATGTTATAAATAATTAAAACTTCTGGAATTAACAGAACACAAAAGAAACTGAAAAGTTTTTATTGCAGAATATAAGAATTACATAATTGAAAAGAAATTACAAAAACTATACGGACTGAAATGTAAATTAGAGAACTACTGGACTGAAATGTAAATAATGGAAATTAAAGGACTGGAATGTAAATAACAGAAAGTAAATGACTGGAATTTAAATTGCAGAAATAAAAAAATAGAAACGAAAAAAAAACAGAATAATAAAATGAAGTAAAGAAAGGAAAATAATATGTAGGAAAAAAAAACATAAGAGAGAATGATTAGCCGTTTCCTCTTAAATTCTATTTTTCCGCCACCTTTTAGCTTCCGGTTTGTTTGGATAAATGATTACAAAGATAAAACGTCTGATAATGTATCGGTTTAAGCGGGCCACTATACTCTGTGAGCCTTTTTTGAGGTGGTACTCTCTCTGTATAATGTATGCTCTGATGTATGTGATTGTGTTGTGCCCTTGGGAATTTCATTGGAACAGTCATAATATATGACTGCTACAAGACCCGTTTCATAAAAAGATGTCAAATTGTTATATTTTTTAAATTTTTGATCAGTATTTAAATTTAGTATAGGTATGCATAGTGTTCCATATTTTTATTTAGATTTTTAGTGTGTTGTACAATTTATTTTTAATTTATCAAATATTAATTCATTAAAAATAGAAAAAAAAATAAGTTATTAAAAAAAAATCATCTAACAATTTATTTTTTAATGTAACGATGGTTAACGTGACTGTATAATGTAGTAATGTATAGTAAAACAAAGTGACTATTTCAAATATGGTCCATGTGTCCTTAGGTAAGAAGATGCTCAACATAAATGGGGAGGTTACGATTTTCAATTATGACGCACCATAATTGATGGGGGTTACAGCTCTCGGAAACCGCCGTATTAACACTGACATTAATCATATTAATGCATAAACATTAATCACCAAATTACCATAATAAATGTTTTGGTTTGATTTGGTTCACAACCAAAAACATCAAACCCGAACCGAACGTCCCATCCCTACACGCAATATAGATGCCCCATTTGCCATTTAAGTTTGATTTGTTTTCCTTGTTAGAAAATACGATTAAAAGACATGCTGTTTTTGGTTTAATATTTTACTTATTAAACGTTGTTACATTTTTATGAGACTTCATATTAGTAATTCGTTATTTGTTTTATTTATTAATGCGCAAATAAGTATCTAATATTATAATTTGTAGAAAATGTAGTATGTAGAGTACGAATTACACACGAAAGATTAGACTATCAGTTCTTATATAATATAAATAAATTGTTTATAACTTTAAATGGAACTGGACATATCATTGGTAGAGTTCTATTGTATAATTTTAATAGGTTCGTATTGATTACAGTGAATGGGGTATTCTAACTTTATACACTAGTGCACTTTGAGTGTATTAAACAGCACCGCAACAAGACAATTATTTTTGTACTAACTAGATGAAATAATTAACGTCTTGTGGTCATAGAATTTGTTTAAACTATTATTCCTAATTTTATTAATTAAATATGTACGAGAAATGATTATTGGTTTAATTCATAAAAGAATGCGATTCTTTATTAATCATAAACGCAGTGAGTTGGAGGGTGACGTTTCGAGTATAGTGTCTATTAGTAAATGAAGGAATACATGTCCTAGTATTGGAATTGATGATACCCCCTTAAAAGCTTATAGTATTTTTGTATCAAACTCTGCAGGTTGATTTATTAATCCGATGCATTAATTAAGTTTAAGTGATATTTATTAAGTAATACAATATGCTTACTAAATATAAAATTGTTAGTTATTTAATTTAGTAAGTGCGTATCCGTTTAATCTGAACGTGGACATATTTTAAACATAATGACATGAAACGAATTATATTCTAGAAGATTCGGAATTAGAGAGAGAGATTTCAGTTAGAGTTCTTTAGTGCAATGGACTTTATCTTAATCAGATAAAAAAGAATTCAGGTTGATGAGTTCAAGTTCGATTCTGATTAGATAAGCTCTACCTTATTCAGCATATCAAGTCTATATCGTAGCTTCTATATAAACATGCTTCGTGTTACAATTAGTGATACAATTCATTCTATACGTTCTAGTGAGGGACAGACCACCCTCTTTCAGGATTGCTAAGCAAGACGTTTTAGAAGGAATACGATAGAAACTCATATTCGCATTCAGAAAGAAAAGATCAGAATCAATGTAAACTTAAACATATATGATAAAACAATAAACAGTTTATATAACAAGATAATAAACTTACATACATTAATCAATGTTTCTGTGCAATTTTTCCGCTGCTTTAAAACTTCTATTCCTATGCTTTTTTAGGGTTTCATTTGTAATAAGTTTTATACAGTTATTGTTTATATAAAATGCTATCGACCTATCAAGGAAAATATTGTTATTTGGTTTCCCTGGGGTACGCAATTATATATAGAAACTAGCATGGAGTAAGTGTATCGATCATTGTAAGAAATCAAATTTTTTTAATCAACATCGGTATCCTCATTATTATTATCAATAATGTGCGTAAATAATATAAGAGTGACTATGTACCATTGGAACAAGCTCAAATGGTTAATGAAAAATATTAATACATAGCAAAAAATGCATCATATAGTTAAAGTCAATATAAATTATCACACAATAGACAAGTTAAAAAGAATTCAACAAGACCTAAATACAAAGGAAAAGTGAACATTGTCGTGCTTGGAAGAAATCAACACTCTTACACATGTAATTATATAAATAATTATTGAACATTTAAAAAATATTGAAAGGGTAAAGTGAAATCAATATGATATAGCACTTAGTTTCCTTCTTAAATCTTAAACAAAGGAAATGTTTATATACAGGGGAAAAGAATTGAATCTATTACAAAATTTAATCGGCTCTTACCAAAGCTGTATAATAACTTCAAAATCAACCACAACATATGGAATGCAGAAGGGTTGCGTCGACGGGAAAGAGATACAGATCTGGCCGTGTGAATAGCTTTGCGATCAAATGATATATATGTTGGGTTCAACAAGGCTTCAAAGGACTACACATAAAGAAAACAAAGAGAAATAAATACACATATCTCTTTCAGTAAAATCCTTTGGCGTGATTTCAAGTACTCTTTTTTATTACAAGGTAGATTGTTTACGACTTCATAGCTTTGATTAGTATTTGATTCTTTGAATTTCAAAATGTTTTTAAAAAGAAAAAATCTACGCCTCAGAATAGTATAACTGTAAACTGTATATGTGGATTTTATTTACTTTCAAGTTGATAAATCTCATATAAGCTTTCCTTTTTCCGGTTTATGTTATTGCTAATTCCTTGCCAAAATAAAACGTAATAAAATAGTTGAGTTTGTAAGAAACGTACTTTGAAAAGCAATATATTTCGTCTCTTATGTTGCGGTAGAGATATTTTCCTTTCAAATTTGTGTGCTTTAATCAAGTTATAAAAAGGTAACAGATCATTTCTACATACAATCCAGCCTCTATCATATGTTCAAATGTAATTCTAGTTATTTTAAAAAATGAAAATATTTTCATGTTCAAATTTTATTCTCCTTTATTTTATTTTTTTCACAGGATATTATCCATATCATTCTGTTAATAACAAGATTAACCTTTAAACACGATCTTGTTTATAACAATTAAATCATAAAAAATACATATTTTTATGAGAGCCATCAAGACATAATTTTTTCTTACTTTAGAATGACATAAATTATCAAGACAATGCGCGATTACTATTCCTCCTATTAATTATTTTACAGAAACACAAAAAACACTAAGAATTCCACAATAATGACTAATTTCCATACTCTCGACGAATAATAATAATTAAGATATATCGGTAAAGACAATGTACCTTGGAGTATATCTGGTAAATCGCTTATTCGTTTATGGTTGTTAGTTTGCGTTATAATATGCTCTGTCACATCCTCCTCATCATCAGCTTTCATGTCTTCGCACAATTTAGCTCTTGTTATTATTATTGTATTTGACGTCGTTTTTAATTGGCATGCTTTCATGTTTAGATTGTGAGAAAAACGAAATGATGAGATTTTATACAAATTTAGAGAAATTAGGGTGAATAAATAAGTACACTAGTACACAAATATACTATCTTAAAAGATTCGCCGCCACTGTATCAAAATGATATATTTAAGTACAACAAGAAAATATGAAAATTTAGGGTTGCATATAAGTGGTTGATTACATAAATGCCCTCAACAAATTGATTGTTGTAATTTAAAAAATGTTTTAATCTCAGTCGTTAATGAGAAGTATTAGAAAAGAAAATTGTTAAATATCAAATTATAGTATAACAAACCATAAATGAGATACACTTTAAATTTCATATTGGAAAAGAAATCGAGTGCACATTTTAGACACACATTGCCCAAACACGGGATTTATTTCTGTTTTTACCCAGGGGATTTCTGTTTTGACCAATTGTGGTCGTTAATTGACTCTGATTTTATTGTAACTTTTATTTATAAATATACCCCTTTCAACAAAAAAAAAAATAAAAAAATCTAACTCACAAAATTATTAAGATAAATACAAATGATAACTATAATGATCAGAGTTACAAGTACGACCATTAAAGCTCCAAAATTATATTTTAGCGAGACATATAACAAGACCAAAAATTTGTGTAAAGACCACTAAATCCAATACCTATGCATTCTCTAATTTACGACTCTGTACTTAATTATTTTCTTACAACGAAGTGTCCAAATTAATTTTTTAAAATTATGTGATGTTGGATAGACATTTTTGAATTATGTTTAGATATTTATGTTGGATATGTTGTAAAGTTTGACGGATCTGTTTGTAAATAATTAAAACTTTTGAACTTAACAGAACACAAAAGAAACGGAAAAAGGTTTTAATGTAGAATATTAAGAATAAAATTGAAAATAAATTGCAGAAATTGTAGGGACTGAAATGTAAATTACAGAACTACTTGACTGAAATGTAAATAGTGGAAATTAAAGGACTGAAATGTAAATAAAAGAACAGAAATGCAAAAAAAAAAATGAAGTAAAGAAAGGAAAATAATATGCAGAAAAGATAAAAATAAAACATACGAAACAATGGTTAATCGTTTTCCTTTAAATATTATTTACCCGCCACCTTTTAACTTAGGTCATGTTTGGATTAACAAGTTAAAATGCCTGATAATGCAGCGAATTAAGCGGTTCCACTACTATGAATCTTTTGTGAGATGACACTCTCTCTATAATATATGATATGATGTGTTTGATTGTGTTGTGTGGATACATATTTATACTATGTGAGTGAAGCCTCATAATAAATGTGGTGGTTGCGATTTTCAATTATGACGAATCATAATCGTTGGGGTTACATCTCTCTAAAACTGATGTATTAACGCTGATATTAATCAAATTAATGCATAAACGTCGTTATCCGTTTCAATTTTTTTGAGGATTATTAACGCTGACATTTAAAGTGCTATAATAGACTAAGCATATAAATCAAAAGGTTCAACCTATATAGAACTGGGCATGCAATTGTTGTTGGAAATACGTCTGATTTTATAGCGAAAAATTAACATTTGATCCTGATTATAGTGTATATGTATTATATAAAAATGAAACAGAAATATCTCATGGACAGATATATATATCACACTTGATTTTCTATTCTATTCCTATTATACGTCTTTCTTTAAGAGAGCTGGACTTTCAAACTGGTAGAAAACCCTAACTCTAATATATAAGTTATGATATGTTTTTTTTTTTCTTTAGCATAAGTGCAGAATATATAGGCTATAACAACGATGTAGTACAGAAAGAGTATACTTCTATATTAACTAGAACTGTAACTCTACTTAGATTAGTACTTAATTAATAAATATTATATAATCTTACTAAGCAGACTAATATAATATTATGTAATTAATAATTTACCAATTTTATTATATTCTATCAGTAAACTATATTTATTTCCAGTAGACAATATAATTGTTTCTAATTCCTTCTCAAAATAATAGTTGATAGCACATTATTAAATAATTAAATATCTTCTCACATTAAGACTACAGATATCCATCGAGTACATAAATTACTGACAATTATTTTACTCAGCATATTATTTCCTTGATCTTATCACTTAACTTATTTGTTGTGTCAGATATAAAATCCGCTTGAAATATATGACACAAACAAAACTTATAAACTTATGGAGGGGATATCATCAATCCTGCTTAAGGGACGTGAATTCCGTCAATTATAGACACACACCATATAAGTAATGTTACTGCCCAATGTACGGGTTGGTTGACTACAATAAATCTCACCCATTGCAAATCAAAGAATTATACTTTATAAATATGTGTATCGAAAATAATCTAAGTATTAAGAGAATAAGTAATCATAATAATTCTTTAGGTATAATTATTTTATTCCGGTCAGTATCATAAAATACTACTACTTTGTCATTTTCAATATACTCTAAGTATAATAGCACAAAGAGTCAGAACTCAACCTTTTCACGTAGTCAAGACAGACATGCTAAAACTCTACCGATGGTTGTCCACTCCATCTAAAGTTGTGAACGATAAAATATATTCTGTAATAACCAGTGATTTGATCTTCCGTGTATAAGACGTAGTCTACACACCAAATCTCTAACTATACAAACTAAATACACATGTACATATGAATAATATGTACAACATTGCTTAAAACTATTCTCAAATAAATTATTCATTGTTAATAAATAAATACTAAAAATCAACAACAAATTATGTCTTTTATTATACCATTCTAACAATCTCCCACTTATACTTAAATTCATGATTTCCTTCATCAAACTCTCATACCCTCTATTTATCTAAGACCTTTACCGAAATAATCTGAATAAAGGGTCGACTAGAAAGTTAAAATATAATCATGTTCACTTTTAACTCTATGTTGATTTTCTAGAATTACTACTTGGTTAAAAATCCAAGTCTACTAATAGAAATGAGTAAAGACTAACTTATTGGTAAAAGTACATCTAATCCTTAATCATTTAAAATATTTCATTAAATATTTTACCATGGATAAATAATCCTGCTCTAAGTTAGAATTATATCTACTAACTATGCACAAGGCAAAATAAATATAATATTTAATGAATAACATAACATACATGAGACTTGCAATTGCCAAGACATATTGAGTTGTCAATACAACATTCTAAATCTGAATAAAGTAATCCTTTCATGGAAACTAGTATGCTAAATTTGGCTAGAATTAAAATCGATATAACTTGTTTTGTGAGAAACCCAACATCAACTGATATAACTATTTTATCTCAAATCATTTCATATCTGACAATCTGAATAATTATACATTTAAAGTAAATAATAATTGCACCTCGTTTCTGATGACCAAGTTACTTTACATAGTACAAAAAACATCAAAACATACCAATCACGCTTCCAGTACTTATACTACTCATCCGATCATTGATCAAAGTCATAAGACTTTGTAGTATGATAAAAAAACGGATAAACTAAGACCTAGATGCTTGCTTAAGTTTAGAGACGTCTCAAGCTTGCACAACATGTGCTATTGACGGCCATTTACTTGAATAACATCTGGTGGTACCATAAAAGTACCCCCCCAAGACTTCCATTAGTAAAAACTGTCTTGACCAAAATTCCAGCCGCTTGTCAATGATCCGTATCTATATCTTATTGCGATTCATTGTATCTAGTGGTTTAATTTCCATCTTATCAAGGAACATCTTGCTAGATTATCCTAAATATAAGAAACGTCTAAGTCGTTCCAAGACCCTCCCACTATGATGAACCTCATTTTAAGTACTAAGCATTAAAAACTTTTGAACTGGTGTTATACACCAACATTCTCTGCATGAATCACTCGATTTCTTCCACTAAGAAAATGTAAATGTGATTCTATCATGCGACATTTCATTTTGAACTATATGTATCTAATATAGAATGTCCTTCTACCTTCCCTTAACTACTATCAAGCTAACTTAAGTTTGGCTATGTGGTAAAATCTAATCATTTTCCAAGAATCAGTCAATGTGTGCTAACAATGACTTCCAATTCCTAAGACAATAATAAACCACTTTTCGTCTATTCAAGATAACCGACAAGAAACAAACATCAATACTCGATTCAAAACTTCTTGATTTTCCTTTCAACACGTGGGTTGGACTTCCACATAGCTGAACTTTCTAAGACTGGGTTTACGCCAAATCTAAAGTTCTATAGAAGTACTAGGTACTAAATAAGATGGAATTAAGTGTAAAATGTACGCTATTGTTTCTACTACGTACCCCAAAAACGAATAAAATTAACTGAATGATTTACTATCAAGATAACCATTCCCATAAGAGTTTTTTACCTTCCGTTTACTACACTGTTCTATGATTATATACTAAGTGAAGTTAATTAGGATATAATCCCTACATCTGATAAGTAGTCCATTAGCTATTCAAAGAGTTACTCGCCACCTCGATCATATCGAAGTGTCGATATACATTTCCAGGATGCATATCTGTCTTCATCTTAAATGAATTGAATATTTCAAATCACTTAAACGTATGGCGCATCAAATGGATGTACATTTACTTTGAATAATCACAAATTAATGTGACTGTCTATTCAAAAATCATGTATCATGGATCTCATAGGATTGCACAAATCATAATGAACCAATCCTTACACCGTTTTAGCTCTTATAACCTTTGGTCGAAAAGACCACTTAATTATTTTACTATCTAAACATGATTCAAGAGTTGGTAGTGCCTCCACTTTTAATTATTTAAATGTATCATTTTAAACCAACATTGACATCTCTTTTAGATTAAAATCACCTAGATGTACATGCCAAAGTTATGTATAGTTCATTACTTGAATGTTACTTTCTCTTACATAGTATGCTAATAAATTTATTCAACAAATTTAATTAATAAAAATTATTCACTTATTTTTACCTGATCAAATAAATTGTTTATTTAACTAATAACCGGAGAGTTATCAAAATAAACAACATAATGTTATCCATTATCTTAGAAACCGATTAAAAGTTCTTTCTAATGGAAGGTCTACTAAGAATGTATACTATTATCAATATTTGATTATTACTAATCAAATTCTAATATTTTTCTACTGCAACTCCTGGCACCATTTGGCCTTTTTAAAAAAATATAAATTTCGTCATCACCAATCTATTACGTTTGCTGGAACATTGCAATAAATTACAACAATAATTAGTGATTTTAATATCTACACACCAACATACGATAGATACAATCATTAAACATTTTACAACAATAAGATAAAGAGATATAACTTATAGCTTATTCATAAGTTAAATGTATCGGACAATATTACTTTATATGACTGACTACCAGTTCATGAAACCTTTCATTTTCTTTAACCTTTCGATTTTGAAAAATAAACTTTTTTCATTAAGCTAAGCAACAATCGACTCTTCATGAAACTTTTTGGTGCCTTAACTATCAAGTTGAGCTTCCTCATTGATTTCACCTTTTAAGAATCTCTAATTCATGAACATGATCCTTAAATTTTGTCTTTTTGTCATATTGTGTTGAGTCGTTTCACATGTTATTTTATGTATCATCACAATCTTGAATCTTAAACATACGTTTCAGATTCATCATGATGTCATAGAAATATAACGTATATAGATGCTAAAGTTGCAATACATTTGTCATGAATGACAATATGTAATACCGTTCCATCTCACCTATTCAATCCACCTCCGATAAATCTGGGCCAACTAATTAGTTATCCGTTCATTCGGCTCTCAAACCACAAAACTTTACTTAGTTGTAGTCAAATAAAAATATCTTATTTTTTCTTTTACAGTTATAATAATTCAAATAAACAACTTTACTCCTAAGTATAACTAACTAGTGGCATATATGATATTTATTATGATTAGAAAACTATTTCTAATAAAATAAATAAATGAGCAACAAAAATAACTATGGATTAACAATAAATATGGTCTCTAATACAATATTTAAAACTTTAATCCACCATCAGATTTAATCAAATATGGCTCGATGGGAGGACGCCTATTATTTAACATTCGATATGCTTGTTTAACCTATTAATTTTTCTATTTACACAAATGTCAAAGTAAAAATTAATATCTTTGCTTAACTTTGGTCCTACAAATATTAAAATAGTCTCAGATGGACAGGGATAATAATATTTATATCTAAATGTATACCATCGCACATTATAATTCCATTATTTCTGGTATATAATCACTTAGATGGAGAGATTTATTAGATACTAACATAACATTATACCTTATACTTGATTCTTCCATAATTATTCCATTCGATCGGGAAGAAGACACTATAGCTAACGCGTAAAATAATTACTTCATATATAAAGTAGCGATGGAGACCGTGACATTTATACGAAATAAATTCACTCTCTCATTTAGTTATTTATACCTGTTAGGGATACAAATTATAGTTAGTCATCCGTAATTAATATCACCCGATAGGGAGGAAGGCATTATAGCCAACGCGTGAAAATTAAATACATCACATGTAATTTGATTTGAGACAATTAAATTAACCATTAATTAAATCTAATTGTTATTAATTAATTAATTATCAAACAAACTAATTAAGTCTAAACAATATTAATTAATCCGGTTAATCAAATTCAAACTATTATAAATCGATAAACTAAATTATCAATTACATCTAATAGTTTCTAATTAATTAAATCTTAACTATTATTAATCAAATACAAGAATTAATTAAATCTAAATAGTTATTAATTAATTACATACAGATTTTCAGTTTATATATAAATATAATACTGTATATTTGTCCAAATCTGTAAATGTATGGGCCAATTCGTAATTTTCTGAAACTGTTTTCAATGAAAATTATTTTTTTCAAAAAAATATTGGGGTTTTAATGGCAACTCTAAAATTACAAAAAGCACTCTGAAAGAACAGGAAATTTAAGAAATAACAAGGGCAGTTCACCTATTATTTAAATTCACAACTCTCGGTCCCTAATCAATTTTTATATACAACCCTAGCTGCCGCCGCCACTATATCCGCCACCACTATGGGCTCTGACGAGCTGCAATCCGGCGATCAATAACAGATGAGCCAAATTTGTCGATACACAGTCCGGCGAACACCACTGTGAACCACAGTCCGGCGAACCCAATAACAACCAAGACCCAAAACACACAACCTTCAATATATACTTAAATATATATCGATATGTGCTACAAACTGTTACTAACATACAAAGTCACGAACCAATAGACCAATCAATTGAGTAAGAATTAACAATTGACTTCTTTGCAAAACACACGTATATTTACGAACCAACATTTAAATACAAACATTTGATGAACATAAACCGAATGTTTGACGAGCCGAACACGAGTTGTTTGTGAACGACTCTTTTCATTAATTCAAAACATTTAATAATAAAAAAACATTATTTTATTTTTATTTTTTTTATACAATTTTTTTTTATCATTTATTATTATATTGTTTATTATGATAAAGTTGTCTACAAATATATAAAATGTTAGTTAATTAATTTATTTGACATTATAACATAATATTTTCTTAGTTTTAACTTTATATTTAATTAATGTATAAATTATTTTTTACATACATATAATTAAGTAATTTAACGAGTCGAGCACTTAACAATAAAATCGGTAACTGTATTTATAATATGATTATATAAATTACTTTAATAAGTTTGAAATAATACAAACATATCATTAATATTATTATAGTATAAATGAGTTTATTAATTTTTATTGATACTAGTTAGTTTTTGTTACATCATTAATTTTAGTTTATTTATCTAATCAAAATTTATATATAGTTACATGAACACGAGCTCAGACGAAACAAACAAAGTCATATTCATGTTCAGTTTAATTAATAGACGAACGCTATATTATTTTTTATTATCATGTTCGTTTATAAATGAACGAACATGAACCGAAACTTAGCTGAGCCGAACACGAACGATTTCACGAACTGTTCATCTTATTTACGGCCTTATATATACAAACATGACACATAATCTCTGAGCAACTGTACAAACTTATATGCTAAACAGCCTGACATATAAATATACAAACATGACACATAATCTCTGAGAAACCGTACAAACTTATATGCTCAACAACCTGCAGACATATAAATATACAAACATGACACATAATCTCTGAGCAACTGTACAAACTTATATGATAAACAACCTGACATATAAATAAAATAAAAAAAGTCTAATCTTTAAAAGATTTGTATCTCCAATCGTTAATCAATTACGAAGTCAAAGCCGACGTACTCAGTAGCTATCAATTACAATGAAAACATGTTATGTAGATAGAAAAAGTTTAATCTTCAAACTAACTGAATCCGAATATAAAAAATATTCATTCAATATAATAATAACAGTTTGATAAACTTTGAACCCATATACAGTATAATCGTGTCGCTGATACCAATTCTTGAAAACACGTTTGATTTTGTAAGAGAAAACTGGTCTTTTGATGCTAATAATAATGTATATGCATTATATAAAGGGCTAATTCCCTATAAGTATCTCATAGCAACTTATATTCCTCCTATATATCTTGATAAATTCACATTCCTCATAAGTACCACTTTTTAATTATTTAGTTTATTTACTAAATTGTCATACAAACCAAAATATAATAGACATATTTTATCTTTATACAAACCCAAAAAAATAGTTTTAAATTACAACAAAATAAAAAAAAACACAAAAAATTATAAAAATTATAAAAATCACAAAAAAATATAAAAATAACAAAAATAACAAAAAATTATAAAAAAATAAAAAAAATCACAAAAAATAATAAAAAATTATAAAAAATCACCAAAAATCACAAAAAATTATTTAAAAAATCCAAAAATCACAAAAAAATTATAAAAATTATAAAAAATTTAAAAAATTACAAAAAATCACAAAAAATGAAAAAAATCACAAACTTTTTAAAAAATGAAATATAACACTTTTTATACCGAAAAATTAAAAAAATATATAAAAAATGACAAAAACTTATAAAAAATAACAAAAAATGAAAAAAAAATGAAAAAAAATCACAAAAATCACAAAAAATCACAAAACATTATAAAAAAAATAATAAAAATCTCAAAAATCACAAAAAAGTATATAAATTATAAAAAATAAAAAAAAATTACAAAAAAAAGTATTATAAAAAAATGAAAAAATCATAAACTTTTTAAAAAATTACAAAAAATATACAATTCAGTCGAAAGTAAATATAGTTCAATATAAGTGAGTATGCATATAGTTCAGCTAAAAGTGCATCTTGTTCAGCTGAAAGTACATCTGGTTCAGTTTAAAATGCATCTAATTTAGTGGAAAGTACATATAATTAAGTCAAAAATGCATATAGTCTAGTCGAAAATGAATATAGTACAGTTGAAAGTGCATATAGTTCTGTTAAAAATGCATCTGATTCAATTGAGAGTACATGTGGTTCAGCTGAAAGTGTATATGGTTCAGCTGAAAGTGCATATGGTTCAGCTGAAAGTGTATCTGTTTCAGCTGAAAGTGCATATGGTTCAGACAAAAGTGTCTCGGGTCGCGGGCTTGGGCTTGGGCTTGGGCTTGGGCTTTGGATTTGGGATTTGTCTCGAGTCTCGGGTCTTGGGTCCAAATCCGAAAAAGGAGTTTTGTATAAAATACAAAAGCAGTCCCTAGAGTTTCCAGCAACAGAAACGCTAGTAATAAATGAGATTAATTGATGCGATTTTAGAATTTGATTGAGCGGATTCTGGGGGTGTAACTCCCAGAATTAATGACCATTATGGCTGCGGTTTCAATAGAGGCTATAAAAGGCAGCCCTCTCATTTCACACACAACAATCATACCTACACAGCATACAACATCATATTAGAGAGAGAGAATCGCACCACCAACAGCTCGACCCCCTCTCATTTCAGACACAACAATCACACCTACACAGCATACATCATCATATTAGAGAGAGAGAATCGCACCACCAATAGCTCGACCTGTGATTCGGTGCGGGTTTCCACGCGAGCCACTCTGAGATAGAAGAAGTACCTTGGGAACAAAGTCCCGAAACCAGAAACCTTTAAAGGTGGTTCGGGAAATATTGTTTAAGGAAAACTGCTCAGCAGTTGCCTCTTCTTTTATATTTTTGTTATTTATTTTGCAGTCTTTTTACATTCTGTCCATTTCATTTCAGTACTGTTTCTTTTTTGTAATTTACTTTTATGTACTGTTTCTTTTCTGTATTTACATTTCAGTACTGTTTACTTTATGTATTTATTTTCAGTCTTTCTATTCTGTAATTTACTTTCTGTAATTTAATTTTCAGTTCTGTAATTTCCAGTATTTACAGAAACAGTCCAGCAGTTTAGTAATTATACTATTCTGTCTGGAAGTTTCTTTAATTGTCAAAACAGTACAGCAGTTAGTAATTATACTATTCTGTCTGGCAGTTTTAAACAATTACAATTCAGTCCAGCAGTTTAATAGTTTATATTAAATCTGTCTGGAATTTAAATTAGTGTAATTTTAATTCTGTTGAGTCAGGAATTGTAATTTATATTTCAATTGTGAGTAATAAAATTGTTTTTTTCCATTGCAGTTCTTTGTTATTTATTTTATTGCTCTTTGATATAGTACAAAACCAACAATCTTAAACAATATTATTTTTTGGTTTTACTATTTTCGAAATAAGAAAGGACTTTTCTTTTTTATTTTATTTTGTTGACGTCTCGGGTTTTTATTCTTGCAAAGTCATTGCTAGTTTACTAAAAATTGAAGTTTGCAAATTGAATAAATCCGAATTGATTTTATTCTTTTAATTCTAGAATATAATAAAGAGTTTTTAGTGAAATCAAAAGTGATTTGATTTTCATGCTAGAATCTCTTTTAATTGTTTTATTCTTTTGAAGAAAACTAATTAAGTTATAATTAGTATTTGCAATTAAGAATATTAGTTTTCTTGCGAGAAACTAAATCATTTTATATTGTCATTTCATATGACTAATGAGGATCAAACACCCACCGTTCCTTCGGGAGACATGCAGGGCGCAGTTGTGATTGGCAGTAGCCATAACATTGCGAGCGCTGCGAGTGGGCGGACTCAGGCTCAGGCTCATGCTGAGGCCGAAGCTGCTACGGCAAAGGCTGCGGCCGACGCTGCTGCGGCAGAGGCCGATGCTATGGCTGCGGCTGCGACCGCAGCACAGGCTGCTGCTAAGGCTGCGGCCAAGGCAGCGCTTGTGGTTGCGGCCAGGGCAAAGGGCAAGGCTCCGGCAACGCCGTCTATGCCAATGTTGCCAACCTCTCATTTAGAGAAGCCGGAAAAGTTTAGGGGCAACAACTTCAAACGTTGGCAGAAAAAGATGCTGTTTTATTTAACTGCCCTTAACCTGACCCGGTTTCTCAAGGAGACTGCACCCGTCCTAAGCGAGGACGATGAGGACGTGCAGACGGTTTCGACGGTGGAAGCATGGAAACACGACGACTGCCTATGTCGGAACTACATCCTGTGTGCTCTGGATGACACTTTCTTCAGTGTATGCGAGCCCAAGGCTTCTGCAAAGGAGCTTTGGGAGTCTCTCGAAAGAAAGTACAAAGTGAATAACGCTGGCGCAAAGAAATTGGTTGTCACGGACTTTCACGACTACATGATGACTGATGGAAAGAGTGTTATCGAGCAGGTTGAGGAACTCCAACTCATATACCATAGGCTTTAGGTTGAGGGGCTAGTTGTCAACGAACCTTTCCAAGTGGCATTAATGATTGAGAAACTTCCACCTTCTTGGAAAGAGTTCCAAAACTACCTGAAACACAAGCAAAAGGCTATGACCTTGGAGGGACTCATTGAGAGGCTCAATGTTGAGCAAAGCAACCGCCGATCCGGAAGGAAAGGCGGTAACGGAGGAGGCAACGCGGTTGCCAAAGCCCATGTGGTTGAGGACGCTGTGTCTAAGCGGAAACGCTTTGACAGCGGTGTCGGTGCTTCTCTCAAGAAGAAATTCATGGGAGACTGCTTTGTGTGTAACAAACCGGGCCACCGTGCCGCGGATTGTAAGATGCGCATCGACAAGACCAAACCACCACCCCCCCCCCCCCCCAAAGAGGAAGTTCCAAAAGGGAGGAAGAGGGCACCTGCTCAGGAAAATGTGGCTGAGGGAGAAGATGATGCTGGAAAAGACTATATGCACCTGAGTGTTGTGGTCTCTGAAGTGAACCTAGTGGGGAGCAACCCAAATGAGTGGTGGCTGGACACAGGCGCCACTAGTCACATCTATGCCAGCAAATGGATGTTCAAGACCTATACGGACGTGGACAATGAGAACTGCTTCATGGGGAACTCGGCTACTTCCAGGGTGGAAGGAAAAGGAACCATGCTGCTGAGGATGACATCGGGAAAGGAGCTAACACTGAATGGCGTGCTCCATGTGCCGGAAATTCGTAAGAATCTGGTTTCCGGGTCTGTGATGGTGAACAAAGGATTTAAACTTGTATTTGAATCTGCTAAAATTATAATCACCTTAAATGGAATGTATGTAGGCTGTGACTATATGACCAACGGCATGTTTAAATTAAATGTTGGTACTCCGGCTCCTAAAACCGAGTCTGCTATTGAGGGTACTAAGGCTGAGGCCAGTACCAAGAATAATGTAATCGTTAATGTTGCCCAAGTGGCCAATAAAACTTCTTTTGCTTATTCTTGTGATTCATTTAATTTATGGCATGGTAGATTAGGTCATGTGAATACTAGTTCAATGAAGAAATTAATATTACTAAATCTACTATCAAGTTTTGTCTTCAATAAACAGCATAAATGTGAGATTTGTGTTGAGGCAAAATTAACCAAGTCTTCATATCCACATATTGAACGAAGTACTGAACCTCTCGGTCCAATACACATGGATGTATGCGAGTTAAAGTTTATACAAACGCGAGGAGGGAAAAAGTATTTCATCACGTTTATAGATGACTGTACTTGATACTGCTATGTCTAATTAATGAGAAGTAAAGACGAAGCGGTAGAGAAATTCGCTCTTTATAAGATCGAAGTAGAAAATCAACTCAATAAAAAGATTAAAATGTTGAGGAGTGATAGAGGCGGTGAATACGAGGCACCGTTTGCGCAGATATGCGCAGAAAATAGTATTATACATCAAACCACGGCCCCATACTCTCCAGAGCAGAATGGGGTTGCCGAGCGTAAGAATAGGACGCTCAAGGAAATGATGAATGCTATGTTAATAAGTTCTGGGTTACCCCAGAACATGTGGGGGGAAGCGCTGCTTTCCGCCAACTATGTATTGAACAAGCTACCGCATAAGAAGCGTGATAAACCACCTTATGAACTATGGAAAGGCCATCGGCCGAGCTATAAATTCTTAAGGGTTTGGGGTTGTCTTGCGAAGGTCCTTGTCTCGCTTCCGAAAAGAACGAGAATAGGGCCAAAGACGGTAGACTGTGTGTTCATAGGATATGCACACAACAGTAGTGCTTATCGTTTTCTCGTGCACAAGTCGGATAATTCCGATGTGCATGTGGATACTATCATCGAAGCTCGAGAAGCTTCTTTCTTCGAGGAGATATTTACCCGCAAGTCTTCCATAACTGTAGAGACTGAGGAGTCAAACAGTGAGGAAAATGTGGGGGCAAGTGAACCGTTCGAGGAAGAAGAAGAAGAGCCTCGACGTAGTAAAAGGGCTAGAAAGGAAACGTCTTTCGGTCCAGATTTTGTAACCTTCATGATAGAAGGCGAACCGGCGACATTCAAACAAGCAATGTCATCCCCGGAAGCCCAATATTGGGAGGAAGCGATCAACAATGAGGTTGAATCGATATTACAAAATCACACTTGGGAACTAGTGGATTTACCACCCGGGTGTAAGCCACTAGGACACAAGTGGATCTTCAAGAGGAAGAGAAAGCACGATGGAACGATCGAGAAATACAAGGCGAGGCTTGTAGTGAAAGGTTTTAGACAAACCGAAGGTGTTGACTATTTCGACACCTATGCTCCTGTCTCTAGGAAGACGTCAATCCGGATAGTCATTGCTCTCGCGGCACTGTTCGATCTGGAAATACATCAAATGGATGTTAAAACGGCGTTCTTGAATGGTGAACTAGAAGAGGAGATTTACATGGAACAACCGGATGGGTTTGTAGTTCCAGGTAAAGCGCACAAGGTGTGTAAACTTGTGAAGTCCTTATATGGACTTAAACAAGCACCTAAACAATGGCACGAAAAATTTGATAGAGTGATTCTATCAAACGGTTTTCGAATAAACGAGTGTGACAAATGCATCTATGTAAAAGGAAATGAAAAGAACTACGTGGTAGTCTGCCTCTACGTAGATGACATGATTATAATAGGGAGTTTTGATAACATCAACTCCACTAAGAAAATGTTGTCACAAAAATTCGAGATGAAAGATTTGGGTATCGCTGATGTAATACTTGGTATGAAAATTACCAAGACATCAGACGGATATGCGCTATCTCAAACTCACTATGTCAAGCAGATGCTTGACAAATTTGATAAAGATAGTAGAGCTACATCCAGAACTCCGATAGAGATCTCAACTACCCTGAAAAAGAATTTTGAGGAGAGTGTGAGACAATTGGAATATTCTCGAATAATAGGCAGTCTGATGTACGTCATGAACTGTACTAGACCAGACATAGCCAACTCAGTAAGTAGACTGAGTAGGTACACCAGTAATCCAAATGAGGAACACTGGAAGGCCATCATGAGACTTCTCAGATACATGAGGTACACAGCCGACCGAGGATTGCATTATACCAGATATCCAGCTGTACTGGAAGGGTATTCTGATGCAAACTGGATCTCGGATTCCAACAGTACACGATCCACTAGCGGATATGTGTTCGTGATTGGAGGAGCGACTGTCTCGTGGAGATCATCTAACCAGACCTTCATAGCCAGATCAACTATGGAATCCGAGTTCATAGCGTTGGATCTAGCTACAGAAGAGGCTAACTGGTTGAGAAGCTTTCTGGAAGGAATTCCAATGTGGCCGAAACCTGTCCCAACAATAAGCATGCACTGCGATAGTCAGTCGGCTATTAGGCGGGCGTAGGATCATATGTATAATGGAAAGTCCCGACACATTCGTCGGAGACATAAATCCGTAAGAGAATTGTTAGCTAACGGTGTGGTGTCATTAGATTTTATGAGATCTAAGGACAATATTGCGGATCCATTTACAAAAGCCTTGACTCAGGTAGGAGTTGAAGTTTCATCGAGGGGAATGGGGTTGAAGCCCATCAAACTGGAAACCTCCTCAGAGGCAACCCAACCCGAACTGGATTCTCCAGCGTCGGGTTCAATGGGAAAACCGAACTGTGGGGGTGACCGAACAAAGCACTCAGGAACTTAAGTTCCCAACCCATTTCTAGGATAAAAGAGTGATAGACCTAGACTATCTTAAGGGTGAGCATGAGGCTCTTAATGAAAAACAAGTATCTCGAAGGTCGAGAGGGGTGAGTCAGGACACCCTTGACTTGAAATCACCTATGAGGAGTGTGTATGGCCGATACTATATGATGAGCCATGGGCTAAATCACTAGAGCACTCGGTTGAATTTTGCCAAGGCAGTCCATGGCCAAATATGGACAACAACCAAAGGGCTTAGTAAGTGGTGTAGAGAGGACAGTGTGTGCGCATTACCCTGGTATTCACAAACACTAAAGGGTTCAAGGCTTAAAGGCTACCCAATAGTAGCATATCAGATTTTACGTCACTATGGTAGGTTCAAGGCGCGCGCTACCTGTCCTTATGCAGTGAACTCTTGCGGTTCTCTCGTATGCATTTAGGAGCATTTTTATTTTCAGCCAATTGCATTCATGTGGGGGATTGTTGGAAAAACATGTATAAACATGGGTGTTTCCGAATGGTCACTGGACCAACTTCGAGTCATTATTTCATGTGACAGTGCTGAGTTGTTTGTACCGTACTCAACGTGTTTGAGTAGCCCGTGTGACGAGCTTCGTAACGGTATATCGCATGACCTATTCCGAGAATGAGTGTGAATACAAATCGGCTTCAAAGTTGGGCTCTCGAAAGCTTAATTCTGGAAAAACGAAATGGTAATGGAAAACCATTTAGAATAATCTCATATTGGAAGATTGAGGGTCAATTTTACAATATATATAGAATACCAACCCATGTAGTTGTTAAACTAACATGTCCACATACACCTAAGAGTATTAGTGTGTACCACACACGCGCGCTCGCTCGTGTCTCGTGTCTCGGGTCGCGGGTGTGGGCTTGGGCTTGGGCTTGGGATTGGGATTTGGGATTTGGGATTTGGGATTTGGGTCTCGGGTCTTGGGTCCAAATCCGAAAAGGGAGTTATGTATAAAATACAAAAGCAGTTCCTAGAGTTTCCAGCAACAGAAACGCCAGCAATAAATGAGATTAATTGCTGCGGTTTCAGAATTTGATTGAGCGGATTCTGGGTGTAACTATCAGAATTAATGACCATTATGGCTGCGGTTTCAATAGAGGCTATAAAAGGCAGCCATCCCCCTCTCATTTCAGACACAAGAATCACACCTACACAACATACAACATCATATTAGAGAGAGAGAATCGCACCACCAACAGCTCGACCTGTGGTTCGGTGCGGGTTTCCACGCGAGCCACTCTGAGACAGAAGTTGTACCTTGGGAACAAAGTCCCGAAACCAAAAACCTTTAAAGGTGGTTCGGGAAATATTGTTTAAGGGAAAATGCTCAGCAGTTGCCTCTTCTTTTATATTTATGTTATTTATTTTTCAGTCTTTTTACATTCAGTCCATTTCATTTCAGTACTGTTTCTTTTCTGTATTTACATTTCAGTACTGTTTACTTTCTGTATTTATTTTCAGTCTTTCTATTCTGTAATTTACTTTTCAGTTATGTAATTTCCAGTATTTACAGAAATAGTCCAGCAGTTTAGTAATTATACTATTCTGTCTGGCAGTTTCTTTAATTGTCAAAACAGTCCAGCAGTTAGTAATTATACTATTCTGTCTGGCAGTTTAAAACAATTACAATTCAGTCCAGCAGTTTAATAGTTTATATTAAATCTGTCTGGAATTTAAATTAGTGTAATTTTAATTATGTTGAGTCAGAAATTGTAATTTATATTCCAATTGTGAGTAATAAAATTGTTTATTTCCATTACAGTCCTTTGTTATTTATTTTATTGCTTTTCGATATAGTACAAAACCAACATATATGTATACTAGGAAACAACTAACTCTATGTTATATAGCTAGAAAGGCCCAACAGGTTCAAGTTCATAACAAAATAAGCAACTTGAAAATCTTTCTTTATCATAGTATATGACTTTAAATTATCATATGGTATGCTTCATGTTACTATTCCTTAAATCAGTATGTAGCTAGGTTTATTCCATTAGCTGTGTTTTAGATGAAGTTTTGTGTAGTTTAAGTTAACTTTGGATGTCGTGTAAAGACTGGTATAAGTGGTAATTAAGTGCTAGTAGTTGGTATTGCTTTTTTGCATGAAAGCTTATTATACAAGTTGTTCAACATTTTATCAGTGAAGCATTATGATCATTATCATTCACACGTTCTATCTCCAACATTACATTGTCTTTTCTATATGGAGTAAAGTTTAACCTATAAGCACTAACGAATTTAGGATTTTAAGTAAGGGGGCAAGTTGTATCGATTTTTTTTTTTCTCATTTCTTTCCAGAGTGGTCAAATAACTCTTAACAACTATAGCATAAATATAACAAATCTATTCCAACATAAAAAATAATTTGGGAAACTGGACAAGACTATAATCACCAATTAACCCTTTTAAATCCTCTTAAAATGAATTTGCCATTAAATTTACCAGCACATATGTAAGTAACAAATTATACAGATGAACATTAATCAGACACTTATTGTACTCTCAAATCCCAATGCTTCAAAACCCCAAATTAATCTATTTTTCTATAATTAATAAAAATGTAAACCAGGTAACCCTTTTTAAGTACATAATCAAATTACCCATTATTTCAACAACAAAAAAATTACCCAATTTGACATGATTTAGGAAATACTGTAATTTCGCCATAATGTGAATAATACAAATGGATTATATATATATATATATGCCAAAGAGATGTTAACAGTACCTTTATTGAGATAGTTCCACACCTCTCTCTATCTCTCTCTATCTCTCTCTGTTACCAGAGAGAGGATATAATTAGGGCCACCGTACAGTAAAACATCTGTAGATTTAATAGGAGTAATTTATTATTTTAAACAGTTTTTTAATCCATTCAATAAATATATTCGTTAATAACGTAAAACTCCATCTAGTTCAAATTATTACATACATTAAACTAGTAAGCAGCTCCAACTTGATTAAGAATAAAACGACTATAAAGTCATCACGTTATTAATATTTGTCACTTTAAAGAATTATTAATTTATTATTTTACGTGGATTAAATATTTATATAAGGTTATTTCGAAAATTTATCAGCTTATTAATTTATCAAAATTACCGATTTTTTATACTGACCTAAGTCAGCATCGGAAGAAATTATTATTTTAGAAAGTTTATTAATTTAACGAGTATTAATTTATAGACGTTCTGTTATATGAGACTAAATAATACAAGTAAATACCAATATAGTACGTATTAGAGAACTTGTTTGCAAAAAAACTCTTGAGATTTTGAATTTGGGGAATTGTTATAATTATAAAAAAAATATGAAGTAAATAAGAGTTGTTTCAATCTATTTTTAGCTAAGTTTCTAAAGTCTTTTTCTTGGTCCGTTAGTCTCCGTGTAGGTGTCAGGCCTTGGTCCGACGCCTGAATTAGTATTAGACACTTTGATATGAGTAAAATTGGATCAATCCAGGTCAAACATGTAGGTGAATTTTTTTATTAAGAAAAATTATAAAGGGTTAATCAAAATAACACGTTGATAATCAATTAAGATTTGTAATTCAAGCTTTTCTTTGGATACATCTTGATATTTATTTTGGTTGTTCAACTAGACATATGTTACTATTATAAAATTTGTCAAATTCTTCATAATATTATATATATATATATATATATATATATATATATCTATACTATTATAATAAGCCAACCCAAGATTTTTTGAGGCTGCCAAATTTTACCATTTTTTTCCAAAAATACCCTTACACTTTTTTATTAATTACCACAATACCATATTCTCATAAAAAATAGAGAAAAAATAATAACTAATAACACTTTTTATCCCTATTTAAACTCTCAAAATTCTTTTGAGTCTTCTCATCTTATACTCTTATTTTTTTTTATTCTTCAAATATTTGTATCATAACTACACTTATTTTTTAAATTTTATCGCATTACGCGTCTCACACGCAAAGCGTGGGGCATGATTACTAGTATATATATATATATATATAGATATATAAATTGATGGGCAAAGTCAGAGACGACACTAACCTTTTGTAGTATGTACGTGTGAATAAATCGGTACGCACCAAATAGTTAGATATGAAGAAATTTCCAAATAGGTGATATATATATTATTTTAGGTGTTTATAAATGAAGTAGCTTATCCTTGTAGAATAAATCGGTACGTGATAATTTTGGAGGTTTGGTGTTAGAGTTTAGCGATTGGCTACTTATCGATCAATCTTTTATTTATTTAATTTATAAGAGTCTGTTTAGTCCGCTAGATTTAAGGAAAAATAGGTTTAGTAACCTCAATTACCATACATTAACAAAATAATATGGACCAAACTTATGACATTAACAATTGAGACACCGAACTATATATTTTTTTTTCTAAATTGGGAACCTCCGTCAATTTAATTGGATGGAAGTTAAGTTTAAATTTAATTTCTGTCCTAAATTTTATAAAACATATGAATTTAACCCGAAAAGTTTATAAATTTACATTTTTAACATACCAATTAACAAATAGTTGAATATACATGCTCATACGTATACATAAAATACAAAAATAGATATAAATAAATAAATATATATATATATAAATAGAACATTTTATAAAAAACTAACTTTTTTTTAATATTTTTTAAAATTAAATATATTTTTTAAAAGGTATCCTCTTTTTGAAGTGCATATTTTAAAAAAATAATTAACTTTTTTTTATAAAACTATTTTTTTTAAAAGTTAATATTTTTAAAAAAGTTAGTTTTTTTTTAAGTTGATTTTTTTTCAAAAAAAAGTTAGTTTTTTCAAAAAAGTTAATTTTTTCCAAAAATAAGTTAATTTTTTTTAAAAAATATATTTTTTATTTAAAAAAATTTATTTTTTTATATCGTTATATATATATATATAAATTGTGTATTTTTTTTATTATGTATATGTAACTATTTGTTTATAGGTATGTTAAAAATGTAAAATTATAAACCTTTCGGGTTAAATTCATATGTTTTATAAAATTTGGGACTGAAATATAATTTAAACTTAATTTCCGTAAAATTAAATTGACGGATGTCTCAAATTTAGGAAAAAATATATAGTTTGGTGCCTTAATTATTAATATCAATAGTTTGGTACACATTTTGTTAATTTATGATAGTTTGGGTAACTAAACCTATTTTTTTTCCGAGATTTATATTGGATAACAATTAGTATACAATCCAATCAGCTTACAAAGCTCTATTCCTTATCTACCCATAAAATCCTAATGAGAGATAATATCAAGTTTTTAAAGAAAACTCCATTGGGTACTTATACATACGCGAGGAAGGTAATCAAAAAAGAAAGAAGATGAGTTCTTCTTTCTTTTATCACTTAGGAGCCGTGTGAGATGAAAGTCTCATGCACGGGGCTTCTTTTTAGATCAAATAGGCCATCTAAATTAACTCATAAGAGAAGCTAGAGGGACAGTATTCGTAGGACGGTATTCGTGGACGGATGAATGCTGGAGTAGATCCTAAAGAGATACCACTTCCGCAATTAGGAAACACCCGAGGCTGTAATTGCAAATAACAAAACTAATCAAACAAAATAGAAATAATCCAACAATAATTAGGAAGGGAAGAATAATTAGTCTTGAGCCAAATAACACATAAAAAGCAGGTCCGTCGGCCCACCCATGCCGTTCCATCTTTCCGCTTCATTTCAGAATCTGCTACATGGACATCCTCCATAACCTCACTGCTAGAATAGTCTTCTTTTACTTGTTTTTCTTCTTCATCCGACTATTCGATCTCCTACTCCAAACATAGGATTATTAGCTCTTTGATTTTCTCATACTCTTAACAATTTATATCTACTAAAGGAATGAAAATACTAAGTCAACAATATAAAAAGTTACCGGCCAGTTGGATCTTGATTAACCAACCCTCAAAATTTTCATTCAAAATCATAAGAAATACACTTGAAACTAAATACATTCTCGCACAACGAAACATAAACCTAATGGCTAGACTAAGCATAAACCATAAAGAGAATCACGCAAACTAGGCTATCCAAACGTGAAGTAAAAAACAAATTAAATGACCGGCTTTAACTATTTGACAAGAAGGCTGCTCTGATTGTGTTTTCATTTATTAGCATCACAATAAAACTCTAAAGCTTAATCTTTATGTCTGTTGAGTTTGTTGACAAATAAAGGAAAGACTATAAAATTTGTTAACTAGTGTATCTCGTGATTTAAAACTTTACAAAAGACTTTTGTATTATACTTCAATGAAAATGAACGAGGACATGTGTGAAAATTATAGATTTTTATTTAACGGAAGGACCTTTGGTCTCGGAAACTATTTTTTAAACTCTTCTTGAACTGTTTAGAAACTAACATTGATTCAATGTAAATCCACTTACTAAGATCATCAAAAGAGTCTTATAAAAAGTGAGCCTAGGCGGTAGGCTAGCCAAAACAACTGGATGATTAAGTGGTATAAAGTGCTATATTAGGCTGATTGAGCGTGACCAGACGCTGATTAAGCGGAATCAAGTGTTAGGTGACTTATTTTCGTCATGCGCCTTTTAGCACATTGCATCAAATCGTACAAACTTAGTATAAAAAACTTAATTGGTGAGTTAGTTAGTTTAGAGATTGGTTAAAATAAACAAGTTATACAAAGGTAACAGATCATTTCCACATATAATTCAGCCTCTATCATATGTCAAATGTAAAACAAGTTGTTTAAAGAAATGAAAATCTTTACATGTTTAAATTTTATTCTCCTTTATCTTCTTTTTTTACACAAGATATTATCCATATCAATATGTTAATAACAAGATTAACCTTTTAAACATGATCGTGTGTGTAACAACTCAATCATAAAAAATGCATATTTTTATGAGAGCCATCAAGACGTAACTTTTTCTTACTTTGGAATGATATAAATTATCAAAATGTATACGCCATTACTATTCCTCCTATTAATTATTTTCCAGAAACACAAAAAAAAAACTAAGAATTCCACAATAATGACTAGTTTCCATACTCTAAGCGAATAATAATAATGAGATATATCCGTAAATACAATGTACATTGAATTATATTGGGTAAATCGCTTATTCGTTGATGGTTGTTAGTTTGCATTATAATAGCCTCTGTCACATCCTCCTCATCATCAGCTTTCACGTCTTCGCACAATTTAGCTCTTGTTATTATATTGGATTTGATGTCGTTTTTTTATTGGGATGCTTTCATGTTTAGATGGTCATAAAGAACGAAATGATGAGACTTTATACAAATTTATATAAACTAGGTGAGTAAATATGTACACTAGTATAAAAATATACTATCTCAAAAGATGGACCGTCACTGTATCAAAATGATATACTTAAGGAGAACAAGAAAATATTTAAATTTAGGGTTGAATATAACTGGTTGATTATACAAATGTACTCAGCAAAGTGATTGATGTAATTTCAAAATGTTTTAATCTTAGTCGTTAATGAGAAGTATTAGATAAGAAAATTGTTAAATATCAAATTATAGTATAACAACCATACATGAGATACACTGGAAAGTTCATATTGGAAAAAAAATCGAAAGCACATTTTAGGCGCACAATATTGCCCAAACACGGAATTTATTCCTGTTTCTACCCACGATCTTCAAGTCACCTCATCAAGTGCACTACAGAGTTGGCCCTGGACCTGTGCAGCCGGTGCATGTGCACAGGACGTCGAAAAAGAAGTGGACATCAATTGGTAGATAATTATAGGTATAGAGTGAATTCCGAATAGGTGATATATATTATTTTAGCTGTTTTATAATTGAAGTAGTAGCTTATCCTAATGGAAGAAATCTGTACGCTAATTTTAGATAGAGTCTCACTAATGGCAACTTATTTTGATCAATCTTTCATTTATTTAATTTGTGTAACTGATGCTTGGCGAGCCTAATTTTATTCCTAAGCTCACCTTACGTATATCACTTCAGATAGGATTCTCGCCTGCTCCGGGGGTGTCGGATAAGCACGGGGGTTAGTTTCGGCTCCGGTCTTCAGGAGAGTTCTTCCACAATCTAGACAAGCCTGCACACACGGCAAACAGGGAACCCGGGTTTATCCTGAGCGTACCCTCTCCAACGATCAAGTCAGTATGGGGCGAAGCTAAATGATAGCTCAACGAAAAGCATAAACGAGATAAACAATATGTAAGTAGGGCCGGATGAAATCAGGTAGTTAGTCGAATTTTCTGGGTAATGTGATCTGAATCAAGTACGTGATCTGCCTTTTTCTAGTGAGATGCTCTCTAATGAGACATTAGGAGGGGTATTTTAGTATCCTTAAGTGCGTAACAGCCCTGAGATTATTGTACAGTCATTTTATGATCTAACGGCGTTACCGGTAATTAAGGCTCTCACAGCAGTACAGATAATCTGTACGGTTTGTCACGTGGCTATCTCGGATAGTCCCTCAATGAAACCATAGAGGCGACCCCACAGGCGAAAGCTGGGCCACTCCTCCCCGGGAATCACGGCAGCTCGCATGTGCGAAGCTCGTGCCGAGAGGCACGTACTTACCCCGATCGTCCGGTCCATAAGGGAGTCCGAATTAAGGGTTTCGGTCCGGGATGCTCAATCCGCATCTTACGTTCATGGGTCAAATAGGACGAGTCACGTCGGCGTTCATGGCCCCGGCGGAGGGAATAGTGATATTCCCTCTCCAATGCTCTGGTCAGAATCTTATTGACGCCACTTAGAAAAGAGTGGCATAAAGTATGCTGGTAACCCTAGCCATGGCACCGGCACTAATCAAAGCCCCAAGCGCCGGTTTTCAAATGGATTGAAATTTGTAAATTTCACAAACTTTGACTAATAATCTAACTCACGAAATTATTAACATAAATACAAATGATAACTATAATGATCAGAGTTACAAGTATGACCATTAATGCTCCAAAATTATATTTTAATGAGACGTATAACAAGACCAAAAAGTTGTGTAAAAACAACTTATAAATCCAATACCTATGCATTCTCTAATGTACGACACTGTATTTAAACATTTTCTTACAACAAACAGTGTCCAAACTAATTTTTTTATAATTATGTCATGCTGGATAGACATTTTGAATTATGTTAGATTATATTGGATATGTTATAAATAATTAAAACTTCTGGAATTAACAGAACACAAAAGAAACTGAAAAGTTTTTATTGCAGAATATAAGAATTACATAATTGAAAAGAAATTACAAAAACTATACGGACTGAAATGTAAATTAGAGAACTACTGGACTGAAATGTAAATACTGTAAATTAAAGGACTAGAATGTAAATAACAGAAAGTAAATGACTGGAATTTAAATTGCAGAAATAAAAGAACAGAAACGAAAAAAAAAACAGAATAATAAAATGAAGTAAAGAAAGGAAAATAATATGTAGGAAAAAAAAAACATAAGAGACAATGATTAGCCGTTTCCCCTTAAATTCTATTTTTCCGCCACCTTTTAGCTTCCGGTTTGTTTGGACAAATGATTACAAAGATAAAACGTCTGATAATGTATCGGTTTAAGCAGGCCACTATACTCTGTGAGCCTTTTTTGAGGTGGTACTCTCTCTGTATAATGTATGCTCTGATGTGTGTGATTTTGTTGTGCCCTTGGGAATTTCATTGGAACAGTCATAATATATGACTGCTACAAGACCCGTTTCATAAAAAGATGTCAATTTGTTATATTTTTTAAAATTTTGATCAGTATTTAAATTTAGTATAGGTCCGCATAGGGTTCCATATTTTTATTTAGATTTTTAGAGTGTTGTACAATTTATTTTTAATTTATCAAATATTAATTCATTGAAAATAGAAAAAAAAATTAGTTATTAAAAAAAAAATTATCTAACAATTTATTTTTTAATGTAACGATGGTTAACGTGACTGTATAATGTAGTAATGTATAGTAAAACAAAGTGACTATTTCAAATATGGTCCATGTGTCCTTAGGTAAGAAGATGCTCAACATAAATGGGGAGGTTACGATTTTCAATTATGACGCACCATAATTGATGGGGGTTACAACTATCGGAAATCGCTGTATTAACACTGACATTAATCATATTAATGCATAAACATTAATCACCAAATTACCATAATAAATGTTTTGGTTTGATTTGGTTCACAACCAAAAACATCAAACCCGAACCGAACGTCCCATCCCTACACGCAATATAGATACCCCCTTTGCCATTTAAGTTTGATTTGTTTTCCTTGTTAGAAAATACGATTAAAAGACATGTTGTTTTTGTTTTAATATTTTACTTATTAGACGTTGTTACATTTTTATGAGACTTTATATTAGCAATTCGTTATTTGTTTTATTTATTAATGCTCAAATAAATATCTAATATTATAATTTGTAGAAAATGTAGTATGTAGAGTACGGATTACAATAAACAATAAACAGTTTATATAACAAGATAATAAACTTACATACATTAATCAATGTTTCTGTGCAATTTTCCGCTGCTTTAAAACTTCTATTCCTATGTTTTTTTAGGGTTTCATTTGTAATAAGTTTTATACAGTTATTGTTTATATAAAATGCTATCGACCTATCAAGGAAAATATTGTTATTTGGTTTCCCTGGGGTACGCAATTATATAGAGAAACTAGCATGGAGTAAGTGTATTGATCATTGTAAGAAATCAATTTTTTTTAATCAACATCGGCATCCTCATTATTATTATCAATAATGTGCGTAAATAATATAAGAGTGACTATGTACCATTGGAACAAGCTCAAATGGTTAATGAAAAATATTAATACATAGCACAAAATGCATCATATAGTTAAAGTCAATATAAATTATCACACAATAGACAAGTTAAAAAGAATTCAACAAGACGTAAATACAAAGGAAAAGTGAAACATTGTCGTGCTTGGAAGAAATCAACACTCTTACACATGTAATTATATAAATAATTATTGAACATTTAAAAAATATTGAAAGGGTAAAGTGAAATCAATATGATATAGCACTTAGTTTCCTTCTTAAATCTTAAACAAAGGAAATGTTTATATACAGGGGAAAAGAATTGAATCTATTACAAAATTTAATCGGCTCTTACCAAAGCTGTATAATAACTTCAAAATCAGCCACAACATATGGAATGCAGAAGGGTTGCGTCGACGGGAAAGAGATACAGATCTGGCCGTGTGAATAGCTTTGCGATCAAATGATATATATGTTGGGTTCAACAAGGCTTCAAAGGAATACACATAAAGAAAACAAAGAGAAATAAATACACATATCTCTTTCAGTAAAATCCTTTGGCGTGATTTCAAGTACTCTTTTTTATTACAAGGTAGATTGTTTACGACTTCATAGCTTTGATTAGTATTTGATTCTTTGAATTTCAAAATGTTTTTAAAAAGAAAAAATCTACGCCTCAGAATAGTATAACTGTAAACTGTATATGTGGATTTTATTTACTTTCAAGTTGATAAATCTCATATAAGCTTTCCTTTTTCAGGTTTATGTTATTGCTAATTCCTTGCTAAAATAAAACGTAATAAAATAGTTGAGTTTGTAAGAAATGTACTTTGAAACGCAATATATTTCGTCTCTTATGTTGCGGTAGAGATATTTTCCTTTCAAATTTGTGTGCATTAATCAAGTTATAAAAAGGTAACAGGTCATTTCTACATACAATCCAGCCTCTATCATATGTTCAAATGTAATTCTAGTTGTTTTAAAAAATGAAAATATTTTCATGTTCAAATTTTATTCTCCTTTATTTTATTTTTTTCACAAGATATTATCCATATCAATCTGTTAATAACAAGATTAACCTTTAAACACAATCTTGTTTATAACAATTAAATCATAAAAAAATACATATTTTTATGAGAGCCATCAAGACATAATTTTTTCGTACTTTATAATGACATAAATTATCAAGACAATGCGCGATTACTATTCCTCCTATTAATTATTTTACAGAAACACAAAAAACACTAAGAATTCCACAATAATGACTAATTTCCATACTCTCGACGAATAATAATAATTAAGATATATCGGTAAAGACAATGTACCTCGGAGTATATCTGGTAAATCGCTTATTCGTTTATGGTTGTTAGTTTGCGTTATAATATGCTCTGTCACATCCTCCTCATGATCAGCTTTCATGTCTTCGCACAATTTAGCTCTTGTTATTATTATTGTATTTGACGTCGTTTTTAATTGGCATGCTTTCATGTTTAGATTGTGAGAAAAACGAAATGATGAGATTTTATACAAATTTAGAGAAATTAGGGTGAATAAATAAGTACACTAGTACACAAATATACTATCTTAAAAGATTCGCCGCCACTGTATCAAAATGATATATTTAAGTACAACAAGAAAATATGAAAATTTAGGGTTGCATATAAGTGGTTGATTACATAAATGCCCTCAACAAATTGATTGTTGTAATTTCAAAAATGTTTTAATCTCAGTCGTTAATGAGAAGTATTAGAAAAGAAAATTGTTAAATATCAAATTATAGTATAACAAACCATAAATGAGATACACTTCAAATTTCATATTGGAAAAGAAATCGAATGCACATTTTAGACACACATTGCCCAAACACGGGATTTATTTCTGTTTTTACCCAGGGGATTTCTGTTTTGACCAATTGTGGTCGTTAATTGACTCTGATTTTATTGTAACTTTTATTTATAAATATACCCCTTTCAACAAAAAAAAAATAAAAAAATCTAACTCACAAAATTATTAAGATAAATACAAATGATAACTATAATGATCAGAGTTACAAGTACGACCATTAAAGCTCCAAAATTATATTTTAGCGAGACATATAACAAGACCAAAAATTTGTGTAAAGACCACTAAATCCAATACCTATGCATTCTCTAATTTACGACACTGTACTTAATTATTTTCTTACAACGAAGTGTCCAAATTAATTTTTTAAAATTATGTGATGTTGGATAGACATTTTTGAATTATGTTTAGATATTTATGTTGGATATGTTGTAAAGTTTGACGGATCTGTTTGTAAATAATTAAAACTTTTGAACTTAACAGAACACAAAAGAAACTGAAAAAGGTTTTAATGTAGAATATTAAGAATAAAATTGAAAATAAATTGCAGAAATTGTAGGGACTGAAATGTAAATTACAGAACTACTTGACTGAAATGTAAATAGTGGAAATTAAAGGACTGAAATGTAAATAAAAGAACAGAAATGCAAAAAAAAAAAAATGAAGTAAAGAAAGGAAAATAATATGCAGAAAAGATAAAAATAAAACATACGAAACAATGGTTAATCGTTTTCCTTTAAATATTATTTACCCGCCACCTTTTAACTTAGGTCATGTTTGGATTAACAAGTTAAAATGTCTGATAATGCAGCGAATTAAGCGGTTCCACTACTATGAATCTTTTGTGAGATGACACTCTCTCTATAATATATGACATGATGTGTTTGATTGTGTTGTGTGGATACATATTTATACTATGTGAGTGATGCCTCATAATAAATGTGGTGGTTGCGATTTTCAATTATAACGAATCATAATCGTTGGGGTTACATCTCTCTAAAACTGATGTATTAACGCTGATATTAATCAAATTAATGCATAAACGTCGTTATCCGTTTCAATTTTTTTGAGGATTATTAACTCTGACATTTAAAGTGCTATAATAGACTAAGCATATAAATCAAAAGGTTCAACCTATATAGAACTGGGCATGCAATTGTTGTTGCAAATACGTATGATTTTATAGCGAAAAATTAACATTTGATCCTGATTATAGTGTACATGTATTATATAAAAATGAAACAGAAATATCTCACGGACAGATATATATCACACTTGATTTTCTATTCTATTCCTATTATACGTCTTTCTTTAAGAGAGCTGGACTTTCAAACTGGTAGAAAACCCTAACTCTAATATATAAGTTATGATATGCTTTTTTTTCTTTAGCATAAGTGCAGAATATATAGGCTATAACAACGATGTAGTACAGAAAGAGTATACTTCTATATTAACTAGAACTGTAACTCTACTTAGATTAGTACTTAATTCATAAATATTATATAATCTTACTAAGCAGACTAATATAATATTATCTAATTAATAATTTACCAATTTTATTATATTCTATCAGTAAACTATATTTATTTCCAGTAGACAATATAATTGTTTCTAATTCCTTCTCAAAATAATAGTTGATAGCACATTATTAAATAATTAAATATCTTCTCACGTTAAGACTACAGATATCCATCGAGTACATAAATTACTGACAATTATTTTACTCAGAATATTATTTCCTTGATCTTATCACTTAACTTATTTGTTGTGTCAGATATAAAATCCGCTTGCAATATATAACACAAACAAAACTTATAAACTTATGGAGGGGATATCATCAATCCTGCTTAAGGGACGTGAATTCCGTCAATTATAGACACACACCATATAAGTAATGTTACTGTCCAATGTACGGGTTTGTTGACCACAATAAATCTCACCCATTGCAAATCAAAGAATTATACTTTATAAATATGTGTATCGAAAATAATCTAAGTATTAAGAGTATAAGTAATCATAATAATTCTTTAGGTATAATTATTTTATTCCGGTCAGTATCATAAAATACTACTACTTTGTCATTTTCAATATACTCTAAGTATAATAGCACAAAGAGTCAAAACTCAACCTTTTCACGTAGTCAAGACAGACATGCTAAAACTCTACCGATGGTTGTCCATTCCATCTAAAGTTGTGAACGATAAAATATATTCTATAATAACCAGTGATTTGATCTTCTGTGTATAAGACGTACTCTACACACCAAATCATTAACTATACAAACTAAATACACATGTATATATGAATAATATGTACAACATTGCTTAAAACTATTCTCAAATAAATCATTCATTATTAATAAATAAATACTAAAAATCAACAACAAATTATGTCTTTTATTATACCATTCTAACAATCTCCCACTTATACTTAAATTCATGATTTCCTTCATCAAACTCTCATACTCTCTATTTATCTAAGACCTTTACCGAAATAATCTGAATAAAGGGTCGACTAGAAAGTTAAAATATAATCATGTTTACTTTTAACTCTATGTTGATTTTCTAGAATTACTACTTGGTTAAAAATCCAAGTCTACTAATAAAAATGAGTAAAAACTAACTTATTGGTAAAAGTACATCTAATCCTTAATCATTTAAAATATTTCATTAAATGTTTTACCATGGATAAATAATCCTGCTCTAAGTTAGAATTATATCTACTAACTATGCACAAGGCAAAATAAATATAATATTTAATGAATAACATAACATACATGAGACTTGCAATTGCCAAGACATATTGAGTTGTCAATACAACATTCTAAATCTGAATAAAGTAATCATTTCATGGAAACTAGTAGGCTAAATTTGGCTAGAATTAAAATCGATATAACTTGTTTTGTGAGAAATCCAGCATCAACTGATATGACTATTTTATTTCAAATCATTTCATATCTAACAATCTGAATAATTATACATTTAAAGTAAATAACAATTGCACCTCGTTTCTGATGACCAAGTTACTTTACATAGTACAAAAAACATCAAAACATACCAATCACGCTTCCAGTACTTATACTACTCATCCGATCATTGATCAAAGTCATAAGACTTTGTAGTCTGATAAAAAAACGGATAAACTAAGACCTAGATGCTTGCTTAAGTTTAGAGACGTCTCAAGCTTGCACAACATGTGCTATTGACGGCCATTTACTTGAATAACATCTGGTTGTACCATAAAAGTACTCCCCAAGACTTCCATTAGTAAAAACTGTCTTGACCAGAATTCTAGCCGCTTGTCAATGATCCGTATCTATATCTCATTGCGATTCATTGTATCTAGTGGTTTAATTTCCATCTTATCAAGGACCATCTTGCTAGATTATCCTAAGTATAAGAAATGTCTAAGTCGTTCCAAGTCCCTCCCACTACGATGAACCTCATTTTAAGTACTAAGCATTAAAAACTTTTGAACTGGTGTTATACACCAACATTCTCTACATGAATCACTCGATTTCTCCTACTAAGAAAATGTATATGTGATTCTATCATGCGACATTTTATTTTGAACTCTATGTATATAATATAGAATGTCATTCTACCTTCCCTTAACTACTATCAAGCTAACTTTAGTTTTTTTATGTGGTAAAATCTAATCATTTTCCAAGAATCACTCAATGTGTGCTAACAATGACTTCCAATTCTTAAGACAATAATAAACCACTTTTTGTCTATTCAAGATAATCAACAAGAAACCAATATCAATACTCGATTCAAAACTTCTTGATTTTCCTTTCAACACGTGGGTTGGACTTCTACATAGCTGAACTTTCTAAGACTGGGTTTGCGCCAAATCTAAAGTTCTATAGAAGTATTGGGTACTAAATAAGATGGAATTGAGTGTAAAATGTACGCTATTGTTTCTACTACGTACCCTAAAAACGAATAAAATTAACTGAATGATTTATTATCAAGCTAACCATTCCCATAAGAGTTTTTTACCTTCCGTTTACTACACTGTTCTATGATTATATACTAAGTGAAGTTAATTAGGATATAATCCCTACATCTGATAAGTAGTCCATTAGCTATTCAAAGAGTTACTCGTCACCTCGATCATATCGAAGTGTCGATATACATTTCTAAGATAATTATCTGTCTTCGTCTTAAATGAATTGAATATTTCAAATCACTTAAATGCATGGCACATCAAATGGATGTACATTTACTTTGAATAATCACAAATTAATGTGACTGTCTATTCAAAAATCATGTATCATGGATCTCATAGGATTACACAAATCATAATGAACAAATCCTTAAACCGTTTTAGCTCATATAACCTTTGGTCGAAAATACCACTTAGTTATTTTACTATCTAAACATGATTCAAGAGTTGGTAGTGCCTCCACTTTTAATTATTTAAATGTATCATTTTAAACCAACCTTGACATCTCTTTTAGATTAAAATCACCTAGATGTACATGCCAAAGTTATGTATAGTTCATTACTTGAATGTTACTTTCTCTTACATAGTATGTTAATAAATTTATTCAACAAATTTAATTAATAAAAATCATTCACTTATTTTTACCTGATCAAATAAATTGTTTATTTACCTAATAACCGGAGAGTTATCAAAATAAACAACATAATGTTATCCATTATCTTAGAAACCGATTAAAAGTTCTTTCTAATGGAAGGTCTACTAAGAATGTATACTATTATCAATATATGATTATTACTAATCAAATTCTAATATCTTTCTACTGCAACTTCTGGCACCATTTGGCCTTTTTCAAAAAATATAAATTCCGTCATCACCAATCTGTTACGTTTGCTGGAACATTGCAATAAATTACAACAATAATTAGTGATTTTAATATCTATACACCAACATAAGATGGATATAATCATTAAACATTTTACAACAATAAGAGAAAGAGATATAACGTATAGCTTATTCATAAGTTAAATGTATCGGATAATATTACTTTATATGACTGACTACCGGTTCATGAAACCTTTCATTTTCTTTAACCTTTCGATTTAGAAAAATAAACCTTTTTCATTAAGCTAAGAAACAATCGACTCTTCATGAAACTTTTTGGTGTCTTAACTATCAAGTTGAGTTTCCTCATTGATTTCACCTTTTAAGAGTTTCTAATTCATGAACATGATCCTTAAATTTTGTCTTTTTGTCATATTGTGTTGAGACGTTTCACATGTTATTTTATGTATCATCACAATCTTCAATCTTAAACATACATTTCAGATTCATCATGATTTCATAGAAATATAACGTAAATTGATGCTAATGTTGCAATACATTTGTCATGAATGACAATATGTAATACCGCTCCATATCACCTATTCAATCCACCTCCGATAAATCTGAGCCAACTAATTAGTTATCCGTTCATTCGGCTCTCAAACCACAAAACTTTACTTAGTTGTAGTCAAATAAAAATATCCTATTTTTTCTTTTACAGTTATAATAATTCAAATAAACAAATTTACCCCTAAGTATAACTAACTAGTGGCATATATGATATTTATTATCATTAGAAAACCATTTCTAATAAAATAAATAAATGAGCAACAAAAATAACTATGGATTAACAATAAATATGGTCCCTAATACAATATTTAAAACTTTGTATATGGTTGTCCGTATTCATGTATCGGTTACATACATTATGTATAAACTTTGAGTTTATGACTTATGGCTTTCTAGCTTCTCGCATATACATGTATCTTGTTCCACCCCTCCACTATATAAAGGGGTTGAACTCTTCATAGTTGAACACATATTCATACTTGAATAAGACGATTTTACTCTCTCTCCATATACTTACTTTGTCGATATTTTGCCAATAGTTGCCACACAACACGTTATCAGCCGTTAACGTTGATAACGAACGACGCGAATTAACGTGGCATGCACCCACTATGTCTCATCTAGATCCCCCAACTTCACATAGTGATAAGGAAGTGCAGAGAATCCTAGGTCTGCAAAATGTTACAAATCAAATGCCAGACGCATTTAATGACCTGGCCAATGTCACGAGATCACATATACCTGTTGCAAATGTGCCTGCAAGGATAGACGTTCCTGTGAGACGCCATGTTCCTGTTGAACATGTTGCTCCGGTTGTACCCACCGAGCAAAAGATGCTGCCGTCGGCCGTCCAGTCCGCCGCTCTTCCCAAGAAAAGAGGAAGACCGGTTGGTTCCAAGGATGTTCTGCCTCGGAGGAGGAGAAATCCTGTTGCATCCGTTTTGCCACACGAGATCATTAAGGATCACGGTGATGTATTAGAGGAGTGTGTTCCAGATGAAACACCAGTTCCTAATCATCCCGATAACCTCAAAATATCTGTCGATTATACTAGTTTGGACGATATTTTGAAGCGAAACGAAACTGTCATCGATGATATATTTATATACGCAGTGGCCACTGACATTATGAGCAATGATGACATAGAACCACGTACCGTTGCTGATTGTCAGCGAAGAACGGACTGGCCTCAATGGAAACAAGCAATCCAGGCTGAATTGGATTCCTTCACGAAACAAAGAGTGTTTGGACCTGTCGTTCCAACACCACCCAATGTTAAACCAGTTGGTTATAAATGGGTTTTCGTAAGGAAGCGTAATGAGAGTAATGAGATTGTTAGATACAAAGCTCGCCTAGTGGCGCAAGGCTTCTCTCAACGCCCTGGAATTGATTACGAGGAGACATATTCTCCCGTAATGGACGTTATAACGTTCCGCTACTTAATCAGTTTAGTAGTTTCCGAAAAACTGAATATACAGCTCATGGATGTGGTCACAGCTTATCTCTACGGGGATCTGGACACAGGGATATATATGAAAGTCCCTGATGGACTTACGTTGCCTGAATCAAGTAGTTCCCGGCCACGAAACACATTCTCGATTAGACTAAGACGATCACTATATGGATTGAAACAATCCGGACGGATGTGGTATAACCGTATAAGTGAATACTTGATCGGCTTGGGATATGTTAATAATGAACTATGCCCATGCGTGTTCATAAAGAAATCCACTTCAGGATATGCGATCATCGCAGTCTATGTAGATGATATGAATCTCATAGGAACCTCGAAAGAGGTGTTTGAAACTGTTGAAATCCTGAAGAAGGAATTCGAGATGAAAGATCTTGGGAAGACACGGTATTGCCTCGGCCTACAGATCGAGCACCGTAAAGATGGAATTTTAGTCCATCAAGAAAGCTACACCCAAAAGGTGTTGAGGCGCTTTAGTCATGGTGACGCTAAGCTGTCCTCTACTCCCATGGTCGTCCGCTCTCTAGACATTCATAAGGACCCCTTCCATCCAAAGGAGGACGATGAAGAGATATTGAGCCCTGAGTGTTCATATCTGGGTGCAATAGGCGCACTATTGTACTTGGCCCAATATACTAGACCGGACATCTCGTTTGCTATGAATTGTCTAGCTCGACACAACACCGCGCCAACATGCCGCCACTGGACTGGCATAAAAGACATTTTCCGTTACCTTAGAGGTACTACGGACATGGGCTTATTCTATCCCTTTGCGCCGAGTGGATCTAGCTCCATTGATCATCGAAATAATGCAACCCTTGTCGGTTATGCCGATGCGGGTTACTTATCAGACCCGCACAAGGGACGTTCCCAATCTGGTTATGTCTTTACCATTGGGAACACGGCGATATCGTGGAGGTCTCGTAAACAGACCTTGGTGGCTACTTCGACGAACCACTCCGAGCTACTCGCGCTCTATGAGGCGACTAGAGAGTGTGTATGGCTTCAAGCAGTTATTGGCCATATTCGAAGTACGTGTGATCTACCTTATGATCTTGATGAACTAGTTGTTATTTATGAGGACAACACCGATGTTATTGATCAAGCAAAACATGGTTACATCAAAGGTGATGCCACTAAACATATCTCGCCAAAGTTGTTTTTTACACATGAACAACAAGCGCTTCAAAGGATTGAAGTGAAGCATATTGGATCCGAGAACAATCATGCGGACTTGTTCACCAAGTCACTGCCAAAATATTCATTCCAAAAACATGTTAGAGCGATCGGACTTAGGAAGCTCTCCGAGCTTTCCTAAACGACATGTTTCCATGCACCCTGTTGTGTGCAAGTGAGGGGGAGCATCCTGACGTATTCTTATCACCCTGTTGTGTGTATCCTCACATATGCTTAGCACCCTGTTGCATGCAAGTTCTCACTAGTTATTATTCCCGCACCCAGTAGTGTGCATGTGAGGGGGAGCATCCTGATGAATGCTTGTGTACGCTTTTTGTCCTTATTTCAAGGGTTTGTCCCACTGGGTTTACCTTGACAAGGTTTTTAGCAAGACACATTTCTAATCCCATTCTCATTTATGGATACCGAAATCAGGGGGAGTATCCCGTTGTATACTTCTAACCATCGTGCACTCTTTTGTCCTTCGATTATAGTTTTGTCCCACAGGGTTTTCTCTAACAAGGTTTTAATGAGGCACACCGTGTATGGTTATTTCTCCCGTTTTACTGACAGTTATGTACTCTTTTGTCCTTCGACCAAGTTTTTTTCCACTGGGTTTTCTTGGCAAGGTTTTGATGAGGCATATATTTTCTAGTCAGTTCATTCACGCACTCAATGGCGTTTCGGCCCACTCCATTCGGCAACACTTTTTTTTGTCCTATGATCCGGTTTTTGTCCCATATCGGGTTTTCCGGGCTTGAGGTTTTAGGTGTTGACAATAGCGAATGCGACTCAACAACTCATCAGAGTCTATGAAGACGAGGAAGCTTGCAGTATGTTTGGACACCCAAGGGGAGTGTTGTGATACATTGTATATGGTTGTCCATATTCATGTATCGGTTACATACATTGTGTATAACCTTTGAGTTTATGACTTATGGCTTTCTAGCTTCTCGCATATACATGTATCTTGTTCCACCCCTCCACTATATAAAGGGGTTGAACTCTTCATAGTTGAACACATATTCATACTTGAATAAGACGATTTTACTCTCTCTCCATATATATCTTACTTTGTCGATACTTTGCTAATAGTTGCCACACAACAAAATGTTAGTTAATAGATTTATATTTAATTTTATATTTAATTAGTGTATAAATTCTTTTTTACATATATATAATTAAGTAATTTAACGAGTCGAGCACTTAAAATAAAATCGGTAACTGTATTTATAGTATAATTATATAAATTACTTTAATAAGTTTGAATTAATACAAACATATCATTAATATTATTATAGTATAAATGAGTTTATTAATTTTTAGTGATACTAGTTAGTTTTTGTTACATCATTAATAGATTTAGTTTATTTATCTAATCAAAATTTATATATAGTTACATGAACACGAGCTCAGACGAAACGAACAGAATCATATTCATGTTCAGTTCAATTAATAGACGAACGTTATATTATTTTTTATTATCATGTTCGTTTATAAATGAACGAACATGAACCGAAACTTAGCTGAGCCGAACACGAACGATTTCACGAACGGCTCATCTCATTTATGACCCTGTATATACAAACGTGACACATAATCTCTGAGCAACTGTACAAACTTATATGCTAAACAGCCTGACATATAAATATACAAACATGACACATAATCTCTGAGCAACTGTACAAACTTATATGCTAAACAACATGACATATAAATACCATCTGCTAAATACAGACGCTGTCTGCTTGATGCAGACGGTGGCTGTATTAGTGGGGTGGGGTCAAAGTCACGTTACGTAATAAAAACTCAATCTACTAAAAATAAAAATAAAAATAAAAAATTTAATTAATATTAATTAAATTTAGGGTAGACTCAAACTAGGGTTCCAATATATTTATTTGGGTTTTTAATAGGTTGAGTTTTTATTACGTGACGTGATTTGTACCATTACCGTCTGTATCAATCAAAAGGCGTCTGCATAAAGCAAAAGCCCATATAAATATACAAACATGACACATAATCTATGAGCAACTGTACAAACTTATATGCTAAACAACCTGACATATAAATAAAATCAAAAAGGCTAATCTTTAAAAGATTTGTATCTCCAATCCTTAATCAATTACGAAGTAAAAGCCCACCTACTCAGTAGCTATCAATTACAATGAAAACATGTTATGTAGATAGACAAAGTTTAATCTTCAAACTAACTGAATCCGAATATAAAAAATATTCATTCAATATAATAATAACAGTTTGACAAACTTTGAACCCATATACAGTATAATCGTGTCGCTGATATCTTGGAAATACGTTTGATTTTGCAAGAGAAAACTGGTCTTTTGATGCTAATAATAATGTATATGTATTATATAAAAACGATACATAAATAACTCACAGACAGAGATATATCACACTTGATCTTCTGTTCTATTCCTATTATACGTTTTGCTCTTAAAGATGTGAACTCTCAAACTGGTAGGAAACTCTAACTCTAATATATGAGTTACAATATGTTTATTTTTCTTTAGTATATGAGCAGTATATATAGGCTACAGCAGGAAAATAGTGTAGAATAAATATACTTTTAACTCAACCAGAACTCTAACCTACTTAGATTACTAATTTATTAATAAGTATTATATAATCTTATTAACCAGATTAATATAATATTATCTAATTAATACATTATCAATCTTATTATATTCTATCAGTAAATTATATTCATTTGCAGTAGAGAATATAACTGCTTCTAATTACTTCTCAAAATAATATTTAAGAGCACATTATTAAATACTTAAATATCTCTCTACGTCAAGACTACAGATATCCACGGATTAAATAAATTACTGATAAATATTTTACTCGACATATTATTTATTCGACCTTACAACTTAACTTATTTGTTGTGTCAGATATAAAATTCACTTGCAATATTTGACACAAACAAAACTTATAAACTCATCAATTCTGGTTAAGAGACGTAAATTCCGTCAATTATAGACACACACCATATAAATAATGTTACTGCCCAATGTGCGGGTTTGTTGACCACAACAAATCTCACTCATTGCAAATCAAAGAAGTATACGTTATAAATATATGTATCAAAAATAATTTAAGAATTAAAAGTATAAGTAATCACAATAATTCGTTAGCTATAATTATTTTATTCTGGTCAGCATCATAAAATAATATCATTTTGTCATGTACAATATACTCGTATATTAGCACAAATAGTCGTAACTCAACCATTCCATGTAGTCATGATAGACCTATTAAAACTCTACGCTACAACTCTACTGATGATTGTCCACTCCATCTAAAGTTGAGAACGATAAAATATATACTGTAAGAACCAGTGATTTGATCTTCCGTGTGTAAGTCATCATCTACACACCAAATCACAAACTATATAAACTAAAGACACATTTACATATAAATAATATATACAAAATTGCTCAAAACTATTATCAAATAAATCATTTATTGTTAATAAATAAATATTAAAAATCAACTATAAATCATCTCTTTTACTATACAATTCTAACAATTGTATACCCTGAACTTTTCTTTGAAGTCACAAGTCTTAACCACAAAAACCAAAGTTTATATAATCATATATATAGAGATGCTTTTTCACTTGACTAAAAACACTCTCATTGTTTCCCCCTTTAACATAAGCATTCCTTCGAGTAGGGCTGCAAATGAACTGAACCGTTCATAAAAAAACTCATGTTCGGCTTGTAAACGACTCAGCTCGTGTTTGTTCCTTTACTAACGAGCCGAACCTCAACAAAAAAGTTTTTATAATTATTTTAATATTTTTTTCATTTATATTTTAGCTTATATACGTAAAATTTACAAATATAATGTTGATCGCCAATAAATACTTTTCAATTTATGTAATAAATTCATATTATAAAACTAAATCTTATTAAAATTAAAAGTCACAATAAAAAAATTTATTATTACTATGCTTAACATCAATTTTAGCTAAGTAAAAAAAATATTTTTGACGAAACGATACTAAAATTGTCAAAAAACGTACCCAGACATGGCTCGTGAACATGTTCGGCTCGTGCTCTTTTATAAACGATCCGAGTCTGAACATGCTCGTTTAGTAAATAAGCCGAGCTTGAGCAAAACGAAGTTCGGCTCGACTCGACTCCTTTGCAGCCCTACCTTCAAGTGAACGGGTGCTAAATGCTCAGCACTCAATTTTCCTTTGAACAGAGTTCTGACGAGCCTCTCCATGTTATTGTTTTAGTTCTTTTTATACAAAGCAGAGTAAAATTTATCGTTTAGGAGCATCAATTAGAAATAAAAATATATCAACCAAATAAATAAGATAATGAAAACAATAAATCACAGTAAATAATCATATTCATACCATATATGTATACTAGGAAATAACTAACTCTCTGTTCTGTAGCTAGAAAGGCCCAACAGGTTCAAGTTCATAACAAAATAAGCAACTTGAAAATCTTTCTTTATCATAGTATATGACTTTAAATTATCATATGGTAGTTGTGGCTTCATGTTACTATTCCTTAAATCAGTATGTAGCTAGGTTTATTCCATTAGCTGTCTTTTAGATGAAGTTTTGTGTAGTTTAAGTTAACTTTGGATGTCGTATAAAGACTGGTATAAGTGGTAATTAAGTGCTAGTAGTTGGTATTGCTTTTTTGCATGAAAGCTTATTATACAAGTTGTTCAACATTTTATCAGTGAAGCATTATGATCATTATCATTCACACGTTCTATCTCCAACATTACATTGGCTTTTCTATATGGAGTAAAGTTCAACCTATAAGCACTAACGAATTTAGGATTTTATGTAAGGGGGCAAGTTGTATCGATTTTTTTTTCTCATTTATTTCCAGAGTGGTCAAATAACTCTTAACAACTATAGCATAAATATAACAAATCTATTCCAACATAAAAAATAATTTGGGAAACTGGACAAGACTATAATCACCGATTAACCCTTTTAAATCCTCTTAAAATGAATTTACCATTAAATTTACCAGCACATATGTAAGTAACAAATTATACAGATGAAGATTAATCAGGCACTTATTGTACTCTCAAATCCCAATGCTTCAAAACCCCAAATTAATCTATTTTTCTATAATTAATAAAAATGTAAACCAGGTAACCCTTTTTAAGTACATAATCAAATTACCCATTATTTCAACAACAACAAAATTACCCAATTTGACATGATTTAGGAAATACTGTAATTTAGCCATAATGTGAATAGTACAAATGGATTATATATATATATATGCCAAAGAGATGTTAACAGTACCTGTATTGAGAGAGTTCCACACCTCTCTCTCTCTCTCTCTCTCTATCTCTCTGTTACCAGAGAGAGGATATAATTAGGGCCATCATACAGTAAAACCTCTGTAGATTTAATAGGAGTAATTTATTATTTTAAAGAGTTTTTTAATCGATTCAATAAATATATTCGTTAATAACATAAAACTCATTGTAATACTTGTTAAATGTTTAACAAAATCAAATACACATAATTTTTATTACATATTAAACTGTGCAGTCTAAGAATAGATATTAGATACATTAAACTAATAAGAAGCTTGATTAAGAATAAAACAACTATAAAGTCATCGCGCTATTAATATTTATCACTTTGAAGAATTATTAATTTATAATATTATAGGGATTAAATATTTATATAAGTGTATTTCGAAAATTTATTAGCTTATTAATTTATCAAAATTACCGAGTTTTTATATTGACCCAAGTCGGTACCGAATAAAATTATTATTTTAAAGAGTTTATTAATTTAACGAGTATTCACTACAAAATAATGTTTGATTTAGTGAGAGTCAAAAGTTGTCACAAGCCTGTCATTAATTTAAAAAATTGTCACAAATCTGTCACAAATTCACTAAACTGTCACAAAGCCGTCACAAAAACCGTCGCTAATAAACTCGTAACAAAAAATACCGTCACGAATCCCGTCACTATTTGTTTATTTTTTTGTAGTGATTAATTTATTTCTGTTGTATGAGACTCAATAATATGAGTAAATACCAATATAGTACGTATTAGAGAACTTGTTTACAAAAAAAACTTGAGATTTTGAATTTGGGGAATTGTTATAATTATAAAAAAATAATATGAAGTATATAAGAGTTGTCTCAATAGCTTCAAAAGTCTCTGTCTTGGTCCGTTAGTCCCCGTTTAGATGCCAAACCTTGGTCCGACGCCTGAATTAGTATTAGACGCTTTGATATGAGTAAATTTGGTTCAACGCAGGTCAAACCTGTAGGTGAATTTTTTTTTATTACGAAAAATTATAAAGGTTTAGTCAAAAGAACACGTTGATAATCAATTAAGATTTGTAATTCAAACTTTTCTTTGGATACATCTTGATATTTATTTTGGTTGTTCGACTAGACATATGTTACTATCATAAATTTTGTTGAATTCTTCGTAGTATTTTTTTATATGTATATAAATTGATGGGTAAACTCAGAGACGACGCTAACCCTGTGTAGTCTGTCTCTACATGTGAGCACCAAATAATTAGATATAGATAAAATTCCAAATAGGTGATATATATATATATATATATATATATATATATATATATATATATATATATATATATATATATATATATATATTATTTTAGGTGTTTATAATTGAAATAGAAGAAATCTGTAGGCGCTAATTTTGGAGGTTTGGTGTTAGAGTCTTGCGAATGGCTACTTATCTCGATCAATCTTTTATTTATCTAATTTGGTGATAACTACATATTGCTCCCAAGTCGGAACAATCTAATAAAAGAATCTGTTTAGTCCGCTAGATTTACATTGGAGAACTATTAGTATACAACCCAATCACCTTACAAAGCTATATTCCTTATCTACCCATAAAATCCTAATGAGAGATAATATCAAGTTTTTAAAGAAAACCCCATTGGGTACTTTCGCAATTAAGGAAACACCCGAAGGCTGTAATTGCAAATAACAAAACTAATCAAACAAAATAGAAATAATCCAACAATAATTAGGAAGGAAAGAACAATTAGTCTTGAGCCAAATAACACATAAAAAAACAGGTCCGTCGGCCCACCCATGTCTTTCCATCTTTCCTCTTCATTTTCAGAATCTGGTACATGGACATCCTCCATAACCTCGTTGCTAGAATAGTCTTCTTTTACTTGTTTTTCCGCTTCATCCGACTATTCGATCTCCTACTCCAAACATCAGATTATTAGCTCTTTGATTTTCTCATACTCTTAACAATTCATATCTACTAAAGGAATGAAAATAATAAGTCAGCAATATAAAAAGTTGCCAGCCAGTTGGATCTTGATTAACCAACCTTCAAAATCATAAGAAATACACTTGAAACTAAACACATTCTCGCAAATTTAACTAGCTAGGCTATCCAAAAGTGAAGTAAAAACAAATAAAATGATCAGCTTTAACTATTTGACAAGAAGCTGCTCTGATTGTGTTTTCATGCATTTATTAGCATCACAATAAAACTCTAAAGCTTAATCTTTATGTCTGTTGAGTTTGTCGACAAATAAAGGAAACACTACAAAATTTGTTAACTAGTATATCTAGTGATTTAAAACTTTACAAGATCCTTTTGTATTATACTTCAACGAAAATGATCGAGGACATGTGTGAAAATTATAGATTTTTATTTAAGGGTTAATTCATGTTTAGTGTACCAAACTATCGGCCGTTAACAATTTGTATACTCGACTACAAAATATAACAATTTGCATACCAAACAAATCATAATCGATTAATCAACAACATTGCGTCAAATTATCAAACAGAAATTTGGTCACGAGCATGCACGTGAGCTATTGTCGTTACAGCTCAGGGGCATTTTGTTCTGTTAACAAAAAACAAATTCTGGTTATTTTACATTCTCTGTCTCTCTCTATATGCGATCATATTCGGGCAAAAAATAGGCTTCTAATTATATCTCACTCACAAATCCTCAAATCTTTCTTTACTAAATAAATTAGGGTTATTCAGAGTTAACAATTACAATAAAACATTTGGGCAACTGCATAATTGAGATTTAAAGATGAAATAGAAAGTTCACGAACGGATAGGCCCTTCAGAATATAATAAATCAACTCTTTTTTTTTATCAATAACAAGGGATTATATTAACCTTAATTATATAATGATCAAATTTTATTAAATAATAAATGAATTAATGTTAATTATGGTTATTTTTCTTATCAATCTATTATAAACTGAATAATGTTTGTTATGATTTATTTTATATTTATTTTTCTGAATTATTAAATTTGAACAATATTGATAATTAAGGTTTAATCAGTGTTCATTATTTTCTTGAGTTTTTTTAATCTGGATAATAAAGTTTAATTAATATATTTTTTAAAATTGCAGATAACATGGTGGTGTTATGTGCTGAGGTAAGAAAATACAATATTTAAGGGGGTCAGTTGCTTACTATGATTTTTGAGTTGGGGTTATGTGGTGAGATAAGAAAATAAGGTGTCATTTTACTACAGTGACAGTCCAGCGAAATAGTGGATGTATTAGGTTAAATATGTGTGTAAATCGGAGTTATAGTTGCGGATGTGATATAAAAAAGAAAGAGAAGTGGTTTTTGATGACAAAAATAAAGGCAAAATGCTAATGTACCAATTTAAACTAACTTCTATTTGATAATTTGACGTCAGGATTTTGATTGATCGATTATGGTTTGTTTGTATACAAATTGTAAATTTCTGTAGTCGGGTAGGCAAATTGTTAACGGTCGATAATTTAGTACAGTAAACATGAATTAATTAACCTTTTATTTAATGGAAGGATCTTTGGTCTTGGAAACTATTTTTTAAAGTCTTCTTGAACCGTTTAGAAACTAACATTGATTCAATGTAAATCCACTTACTAAGATCATCAAAAGAGTCTTATAAAAAGTGAGCGTAGGCGGTAGGCTAGCCAAAGCAACGGGATGATTAAGCGATATAAAGTGCTATATTACACGGATTGAGCGTGACCAGACGCTGGTTGAGCGGAATCAAGTGTTAGGTGACTTATTTTCGTCATGCGGGTTTTAGCACATTGCATCAAATCGTACAAACTCAGTATGAAAAACTTAATTGGTAAATGCGTTACTTAGTTTAGAGATTGGTTAATATAAACAAATTATACAAAGGTCTCAGATCATTTCCACATATAATCCAGCCCCTATCCCCTATCATATGTTCAAATGTAAAACAAGTTGTTTAAAGAAATGAAAATCTTTACATGTTCAAATTTTATTATCCTTTTTTTTTTCCACAAGATATTATCCATATCAATCTGTTAATAACAAGATTAATTAACCTTTTAAACGTTAACCTTTTAAACATGATCTTGTGTATAACAACTCAATCATAAAAAAATGCATATTTTTATGAGAGCCATCAAGACGTAACTTTTTCTTACTTTAGAATGATATAAATTATCAAAATGTATACGCCATTACTATTCCTCCTATTAATTATTTTCCAGAAACACAAAAAAAACTAAGAATTCCACAATAATGACTAGTTTCCATACTCTCAACGAATAATAATAGTTAAGATATATCGGTAAAGACAATGCACATTGAATTATATTGGGTAAATCGTTTTTCGTTGATGGTTGTTAGTTTGCATTATAATAGCATCTGTCACATCCTTCTCATCATCAGATTTCACGTCTTTGAACAATTTAGCTCTTGTTATTATTATTGGATTTGACGTCGTTTTTAATTGAGATGCTTTCATGTTTAGATGGTTAGAAATAACGAAATGATGAGACTTTATACAAATTTAGAGAAACTAGGGTGCGTAAATATGTACACTAGTATACAAATATACTATCTCAAAAGATGCGTCGCTACTGTATCAAAATGATATATTTAAGGACAATACGAAAATATGGAAATTTAGGGTTGGATATAAGTGGTTGATTGTTGAAATTTCAAAATGTTTTAATCTTAGTCGTTAATGAGAAGTATTAGATAAGAAAATTGTTAAATGTCAAATTATTGTATAACAAACCATACATGAGATACACTGGAAAGTTCATATTGGAAGAGAAATCGAAAGCACATTTTAGGCACACATTTCCCAAACACGGAATTTATTCCTGTATCTACCCACGATCTTCAAGTCACATCATCAGGTACACTACAGAGGCGCCATGTACCTGTGCAGCCGGTGTATGTGCAGATGACGTAGAAAAATAAGTCGACACCAAATTTTAGATAACTATAGGTAGGGCTGCGCGAAAAGCCAAAAAAACCAAACCGAACCGATAACCGAAAAAGACCGAAACTAAAAACCGAAACTTTTTCGGTTAGGTTTCAGTTTACAATAAAAACGGACAAGAAAAACCAGAAAACCGGAAAAAACCGAAAACGCCCAAAAAAGACCGAAAAACCGAAAATAAAATCGAAAAATAACCGAAAAGACCAAAACCGGATCGAAACAAACCGGTTCGGTTCGGTCTAAAAAATAAAAAGACCGAAAACGACCGAACCGAAAAATCTGCTCGGTTTCGGTACCGGTTTTGCCAAAAATCGGACCGAACCAGCCCTAACTATAGGTATAGAGAGAGATCCTAATAGGTGATATATATTATTTTAGCTGTTTTATGAAGTAGTAGCTTATCCCAATGGAAGAAATTCGTACGCTAATTTTGGATAGAGTCTCACGAATGGCAACTTATTTTGATCAATCTGTCATTTATTTAATTTGTGTAACTGATGCTCTGGTCATGACCTTATTGACGCGACTTAGTAAAGAGCAGCATAAAGTATGCTCGCAGCCCTAGCCGTGGCACCGGCACTAATCAAAGTCCCAAGCGCTGGTTGCAAATGGATTGAAATTTGCAAATTTCACAAACTTTGACTAATAATCTCACTCGCAAAATTATTAAGATAAATACAAATGATCACTATAATTAATGATCACAGTTACAAATATGATCATTAATGCTCCAAAATTATATTTTAATGAGACATATAACAAGACCAAAAAGTTGTGTAAAAACAACTAAATCCAATACGTATGCATTCTCTAATGTACGACACTGTATTTAAACATTTTCTTACAACAAACAGTGTACACATTATTTTTTTATAATTATGTCATGTTGGATAGACATTTTGAATTATGTTAGATTATGTTGGATATGTTATAAATAATTAAAACTTTTGGACTTAACAGAACACAAAAGAAACTGAGAAGGTTTTATTGCAGAATATAAGAATTACATAATTGAAAAGAAATTACAAAAACTATACGTACTGAAATATAAATTACAGAACTACTGGACTGAAATGTAAATACTTGAAATTAAAGGACTGGAATGTAAATAACAGAAAGTAAATGACTGGAATTTAAAGTGCAGAAATAAAAGAACAGAAACGAAAAAAAAAACAAAAAAAAATGAAGTAAAAAAAGGAAAATAATATGTAGAGAAAATAAAAATAAAACAGATGAGACAACGGTTAACCGTTTTTCCTTAAATCCTATTTGTCCGCCATCTTTTAGCTTCCGGCTTGTTTGGACAAACAATGTAATGGTTTAAGCGGTGCCGCTATACTGCGTGAGCCTTTTATGAGGTGGTACTCTCTCTATATTGTATGTTGTGATGTGTGTGATTATGTTGTGTTCTTGGGAATTTCATTGGAACAGTCACCATATATATTTAGTCCAAGACCCGTTTGCATAAAAAGATGTCAAATTGATATATTTTTTAAAATTTTAATTAGTATTTAAGTTTAGGGTAGGCTCACCTAGGATTTCATAATTTTATTTGAGTTTTTAGTGTGCTGTACAATTTGTTTTTAATTTATCAAATACCAATCCGTTGAAAATAGAAAGTAAATAAATTAGTTATTGAAAAAAATCTTATAACAATTCATTTTTTAATTTAACGGTGGTTAATGTAACTGTATAATGTACAGTCAAACAAAGTGACTATTTCAAATATGGTCCCTGTGTCCTTAGGCTGATTGGTTGGTACCTATTTATACTAGCTGAGTGGAGACTCAACATAAATGCGGGGGTTACGATTTTTAATTATGACACACCATAATCGTTGGGGTTACAACTCTTGGAAACCGCTGCATTAACACTGACATTAATCACATTAATGTATAGACATTAATCACCAAATTACCATAGTAAATGTTTTGGTTTGATTTGGTTCATGTCACGCCCCAAATTCCATAAACACGGTCATCGAGGCGTGACCTTTTTAAAACAAAAGGAAATAGAACCTGTTGGTACAAAATTAAAATTTTTAAAGAAAACATTTGCAAGCTAATGGAATAATTAAATGAATAAAATAAATTATTCGCCAAACGCGGCTACAAGACAGGATTTATAAAAGCTAAAAATAATGAACGAATGAATTTGCCCGTAGGCTACAACCTTAAAAACAATCTAAGTAAAAAGAAAGCAAAAGCCCGAACCCATGTGATGCCTTGTTAAAGCTCTTAACCATACGCTTCAACCTAAGTTGTACCTGAAATATAAAATTGTAACGGTGAGTCCCACGCACATAACTAAACGGGACGGCACCACAAACACCGTCACTCCATCCCATAAATACAAGAGCTCACAAATTCTACAACTACGGTAATCGATGTATAAGAAGAAATATAATTACATTCTACAACGGGATAAATTAAATAAATTAAATAACATCTACACACATCTATAGCATACATGGACCTCTCACGCCACCTACCCCAGTCCGTAAGGTAGGTCATTCCCTATCCCTTCAGCCGTCTTCTGTCCCCGAAATTAGGGAGAGACAGAGACCATTGCAACATAAAAGTAGATTTATAGTGCGCACTTGGACCTCTCACGCCACTCGTCCCAGTCCGTAAGACGAGTCATTCCCTATCTCTTCGGCCGTCTTATGCCCCCGGAATTAGGGAGAGACATAGACCATTGCTAACAATAAAATAAATATAGTTCACATTGGGACCTCTCACGCCACCTATTCCAGTCCGTAAGGTAGGTCATTCCCTATCCCCTCGGCCGTCTTCTGTCCCCGTAATTAGGGAGAGACAGAGACCATTGCCACTACAGCTAAATCACAAGGCCTCGGCCAATAATAATAAATCATCCAATTAACACAATCTCATACGTATAAATATTAAGGCCTCGGCCAATAATATTATACTATTCAAATAACACTATCTCATACGTCAGTTAACGTAATACAACATAACACATAACCACATGTACTAAATTCACAACTAGCCAAACGTTATAACAACATAAAATCACTTTCAGGCATTTTAACAAACACCTTGTAAGCATAAACTACAATTCACCATTATTCAACATAAATTTATCCAATTTCATCAATAATTATATAATCACAATAATCAACGCATAAAACATGCAAACCCATCCATAATCTCATTAATCCGAAATTAATATAATTAACTCATCAATTTCTCCCATTCAAATAAGTGAATAAATCATACAACAATTAAACTCAATTAACAATTTATAAACCTAATTAAGATAAAAAGGCATAAACCCCCAATTTCTAATAAACGCAAAACCAAATCCTAACATACACCCTCGTCTAGTCGCAATGGATAACCCCCGTTACCTTAGAGCGTAGTGGAGATGCTTCCGGTATGAAGCCGCTAATGGTGGCTTCCTCTTCTTCTTCTTCTTCTTCTTCTTCTTCTTCTCTTTTCTCTCTTTTTCTCTCTTTTCTCTCTTGGCTGATTTTTAGGTTTAAAGAATTGAAAAGTGGGCTGATTTTAGGTATAAAAAAAACTGTTTTCACAAAGTTTGTGGAAGCGAACTATTTGGTCCCCAAAGTTCTAAAAGCTAACTCTTAATCCAAAAATATTGTTTTACTACTCAAAAATAACAAATCTTTAGAAACAAAACTATTGGGTACTTTTTATTTATAAAATTAGTAACAGGTTTTTCAAATAAAGTTTTTCGGAAGAGTTTCGGTTTTTGGCTAAAAATTAGTCGAGTGACCGGTTTTTGGTAAAATTTGAATAAAACGTTTTTGGATAAATTAAATCATAAATAAAACCACTTATAAAAATACGGGATGTTACAGTTCATGACCAAAAACATCAAACCCGAACCGAACTTCCCATCCCTACATGCAATATAGATGCCCCGTTTGCCATTTAAGTTTGATTTGTTTTCCTTGTTAGGAAATACGATTAAAAGACATGTTGTTTATATTTTTGTATTTTCCTTATCAAACGTTGTTACATTGTTATGAGATTTTATATCATCAATCCGTTATTTGTTTTATTTATTAATGCACAAATAAGTATCTAATATTATAATTCGTAGATACTCTAGTGTGTAGAGTACGGATTACACACGAAAGATTAGACTATCGGTTCTTATATAATATAAGTTAATTGTTTACAACTTTACATGGAACTGGACATGTCATCGGTAGAGTTGTATTGTATAATTTTAATAGGTTCATCTTGACTATATGGAATGGAGTATTAAACATGACCGCAACAAGGCAGTTATTTTTGTATTTACTCGACAAAATAATTAACGCCTTGTGGTCATTAAACATGTACGAGAAATGATTATCATTTTAATTCATAAAATAGTGTGATTCTTTACGAGTCTTAAAAGTAGTGAGTTGGATGGTGACGTTTCAAGTATAGTGTTTATTAGTAAATGAATGAATGCACGTCATATTATTGGGATTGATGATACCCCTTAAGAGCTTAAATTATTTTTGTATCAAATCCGGCAGGTTGATTTATGAATCCGATACATTAATGAAGTTAAGTGATATTTATTAAAAATACAATATGCTTACTAAATATAAAATCGTCAGTTATTTAATTTAGTAATTGGGTATCTATTTAATTTTAACGTGGGGATGTTTTAAACATAATGACATGAAATGAATTATATTCTAAAAGATTCGGAATTAAGGAGAGAGATTTCAGTTAGAGTTTTTTAGTGGAATGGATTTTATGTTAATCAGATAAGAAAGAATTCAGGTTGATGAGTTCAAGTTCAAGTTCGATTCTGATTAGATAAGCTCTATCTTATTCTGCCTATCTGGTCCCTATCGTAGCCTCTATATAAACATGATTCGTGTTACAATTAGTGGTACAATTCATTCTACACGTTCTAGTGAGGGAGAGATCACCCTCTTGCAGGATTGCTAAGCAAGACATTTTAGGAGAAATACGATATACAATCAGATTCGCATTCCGAAAGATAAAATCATAATCAATGTAAACTTCTAAATATATATTGTAAAACAATAAACAGTTTATATATCAAGATAATAAACGTACATTCACTACAACAAAAATGCCCTTTTGCAGCGTGCAAAAACCCCATTCGCAGCGCACAACGCTGCGCTGAAAAGTTAAGTGCTGCCTTTGCTTGATGTCATCTGCAGCTTACAAAGCGCGCTGCAAAAAACTGCCTATTAACAGCGCGTGTTGTGCGCTGCCAAAAACTGCCTATTAACAGCGCGAGTTGAGCGCTGCCAAAAATTGCCTATTAACAGCGTGTGTTGTGCGCTGCCAAAAACTGCCTATTAGTAGCTCTCATGAATCGCTATAGATGTTCTATAACAAGACGTTTTATGTGCTATCATACTAGCGCACACGCGTAACACGCATATACATATATATATATAATAAAATGAAAATACAAACACTTTCAAATCTTCATAAATTAAAGTCCATTTCAATTTAAAACTCTCTTAAAAAAGTGTACATCCATAACACAAACCAAATTAAGCTTCAAAAGGTTCTGCAATTTACTACAAACCAAAATAAACTTCAAAACATAGTTTCGGAACAAAACACGGTCTTTGTCGAGTTTTAATAGAGCACTTGTATATATAATGCGATTCTCGTTCAGAGACACCAAAAATTCCTCAACCTGCACAGAAAACCCAAGAAACAAACAAACTTTAGGAGTCACGTACCATCAAGCAAAAACACAAGAAAACCCTATCACCTTCTTTGGCCAGATCTTCCAACCTTTTCACAATTACACTTCACTGTGTTCATTCCTTTAAATTAAAGAATGGGGCTTGAAGGCAACCCAACAAAGAGAAAGGCCCTACCAACTTTTGAAGGTTTTTCCCCAACCGAGGTTAGGGGGTTCTTAGACCGTAGCTTACACTTGATAAACAAACGTAATAGGCTTGTTTCGCTCTTCAAGCTCCGCCCCCCAACCTCAACCTCTTAAACTATAAAAAAGAAAAAGAAAAAAAAAACCTTTCTCCTTTTCATAAAAAAAAGGCTTGCTTTGAAGCCTAGGCTTGCTGGCAACCAACAACAAAAAGATTCGACGGAACGGACTGGCTGTTTGCAATTATAAAGATATTCTTTCGACATATCACTACTTCAACATAGTCCCCAGTCAACGAAGAGAGGTTTGCCCAGATTAAAAATGTCAATGATATTATAGTGACCCTTATGTCAATAACCAAAATAATTAAGGGAAACCAACTTGTTACAGATAGTTGAGTACATAGTTTAGAGACAAACACTTGTAACAGCAAAATCAAGAAAAAAAATACTTTAAAAGGTGATCTGGTGAAATTACTGAAAGTTCAAGATGATAGATACTTTTATCTCATTTCCCATGCTTTTTTAAAGTGAAGGCAAAACTAATAAGAAGGTAGAAGTACCTGGGAAGAATCGATACTGTCACGATGAAAAAGACATATTTTGCCCAAAGCAGAAACAGCATTATCATATGCCATCACATTTTCTGATAGTAATGCATTAGGGTCTTTTATAACAACATTTAACCTCGAGAGAGCCTCTGCACCAATTCAACATCTAATATAAATATAGAAAACATTTAATAAACTAACTAAAACATATTTGGAAAAACCAATTACCTCCAACAAGAGGCTTGAAAGCCAAACCACCAAATTCTGCACAAACACCGAGTCCATATACAGCAGCCTGTAAAATAATATAAAGTTATGCACATTGCAGCAGAAAAAAATTCAAAAATTAACTTTCAAATATCTATTTGGTGTGCAAACCTGACGAACATCTGGGTTCTGATCATTGCAAGCTTCCAACAGGAATGGAAGGAACATGTCGTAATATCTGGTGATTACAAAGAAATATATATAAAATACAAAAGGTGAGCAGTAACATCTTCCACACAATTAGACTGAACATAATACTCACTTTAAAGCCGTTTCCCGACACTGCTCCGCGACATCATCAAAGATGCAAATTGCTATTCTTCTCTCCTCCGGTGTTTTATCTTTCCCCTGAATCAAGTAAATAGAAAAATGGCATCATATGTAAAATAAGCTGATCCTAGTTCACAAAAACAAAGTAGCCGGCTTTAGAACTTACCCACATGGGTGTCAAATAAGAAGACAGCTCATCAAAGAAGGGCAAGAAGGAGGCCTTGAAAGTTTTGATCAGAGTTCCTAGAATTTCACCCACCTGTTAAAATAACATAAATCTCCATAAATATAAAAACTGGAAGAACAATAACAATGAGCATAACACACAAACTTGGTAAGTGGGAAAACAAACTTGATCGAAAATTTCTTCTTCTTGCTCATTTTCCTCTTTTAGTAATTCTCCCTCTTCAGCATCAAAATCTTCGGCCTTGGCCCTCTCTGCTCGCTCCCTTTTCCTGCTAGAACTGGCAGTTATCACCTGTTTTATCTCATCCACAATGCCCCTGACCTGGTTTTCACCGAGGAGAGTACCTGAGATCTGCAGAACAAAAGCACAATGTGAAAAAAGAACTTGGCCATATATGTAAAGGTGGGAAAGGGAATCACGAAAGAGAAAAGAAAAAATGTATGAAGCGGCATTTAACGTTATAGAAAGCCATGTACAATATATTACGCCGATCTCAACACAATCACTAATCATAGGAAAGATTGCAGAAAAGGAAGCACAGCGTTACTGAAGATGAAGGTTGTTAGATACTATTACGCTTAAGGAACATAATGAATTATAGAAACCTAAACAATTCAACACGTATGTCTAAATGTTTCACAATTTGAAGGTATAAGTTAACCATAAACTTTCACCAGGAAATAATGAACACTGGGACTTTCGGCCAAACTAAAATTAGATCTCAAATATTTCTAATTCGTAACACTTATTAGTTTAAGCAAAAGGTAGTCCTGTTCCTCCCAAAGGTAAACAAGAGTCTGTAAATCTTGTGAAATGGTCTAAGGTTAGCATTGGAGTACACAAGTGAATATGACAGTAAAAATTATACACTTCACAATTTTCCATCTGTCTCAAACTTCATTCTCTGTTTTGCCCCCTCATTCTCTTAAACCCACATCTCTAAGTAGTCCTATCCTAATAAATCAGCATATTGCTCGTTTGCTAATCCAAATGCCGAAAAGGGAAAGAAATATAGTTATCTACTAAGATCTCGCCATGCACACAGTCTTTAAAATCTAATTTAATGTGGGGCAGAGTCTGTTCACATTTGGAGCGACGTAAAAAAATTTAACGTTGTTTGCTAGTATATTATTGAATGTCAATAGTTTGGAGCGATGAAATAAATGCTAAGGGTGAAACAAAAGTAACTTAAAATTTAAGTAATAACTGAGACTTTGAGGTTTGCACTGATAATGTTATAATAATTGAATAGAGTCAATAAAAAGACAATATCCGACGCTACATAGTACATACACATAGGTTTTGATATTTTCATTTAATATAATTTCATTATAGAATCTAGCTAACCTGTATGCATTCATTCAATGCGTCCAACATGCTTGCACATATTTCTGTATCAGGCTCCTACAAATACAAGAATCAAATGAGTTAAAACTTCCACTAAAAGCCCACCACCATCAGTGTTTAAGGCAATGCAAAAAATGCAAAGAAAGAAAATTAGCTTAGTCAAAGAAAGAGTCACCTTATGCAAAGCTTCCACCAAAGCAGGGACTATATAATCTGATAACTGTTTAACATAAGACTCATTTCGACCTTGAGCCATCCCCTTCTCAACGGCTAACTTAGCTGAACGTAGAATTTCTGGCATTGCTGTTGAAAGAGAGAAAAATAAGTAAACCTACCACCAGATATAAAAAGAAGAGAAGAACTGAATCCAGAAAGTGATTGCGTACCTGACACAGCTGCTTTTCTTACTTCTTCATGGAAATAAAATTTAAGAAGTGGCACCAAAGTTGGGGCAACCTGCCAGAAGAATTTAGTTAGTGTTGTTCAAAAGTGTGAAGGAATGACTAAGGCCTTGTTTACTTGCAGCTTAGCTCAGGCATTTTTGCTTATTTGTTTTTTTTTTCTAAAAAGTTGGACTGCATTTGTTTGACAATGTCCTGGAAAATTACAGAAAATTTCAGCTGGCGAATCCAGCTATTTTTCCAAGTCCAAAAAGTGCAGCTTATCTCTGCTTTTAAAGCTGTAACAAAAACAAGCCTTGAATGACATGACGCATTAAAACAGACCTCGTCAATCCATGGATAGAAACCTTCCTTTAACTCATCCGCATAACAGCATAACATGTTACAAGCTGTAGCTTTTTCTTCCAAGACACTAGTCTTTATCCCAATTCTCTTATCCCCTAATGTAATGGTCTCCATGCTGTAATACATACATACTAAAAATCAGAATAAATATGTAGTTATGGCTCAGAACAAGACTGCATCTGTCACCAGTCCTGATTCAAATTGACATTAAGGAGTGGCGAAATACTGGAAAATTTTAAGAAGGGCGAGTACCAAAAACTACACTTGTTTCCCAAACTATTTACCAAAACTAGGCTATTTTCACAAGGTTTTAGCTATCCACTCAACTTGGGGAGTTCAAAACAAAACCAAAATAAGCCACTCAAGATGGCTACTAGCCTACTTAAAGAAACCATAATTTTACTAAAATAGTTTTTTTCTTTTTCTGAAAAACGCCTCTTTTAAGTACTTTCTCAACAAGGAAGATCAATAGCAGTGAAATTATGTTTATGAGAGTGTATCTCTGCACTGATGCAACATCAAAATACTTGCATTATGTTTGGGCCTTTGTCTCACGGAGAAGAGCCAAAGTATGCTTGATTCCTGCAAGTTTATGAAGCGATTCATCATTCAAATTTCATATAACAAGAAACCAATAAAAAATCTTGCAATTTTTCACTACCTTAGATGACACATAGCACTAGTTCGGGTCAAAATTTCATCTTAAATGAATATTAGATAATAAGCTGCAGCTGATTTCACTTGTCAGCTTGGTAGCTGAGCTTTATTGGTTTTTCGCCAAAAAAAAACTAGAAGATTAAAGCTGTATAAACCCTGCTTTCTCCTAAGCCTCAAAAGGCCAGCTTGTTCACTTAAATTATGCAGCCTAACACGACCGTATCTGAAAGTCTGATAGCTTTCGTATTTATAAGTATAAGCCAGCCAGACTAATTCAAATCAATTAATTGTAAACCACGAAAAATGTGGTTTAAAGTAGTCTCATAGCTCAAAAACTTTATGTACCTCAAAAAAATGACACAAAAGTACTTAAATACCCATATACAGGGGAAAGTTCCATATCTTTTATTCAAAAATCAGTTTTTGTTGAGTTCGGAATAGCATACAAAGTAATAAAGTATAATATAAATTAGAAAACAATGAGATCCAATCAAAACGTCTGCTGAATTTACCTATGAAATTTCTGAAAACATGTTAGCAGTTTGTAGAATATGAAGATCAGTGGATGAAACTATTTATTGTTCAAAATCAGTAAAATTTAAGAATATGCAGGCGAGGAACTAGAGTAAACTAAAAGGGACAATAACAGGATTACAACACCCCCATATTGCGGAAAACCCAAACTTTTCGCATGTATTTTACTTCAAAGTTAGGGTTCCGGAACTCGACCCTAACCCTAAAAATAATATCCAAAAACACATAAATCCAAAACAAAGACGCTAAATAAATTGATGAAGGAAAAAAAATGACATACACAAATACCAAATTCACCCAACACATACTATTTAGGGCGTGTTTGGCGTCTGATTTTTTATTTAAAAAGCTGCTTTTAAAAATCAATGATAAAAGCTTGCTTAAAAGAAGCTGCTGTTTGGCACCATCTTAGCTTTCACTAATAAGTGACATATTAACTTTTTTTTTGTTAATAAGTCATTTTTTACTTATTTGAACTTATAACTGACTTATAAATAAAATGATTTTGATTGGAAAAATTATATTGTTGGTAATTTTTATGTGTAAAAACTAAAAAAATCCCCAATTTGTTTCCTAGCTTTTCTGCTCTAAGCTTTTATTTAATCCAAAAGCTAGCTTTTGAAAAGCTAAAGAATGAACATACCAAACACTCATAGCTCTTTTTTAATTAAGCTAACAAAGCTGAGGAAAAAAACTGCAGCCAAACAGGCACTTATTGACAATTAATGAACCAAATCACAAAGTTAGGGTTCCAAATCAAACCCTGGCCCTATCAGCGAAATCAACCCGTATAAATCCAAAACGAATACAGTAATTGAAAAAAAAAAGTGTAATAATTACCATACGAATACAGTAATCGGATTATCACCGAGACAAGACTGGCAAATGATTGGGAAATCGGATCTCTCCACCCTTCTTTCTCTACGTCTCCCAGAAACCTATGCGCCATTACTTAGCCTCTCTCTATATACTATGTATGTATGTATGTATGTATGTATGTATGTATGTATTAATTCACAAGAACAGAACCCTAGCTGAGGAGAGAGAGTGAATCGATGATGATAATGTGATTTACAGTGATTCATGGTCAGTTTTAATTAGAATAATTTCAGTGTTTTTAGTTTGCTGTTATTAATAAATAACATAGACAGCTCACTTGCACGCTGCTAAAATTTATTATTCTTGCATATATACAGCAAAAAAATTATTTACAGCGTGGATTAGCATGCCATTAAAAAAAATATTGCAGCTTACTTTACTCGCTGTAAAAGATATTAATTGCAGCACGCAACCACCGTACGCTGCTGTTACTTTGTAGTAATATATTTCGCAGCGCGTTAATTTTAAGCACACTGCTAATAATTGAATTTGCAGCTTGCTTTTCCTTTGTGCTGCTATAGCTAAGCTGCGAAAACCCATTTTTCTTGTAGTGATTCATCAATAAACGTGCTTTTCGCTGTTTAAAAGTTCCATTCCTATGTTTTTTAGGGTTTCATTTGTAATTAGGTTTATACAGTTATTGTTTATATAAAATGCTACCGACATATCAGCGAAAATATTGTTATTTGGTTTCCATGGGGTACGTAATTATATATAGAAAGTAGCATGGAGTAAGTGTAACGATCATTGTAAGAAATCAAAAAAAAATTAATCAACATTGATATCCTCATTATTATTATAAATAATGTGTGCAAGTAATACAAGAGTCACTACACATGGAACAGACTCTAAAATTTAAGGAAAAAAATAATACATAACACAAAATGCACAATATAGCTAAAGCCAATCTAAATCATCCCATAACAGATAAGTTAAAAAGAATTCAATAAGCCTTAAATGCAAAAAATACTCATCTCAACTGAATAAAGGAAAAGTGAAACATTGTCGCGCTTGTAAGAAATCAATACTCTTACACATGTAATTATATATGTGATTATTGAAGATTTAAAAAATATTAAAAGGGTAAAGTGAAATCAATATGATATAGCACTGAGTTTCCTTCTTAAATCTTAAACCAAGGAAATGTTTATATACACGGGAAAATAATTGAATCTATTACAACGCTTCAAATGATATATATGCTGGGTTCAACAACGCTTCAAAGGAATTAATATACTATACACACAAAGAAAACAAAGGAGTAATAAATACACATTAATTTGTCCAATATCTCCCTGTCAAATCCTTTGGCTTGATTTCAAGGAGTCCAATTCTTCTATCCGCTATTCTCTACCTTATTCCTTATCTCCTTGCTTATTTTATCCTAAAAAAAATTATAAAAACTTGAAAAAAATTGGACAATTAATATAAAACATGTATCAATACATTCCAATAATTATTTTTAAAAGAAAATCCACACACAATTTATTTTGAAATAAATGTATAAATTTGTGTAAATTAAACATTAAATCTTAGAAAAATTGTCTAAAAAAATATTATGTCCAAATATTTTAAATTTTGAATACAATATAATATAAAAGCTTATAAATTTGCGGAACAAGTTATGAAAATTTAAAATTTAAATGAAAATAAGCAAAAGGGCATGAAAGTGGATATATAAAGTTTGGACTCGATTTCAAGTATTTTATTATTATAGTGTAGATTATTTACAACTTCATAGCTTTGATTAGTATTTAATTCTTTGAATTTCAAATGTTTTAAACAAAAAAAAATCTCCGCCTCAGAATTGTATAACTGTATATGTGGATTTTATTTACTTTCAAGTTGATGATCATCAAGGGTCCGTTTGACAACATATTTTTTTAGCCGATTTTTGGATTTTAAAATTTTAAAATATGTGTGTTTGGCAAGCCAGATTATTTAACTTTTAAAAATTTGATTTTTAGGCTAAAAAATATAAAAAATCCAGTTTTTCAATGAATTCTCAAAACAGATTTTTAAAATCTGATTTTGGACCAAAAAATCTTTTTACCAAATATAGCCTAAATCACATATAAGCTTTCCTTTTTCCGGTTTATGTTAGTACTAATTCCTTGCCAAAAGAAAACGTAATAAAATAGTTGAGTTTGTAAGAAACGTACTTTGAAAAGCAATATATTTCGTCGCTTATGCTGCGGTAGAGATATTTTCCTTTTAGGCTATGTTATAAAAAGGTAACAGATCATTTCTACATTCAATCCAGCCTCTATCATATGTTCAAATGTAATTCTAGTTGTTTTAAAAAATGAAAATATTTTCATGTCCAAATTTTATTCTCCTTTATTTTATTTTTTTCACAAGATATTATCCATATCAATCTGTTATTAACCTTTTAAACACGACCTTGTGTATAACAACTCAATCATAAAAAAATACATATTTTTATGAGAGCCATCGAGAGATAACTTTTTCTTACTTTAGAATGACATAAATTATCAAGACAATGCCCGATTACTATTCTTCCTACTAATTATTTTACAGAAACACAAAAAACACTAAGAATTCCACAATAATGACTAATTTCCATACTCTCGACGAATAATAATAATTAAGATATATCGGTAAAGACAATGTACCTTGGATTATATCTGGTAAATCGCTTATTCGTTTATGGTTGTTAGTTTGCGTTATAATAGACTCTGTCACATCCTCCTCATCATCAGCTTTCATGTCTTCGCACAATTTAGCTCTTGTTATTATTATTGTATTTGACGTCGTTTTTAATTGGCATGCCTTCATGTTTAGAAATGATAAGATTTTATACAAATTTAGAGAAATTAGGGTGAATAAATAAGTATACTAGTACACAAATATACTATCATAAAAGATTCGCCGCCACTGTATCAAAATGATATATTTAAGTACAACAAGAAAATATGAAAATTTAGGGTTGCATATAAGTGGTTGATTACATAAATGCCCTCAAAAAATTGATTGTTGTAATTTCATAAATGTTTTAATCTCAGTCGTTAATGAGAAGTATTAGAAAAGAAAATTGTTAAATATCAAATTATAGTATAACAAACCATAAATGAGATACACTTTAAATTTCATATTGGAAAAGAAATCGAGTGCACATTTTAGACACACATTGCCGAAACACGGAATTTATTTCTGTTTTTACCCGGGGGATTTCTGTTTTGACCAATTGTGGTCGTTAATTGACTATGATTTTATCGTAACTTTTATTTATAAATATACCCCTTTCAACAAAAAAATAAAAAAAAATCTAACTCACAAAATCATTAAGATAAATACAAATGATAACTATATTGATCAGAGTTACAAGTACGACCATTAAAGCTCCAAAATTATATTTTAGCGAGACATATAACAAGACCAAAAAGTTGTGTAAAGACCACTAAATCCAATACCTATGCATTCTCTAATTTACGGCACTGTATTTAATTATTTTCTTACAACGAAGTATCCAAATTAATTTTTTAAAATTATGTCATGTTGGATAGACATTTTTGAATTATGTTTAGATATTTATGTTGGATATGTTGTAAAGTTTGACGGATCTGTTTGAAAATAATTAAAACTTTTGAACTTAACAGAACACAAAGGAAACTGAAAAAAGTTTTAATGTAGATTATTAAGAATAAAATTGAAAATAAATTACAGAAATTGTAGTGACTGAAATGTAAATTACAGAACTACTTGACTGAAATGTAAATAGTGGAAATTAAAGGACTGAAATGTAAATAAAAGAACATAAACGCAAAAAAAAAAAAGTAAAGAAAGGAAAATAATATGCAGAAAAGATAAAAATAAAACAGACGAAACAATGGTTAATCGTTTTCTTTTAAATATTATTTACCCGCCACCTTTTAACTTAGGTAATGTTTGGATTAACAAGTTAAAATGTCTGATAATGCAGCGAATTAAACGGTGCCACTACTATGAATCTTTTGTGAGATGACACTCTCTCTCTAATATATTATATGATGTGTTTGATTGTGTTGTGTGGATACATATTTATACTATGTGAGTGAAGCCTCATAATAAATGTGGTGGTTGCGATTTTCAATTATGACGAATCATAATCGTTGGGGTTACAACTCTCTAAAACTGATGTATTAACGCTGATATTAATCAAATTAATGCATAAACGTCGTTATCCGTTTCAATTTTTTTGAGGATTATTAACGCTGACATTTAAAGTGCTACAATAGACTAAGTATAAAAATCAAAAGGTTCAACATATATAGAACTGGGCATGCAATTGTTGTTGGAAATACGTCTGATTTTATAACGAAAAATTGACATTTGATCCTGATTATAGTGTATATGTATTATATAAAAATGAAACAAAAATATCTCACGGGCAGATATATATCACACTTGATCTTCTGTTCTATTCTTATTATACGTCTTTCTTTAAGAGAGCTGGACTTTCAAACTGTTAGAAAACCCTAATTGTAATATAAAAGTTATGATATGGTTTTTTTTTCTTTAACATAAGTGCAGAATATATAGGCTATAACAACGATGTAGTACAGAAGAAGTATACTTCTATATTAACTAGAACTCTAACTCTACTTAGATTACTACTTAATTAATAAATATTATATAATCTTACTAACCAGACTAATATAATATTATCTAATTAACAATTTACCAATTTAATTATATTCTATCAGTAAATTATATTTATTTCCAGTAGAGAATATAATTGTTTCTAATTCCTTCTCAAAATAATATTTGATAGCACATTATTAAATAATTAAATATCTTCTCATGTTAAGACTACATATATCCATCGAGTAAATAAATTACTGACAATTATTTTACTCGACATATTATTTCATTGACCTTATCACTTAACTTATTTGTTGTGTCAGATATAAAATCCGCTTGCAATATTTGACACACACAAAACTTATAAACTTATGGAGGGGATATCATCAATCCTGCTTAAGGGACGTGAATTCCGTCAATTATAGACACACACCATATAAGTAATGTTACTGTCCAATGTACGGGTTTGTTGACCACAATAAATTTCACCCATTGCAAATCAAAGAATTATACTTTATAAATATGTGTATCGAAAATAATCTAAGGATTAAGAGTATAAGTAATCATAATAATTCTTTAGGTATAATTATTTTATTCCGGTCAGTATCATAAAATACTACTACTTTGTCATGCTCAATATACTCTTTAGTATAATAGCACAAAGAGTCAGAACTCAACTTTTTCACGTAGTCAAGACAGACATGCTAAAACTATGTGCTAAAACTCTACCGATGGTTGTCCACTCCATCTAAAGTTGTGAACGATAAAATATATTCTGTAAGAACCAGTGATTTGATCTTCCGTGTATAAGACGTACTCTACACACCAAATCAATAACTATACAAACTAAATACACATGTACATATGAATAATATGTACAACATTGCTTAAAACTATTCTCAAATAAATCATTCATTGTTAATAAATAAATACTAAAAATCAACAACAAATTATGTCTTTTATTATACCATTCTAACAATCTCCCACTTATACTTAAATTCATGATTTCCTTCATCAAACTCTCATACCCTCTATTTATCTAAGACCTTTACCGAAATAATCTGAATAAAGGGTCGACTAGAAAGTTAAAATATAATCATGTTCACTTTTAACTCTATGTTGATTTTCTAGAATTACTACTTGGTTAAAAATCCAAGTCTACTAATAGAAATGAGTAAAGACTAACTTATTGGTAAAAGTACATCTAATCCTTAATCATTTAAAATATTTCATTAAATATTTTACCATGGATAAATAATACTGCTCTAAGTTAGAATTATATCTACTAACTATGCACAAGGCAAAATAAATATAATATTTAATGAATAACATAACATACATGAGACTTGCAATTGCCAAGACATATTGAGTTGTCAATACAACATTCTAAATCTGAATAAAGTAATCCTTTCATGGAAACTAGTATGCTAAATTTGGCTAGAATTAAAATCGATATAACTTGTTTTGTGAGAAACCCAACATCAACTGATATAACTATTTTATCTCAAATCATTTCATATCTGACAATCTGACTAATTATACATTTAAACTAAATAACAATTGCACCTCGTTTCTGATGACCAAGTTACTTTACATAGTACAAAAAACGTCAAAACATACCAATCACGCTTCCAGTACTTATACTACTCATCCGACCATTGATCAAAGTCATAAGACTTTGTAGTATGATAAAAAACGGATAAACTAAGACCTAGATGCTTGCTTAAGTTTAGAGACGTCTCAAGCTTGCACAACATGTGCTTTTGACGGCCATTTACTTGAATAACATCTGGTGGTACCATAAAAGTACCCCCCCAAGACTTCCATTAGTAAAAACTGTCTTGACCAAAATTCCAGCCGCTTGTCAATGATCCGTATCTATATCTTATTGCGATTCATTGTATCTAGTGGTTTAATTTCCATCTTATCAAAGAACATCTTGCTAGATTATCCTAAATATAAGAAACGTCTAAGTCGTTCCAAGACCCTCCCACTACGATGAACCTCATTTTAAGTACTAAGCATTAAAAACTTTTGAACTGGTGTTATACACCAACATTCTCTGCATGAATCACTCGATTTCTTCCACTAAGAAAATGTAAATGTGATTCTATCATGCGACATTTCATTTTGAACTATATGTATCTAATATAGAATGTCCTTCTACCTTCCCTTAACTACTATCAAGCTAACTTTAGTTTGGCTATGTGGTAAAATCTAATCATTTTCCAAGAATCAGTCAATGTGTGCTAACAATGACTTCCAATTCTTAAGACAATAATAAACCGCTTTTCGTCTATTCAAGATAACCGACAAGAAACAAAAATCAATACTCGATTCAAAACTTCTTGATTTTCCTTTCAACACATGGGTTGGACTTCCACATAGCTGAACTTTCTAAGACTGGGTTTACGCCAAATCTAAAGTTCTATAGAAGTACTGGGTACTAAATAAGATGGAATTAAGTGTAAAATGTACGCTATTGTTTCTACTACGTACCCCAAAAACGAATAAAATTAACTGAATGATTTACTATCAAGATAACCATTCCCATAAGAGTTTTTTACCTTCCGTTTACTACACTGTTCTATGATTATATACTAAGTGAAGTTAATTAGGATATAATCCTTACATCTGATAAGTAGTCCATTAGCTATTCAAAGAGTTACTCGCCACCTCGATCATATCGAAGTGTCGATATACATTTCCAAGATGTGTATCTGTCTTCGTCTTAAATGAATTGAATATTTCAAATCACTTAAACGTATGGCGCATCAAATGGATGTACATTTACTTTGAATAATCACAAATTAATGTGACTGTCTATTCAAAAATCATGTATCATGGATCTCATAAGATTGCACAAATCATAATGAACCAATCCTTACACCGTTTTAGCTCTTATAACCTTTGGTCGAAAAGACCACTTAATTATTTTACTATCTAAACATGATTCAAGAGTCGGTAGTGCCTCCACTTTTAATTATTTAAATGTATCATTTTAAACCAACATTGACATCTCTTTTAGATTAAAATCACCTAGATGTACATGCCAAAGTTATGTATAGTTCATTACTTGAATGTTACTTTCTCTTACATAGTATGTTAATAAATTTATTCAACAAATTTAATTAATAAAAATCATTCACTTATTTTTACCTGATCAAATAAATTGTTTATTTACCTAATAACCGGAGAGTTATCAAAATAAACAACATAATGTTATCCATTATCTTAGAAACCGATTAAAAGCTCTTTCTAATGGAAGGTCTACTAAGAATGTATACTATTATCAATATTTGATTATTACTAATCAAATTCTAATATTTTTCTACTGCAACTCCTGGCACCATTTGGCCTTTTTAAAAAAATATAAATTCCGTCATCACCAATCTATTACGTTTGCTGGAACATTGCAATAAATTACAACAATAATTAGTGATTTTAATATCTACACACCAACATACGATAGATACAATCATTAAACATTTTACAACAATAAGATAAAGAGATATAACTTATAGCTTATTCATAAGTTAAATGTATCGGACAATATTACTTTATATGACTGACTACCAGTTCATGGAACCTTTCATTTTCTTTAACCTTTCGATTTAGAAAAATAAACTTTTTTCATTAAGCTAAGCAACAATCGACTCTTCATGAAACTTTTTGGTGCCTTAACTATCAAGTTGAGCTTCCTCATTGATTTCACCTTTTAAGAATCTCTAATTCATGAACATGATCCTTAAATTTTGTCTTTTTGTCATATTGTGTTGAGTCGTTTCACATGTTATTTTATGTATCATCACAATCTTGAATCTTAAACATACGTTTCAGATTCATCATGATGTCATAGAAATATAACGTATATAGATGCTAAAGTTGTAATACATTTGTCATGAATGACAATATGTAATACCGTTCCATCTCACCTATTCAATCCACCTCCGATAAATCTGGGCCAACTAATTAGTTATCCGTTCATTCGGCTCTCAAACCACAAAACTTTATTTAGTTGTAGTCAAATAAAAATATCTTATTTTTTCTTTTACAGTTATAATAATTCAAATAAACAACTTTACTCCTAAGTATAACTAACTAGTGGCATATATGATATTTATTATGATTAGAAAACTATTTCTAATAAAATAAATAAATGAGCAACAAAAATAACTATGGATTAACAATAAATATGGTCTCTAATACAATATTTAAAACTTTAATCCACCATAAGATTTAATCAAATATGGCTCGATGGGAGGACGCCTATTATTTAACATTCGATATGCTTGTTTAACCTATTAATTTTTCTATCTACACAAATGTCAAAGTAAAAATTAATATCTTTGCTTAACTTTGGTCCTACAAATATTAAAATAGTCTCAGATGGACAGGGATAATAATATTTATATCTAAATGTATACCATCGCACATTATAATTCCATTGTTTCTGGTATATAATCACTTAGATGGAGAGATTATTAGATACTAACATAACATTATACCTTATACTTGATGCTTTCATAATTATTCCATCCGATCGGGAAGAAGACACTATAGCTAACGCGTAAAATAATTACTTCATATATAAAGTAGCGATGGAGACCATGACATTTATACGAAATAAATTCACTCTCTCACTTAGTTATTTATACCTGTTACGGATACAAATTATAGTTAGTCATCCGTAATTAATATCATCCGATAGGGAAGAAGGCATTATAGCCAACGCGTGAAAATTAAATACATCACATGTAATTTGATTTGAGACAATTAAATTAACCATTAATTAAATCTAATTGTTATTAATTAATTATCAAACAAACTAATTAAGTCTAAACAATATTAATTAATCCGGTTAATCAAATTCAAACTATTATAAATCGATAAACTAAATTATCAATTACATCTAATAGTTTCTAATTAATTAAATCTTAACTATTATTAATCAAATACAAGAATTAATTAAATCTAAATAGTTATTAATTAATTACATACAGATTTTCAGTTTATATATAAATATAATACTATATTTGTCCAAATCTGTAAATGTATGGGCCAATTCGTAATTTTCTGAAACTGTTTTCAATGAAAATTATTTTTTTCAAAAAAATATTGGGGTTTTAATGGCAACTCTAAAATTACAAAAAGCACTCTGCAAGAACAGGAAATTTAAGAAATAACACGGGCAGTTCACCTATTATTTAAATTCACAACTCTCGGTCCCTAATCAATTTTTATATACAACCCTAGCTGCCGCCGCCACTATATCCGCCACCACTATGGGCTCTGACGAGCTGCAATCCGGCGATCAATAACAGACGAGCCAAATTTGTCGATACACAGTCCGGCGAACCCCACTGTGAACCACAGTCCGGCGAACCCAATAACAACCAAGACCCAAAACACACAACATTCAATATATACTTAAATATATATCGATATGTGCTACAAACTGTTACTAACATACAAAGTCACGAACCAATTGACCAATCAATTGAGTAAGAATTAACAATTGACTTCTTTGCAAAACACACGTATATTTACGAACCAACATTTAAATACAAACATTTGATGAACATAAATCGAATGTTTGATGAGCCGAACACGAGTTGTTTGTGAACGACTCTTTTCATTAATTCAAAACATTTAATAATAAAAAAACATTATTTTATTTTTATTTTTTTTATACAATTTTTTTTATCATTTATTATTATATTGTTTATTATGATAAAGTTGTCTACAAATATATAAAATGTTAGTTAATTAATTTATTTGACATTATAACATAATATTTTCTTAGTTTTAACTTTATATTTAATTAATGTATAAATTTTTTTTTACATACATATAATTAAGTAATTTAACGAGTCGAGCACTTAACAATAAAATCGGTAACTGTATTTATAATATGATTATATAAATTACTTTAATAAGTTTGAAATAATACAAACATATCATTAATATTATTATAGTATAAATGAGTTTATTAATTTTTAGTGATACTAGTTAGTTTTTGTTACATCATTAATTTTAGTTTATTTATCTAATCAAAATTTATATATAGTTACATGAACATGAGCTCAGACGAAACAAACAAAGTCATATTCATGTTCAGTTTAATTAATAGATGAACGTTATATTATTTTTTATTATCATGTTCGTTTATAAATGAACGAACATGAACCGAAACTTAGCTGAGCCGAACACGAACGATTTCACGAACTGTTCATCTTATTTACGGCCTTATATATACAAACATGACACATAATCTCTGAGCAACTGTACAAACTTATATGCTAAACAGCCTGACATATAAATATACAAACATGACACATAATCTCTGAGAAACTGTACAAACTTATATGCTAAACAACCTGACATATAAATATACAAACATGACACATAATCTCTTAGCAACTGTACAAACTTATATGATAAACAACCTGACATATAAATAAAATAAAAAAAGTCTAATCTTTAAAAGATTTGTATCTCCAATCGTTAATCAATTACGAAGTCAAAGCCCACGTACTCAGTATCTATCAATTACAATGAAAACATGTTATGTAGATAGAGAAAGTTTAATCTTCAAACTAACTGAATCCGAATATAAAAAATATTCATTCAATATAATAATAACAGTCTGATAAACTTTGAACCCATATACAGTATAATCGTGTCGCTGATACCAATTCTTGAAAACACGTTTGATTTTGTAAGAGAAAACTGGTCTTTTGATGCTAATAATAATGTATATGTATTATATAAAGGGCTAATTTTCTATAAGTATCTCATAGCAACTTATATTCCTCATATATATCTTGATAAGTTCACATTCCTCATAGCTACCACTTTTTAATTATTTAGTTTATTTACTAAATTGTAATACAAACCAAAATATAATAGACATATTTTATCTTTATACAAACCCAAAAAAATAGTTTTAAATTACAACAAAATAAAAAAAAAAACACAAAAAAAATATAAAAATTATAAAAATCACAAAAAAAATATAAAAAATAACAAAAAATTATAAAAAAATCACAAAAAAATCATAAAAAATTATAAAAAATTATAAAAAATCACCAAAAATCACAAAAAAATTATTTAAAAAATCCAAAAATCACAAAAAAATTATAAAAATTATAAAAAATTTTAAAAATTACAAAAAATCACAAAAAATGAAAAAAATGAAATATAATACTTTTTATACCGAAAAATTAAAAAAATATATAAAAAATGACAAAAACTTATAAAAAATAACAAAAAATGAAAAAAAAATGAAAAAAAATCACAAAAATCACAAAAATCACAAAAATCACAAAAAAGTATAAAAATTATAAAAAAATGAAAAAAATCACAAAAAAATGAATTATAAAAAAATGAAAAAATCATAAACTTTTTAAAAAATTACAAAAAATATACAATTCAGTCGAAAGTAAATATAGTTCAATATAAGTGAGTATGCATATAGTTCAGCTAAAAGTGCATCTTGTTCAGCTGAAAGTACATCTGGTTCAACTTAAAATGCATCTAATTTAGTGGAAAGTATATATAGTTAAGTCAAAAATGCATATAGTCTAGTCGAAAATGAATATAGTACAGTCGAAATTGCATATAGTTCTGTTAAAAATGCATCTGATTCAACTAAAAGTGCATGTGGTTCAGCTGAAAGTGCATATGGTTCAGCTGAAAGTGCATATGGTTCAGCTGAAAGTGTATCTGTTTCAGCTGAAAGTGCATATGGTTCAGACAAAAGTGCATCTAGTTCAATAAAAGTGCATATCGTTGTGTAAAACCTACATCTGGTTCAACTAAAAGTGCATCTGGTTCAGCTAAAAGTGCATATAGTTCAGCTAAAAGTGCATCTGGTTCAGTCGAAAGTGCATAAAGTTCAATAAAAGTGATTTTTTGTGTGATTTTTTTTCATTTTTTTTTTAGTTTTATGATTTTTTTCATTTTTTTTATAATTTTATGTGATTTTTTTCATTTTTTATAATATTTTGTGATTTTTTTCATTTTTCATTATTTTTTTTATTTTTTTTTCATTTTTTGTGATTTTTTGTGATTTATTTTCATTTATTTTGAGATTTTTTACATTTTATATAATTTTATGTGTTTTTTTTCCATTGTTTATGAAATATGTGTATGGCGTTTTGGTAAATAAAGTAAATAATTAAAAAATAGTACCTATAGGGAATATGAACTTATGGAGGTAGCTATGAGTAATATAAGTTCAAAAGTGGTACTTATTGGACATTATTTGTTATATAAAAACGATTCATAAATAACTCACAGACAGAGATATATCAAACTTGATCTTCTGTTCTATTCCTATTATAGGTTTTGCTCTTAGAGAAGTGAACTCTCAAACTGGTAGGAAACTCTAACTCTAATATATGAGTTACAATATGTTTATTTTTCTTTAGTATATGAGCAGTATATATAGGCTACAACAGGAAAATAGTGCAGAAGAAATATACTTTTAACTCAACCAGAACTCTAACCTACTTAGATTACTAATTTATAAATAAGTATTATATAATCTTATTAAACAGATTAATATAATATTATCTAATTAATACATTATCAATCTTATTATATTCTATAAGTAAATTATATTCATTTGCACTAGAGAATATAACTGCTTCTAATTACTTCTCAAAATAATATTTAAGAGCACATTATTAAATACTTAAATATCTTTCTACGTCAAGACTACAGATATCCACCGATTAAATAAATTATTAACAAATATTTTACTCGACATATTATTTATTCGACCTTACAACTTAACTTATTTGTTGTGTCGGATATAAAATTCACTTGCAAGATTTGACACAAACAAAACTTATAAACTCATCAATTCTGGTTAAGAGATGTGAATTCCGTCAATTATAGACGCACCATATAAATAATGTTACTGCCCAACGTGCGGGTTTGTTGACCACAACAAATCTCACTTATTGCAAATCAAAGAAGTATACATTATAAATATATGTATCAAAAATAATTTAAGAATTAAAAGTATAAGTAATCATAATAATTCGTTAGCTATAATTATTTTATTCTGGTCAGTACCATAAAAAAATACCACTTTGTCATGTACAATATACTCGTATATTAGCACAAATAGTCGTAACTCAACCATTCCATGTAGTCCTGAAAGACCTATTAAAACTCTATGTTACAACTTTACCGATGATTGTCCACTCCATCTAAAGTTGAGAACGATAAAATATACACTGTAAGAACCAGTGATTTGATCTTCCGTGTGTAAGTCATCATCTACACACCAAATCACAAACTATACAAACTAAAGACACATTTACATATAAATAATATGTATAAAATTGCTCAAAACTATTATCAAATAAATCATTCATTGTTAATAAATAAATATTAAAAATCAACTATAAATCATCTCTTTTATTATACAGTTCTAACAATTGTATACCCTGAACTTTTCTTTGAAGTCACAAGTCTTAACCACAAAAACGAAAGTTTATATAATTATATATATAGAGATGCTTTTTCACTCGACTAAAAACACTCTCATTTTTTCCCCCTTTAACATAAGCATTCCTTCGAGTAGGGCTGCAAATGAACTGAACCGTTCATAAAAAAGCTCATGTTCGGCTTGTAAAAGACTCGGCTCGTGTTTGTTCCTTTACTAACGAGCCGAGCCTCAACAAAAAGTTTTTATAATTATTTTAATATTTTTTTCATTTATATTTTAGCTTATATACGTAAAATTTACAAATATAATGTTGATCGCCAATAAATACTTTTCAATTTATGTAATAAATTCATATTATAAAACTAAATCTTATTAAAATTAAAAGTCACAATAAATAAATTTATTATTACTATGCTTAACATCAATTTTAGCTAAGTAAAAAAAATATTTTTGACGAAAAGATGCTAAAATTGTCAAAAAACGTACTTAGACATGGCTCGTGAACATGTTCGGCTCGAGCTCTTTTATAAACGATCCGAGTCTGAACATGCTCGTTTAGTAAATGAGCCGAGCTTGAGCAAAACGAAGTTCGGCTCGACTCGACTCCTTTGCAGCCCTACCTTCAAGTGAACGGGTGCTAAATGCTCAGCACTCAATTTTCCTTTGAACAGAGTTCTGACGAGCCTCTCCATGTTATTGTTTTAGTTCTTTTTATACAAAGCAGAGTAAAATTTATCGTTTAGGAGCATCAATTAGAAATAAAAATATATCAACCAAATAAATAAGATAATGAAAACAATAAATCACAGTAAATAATCATATTCATACCATATATGTATACTAGGAAATAACTAACTCTCTGTTCTGTAGCTAGAAAGGCCCAACAGGTTCAAGTTCATAACAAAATAAGCAACTTGAAAATCTTTCTTTATCATAGTATATGACTTTAAATTATCATATGGTAGTTGTGGCTTCATGTTACTATTCCTTAAATCAGTATGTAGCTAGGTTTATTCCATTAGCTGTCTTTTAGATGAAGTTTTGTGTAGTTTAAGTTAACTTTGGATGTCGTGTAAAGACTGGTATAAGTGGTAATTAAGTGCTACTAGTTGGTATTGCTTTTTTGCATGAAAGCTTATTATACAATTTGTTCAACATTTTATCAGTGAAGCATTATGATTATCATTCACACGTTCGATCTCCAACATTACATTGTCTTTTCTATATGGAGTAAAGTTTAACCTATAAGCAGTGACGAATTTAGGATTTTAAGTAAGGGAGGCAAGTTGTATCGATTTTTTTTTATCAAAGTGCAACAATATATATATATATTAATAGCTGATGTATAATTTTCAAATTTTATATCAAGACGGAAGAGTAAAACCAATAAACACCAATAAAAATATATAAGTGCATACAATTTTATATATAATTGTGTTTTAGTTTTCATAGAAACAACTATATATATTAAGTCAATCATATGTTAATAATGATGTTATTGTAATAAATAATATAGTCATGTAGCAAGTTTTAATTTTTAAAACAAGTCAATCAATGCATAATATTTTATATTAAAAGTATATTATGTTTGAACATTTTTAAGAGAAAAAAAGTAAAGTCAAAATAAATTTTAAAAACGATGGGATGAAGTCTAGCAAGTTAAAAATGGTATAAATAATAGCATAGAAGAGAAAGTAAAAAATATATATTAATTTAGCATTACATAAGATTTGAACATAAGACCTATTGGTAAGTAAGGAGATATTATCAACTACATCAATTAAGTGGGTTTGTTACAATTTGCATTTAGGTTTATCTATTGAATAACTGTTTTTACAAATAAATGCTTAAAAATTCATTAAAAAAATATTGTTTAATATTTTTTTCTTCTGAACCAAGGGTGTGCACTTGCCACCCTGTCATGTATGTAGATTCGTCATTGCGTATTAGAGACTGAAATGTTTTTCTTTTTCAAAATAAATTTTCAGTTATCGATAGATCATGGCAAATGGCATGCGTTTATAAGTGAGTAGATATTTTATTGTTTTACACGTTACTGATAACTTAGCTGCATGTAGGTTAAAGATTAGAAAATTAATGATATGTATCTTATAAATTTAATCCCGGACATTAGGAAAAATTATTATTTTTGATTTCGAATAGATTTCCTTCAGCAAAATTCCTTTTGAACACATATTTTATTAAGAAGTATGCACACGGATGAAGCCAGAAACCTTAAACGTGGGGTGTCGAAATTGCTAAAAACTAATTTTTAGAAATACAAAGTTACACCGTAACTCGTTTTACGTGTGTAATATATTGTCTCGAATCTTGTTGCACGTACTTGACAAACTTACAAGGACGGATTCAAACATTAAGTGTACACCACTTCAATATTGGCTCAAAGTTGGTACATTCACATGGCAAAACCATGTTAAATTCCAAAAGGATATTCATGAATGCGATCTTGTGTCCACTGATTCAACATATATATTGTACTATTTAGAGACTATTATTATGGTTTTATGACTTTTATCAATCTTAAAATACATCTTTACGTGCATTTCACTTATTTCATGTATGTTGCCATTTGTATCCGATTTTATGATTTTTTTTGTATTATTTTGGTCTTTTTAGGTCAAATAATATGAAGATACTAAATGAAAGGATCAAAGAGAAAATATTGAACTACCCTAAAGACCACAAAGCATCTTTCAAAATACAGATTTCGCGCATAAATTTTCATATAACGTACAGAACAGATAGAAAACAAGCATCTTTAAAAAAAAAAAAAGTGATATGTGGACCGTTCTTTACAAATTTGTTTTCTTTTTGAGGGTATAGACAATATTAATTTTTCTCATTCCTTGCGTGCTTTATTTATTTCTCAAAATCAATCATTCAATTAATGATTAGATAATTCATCAACCATGCAAACAGTTTCATGTCGCTCTCTACTTTAATTAATTTTATGGCTTGGTGGAATTTTAGTGTTTTCGATTGACAACATCGTTTTTCCTTGAAAAAATGCATTTCTAATTACAACTTTCCATCTCATGACAACTTGTCAACTACACAAGATGAATTACATAAAAACAAGACTATTCTTTTGAAGTTGTACAAAATATTTTGGTAAAGAGTCATCTATTATATTAGAACACACAAAGTGTACCAATACTATAAGATACAATCAAAACCTTAAAGCGTCAATTTATATAATTATAAATATTTGTATGCGAATACTTTGCCGTCCATACTATCCATGGTTAAGATATGCTAGAAGGAGTGGGGGACTGATCATGAATGTATCGATTTTACATTGTATGATTAGAACTACAGTAATTTGTAAGTGTTTGGCAAGATGTTAAAATAAGCCGGTGTATCGAAAGTGGTCAAGTGTCGACATTCCAATAAAATCTAAGTGCCTAGCACTAGATAATTTGTATCCTTTATAATTTATTTGGAAAGCTTATGTGACGAGCTTCTAAACTAATTAAATGGATAGTCCGTGTGAAACTGTGAATGGATTCGGCCTCAAAGTCTTAAAATAAAATGGTAGAGCTTGGAAGTTGGAAAGGTGGAGGACATTTGGGAATTTATCCCATACTGGTTTAATATAAGCTCATAAATAATTTATATACAATCGTTCTTCAGAAGATGTTTAACTTGTTATACCACATGACGCACTCGTTTTGAACCCGATCCTCGGTCGCGGGTCTTCGAACTGGTTGTATTTGCGCTTTATGCTTTTTGATGCGCCCTTGTCCGGTTCTAGATGTGGAGCAAACAAGTTTGAATAATTTAGCCCCTGAAGTTTGTGCTTACGAGGCGTGTTAATTGGAGTAATCCCCCCTATTAAGGTCGCGACCGGCAAATAGTGTTTAAGGGAATTTTTTAACTAGTTAATTAGCCTTTATTTTTCTGTCATTTTAGTTTTTATATATATTATTTCAGCCTTTTTTGTTTTCTGTATTTTCTTCAATTCTATCCAATAGTTCACCAAACTTATAATTATGCTCAAGTTTGTTTACAGTTCTGTCCGACAGTTAGTAATTATACTAACTGTTAACTAAGTCCGATTTTCAGATTCATTCCTTTAGTTTCACCTTTAATATAAAAATCAGTCTATTTGTTCCATTTCCACAAATAAAAATGGTCATTTAATTTATTCAGAGTTGTTTATATAGTGCTTTCAAAACTCACCAGTTAATAACGATACGACATTATCTCAAAAGACCCTGAAGGTAATTAAACTAGATATAAAACTCTGTTAGCGTAAAACAATCGGTTTGCCCTTCAATGAATTAGTATTTCTTATCATTGAAGGACAAATCCCCAAAATCTTACTAAGGAGATAGCAAACAGAACAAAAAGATATCGTCTTGAAATGGCATATATATATAATATATTCTTATATATATAGTTTTCAGGACCGGGGTCTCATGATTCGCACATAAGTATAATTTAGTCTAGCAAGCACATATTAACAGAATAATTAACAAAAGCCTAACAATTATAAAACTGGAATCAAATTAACAGAATCACTATGATATATGTACATCTGCAGTATGGCAGGCTGCTAACGTACAGTTTTAATATTCTGGCCTAGAGTGTGTATATTAACCCTAATTATATACGAATCTCAATATATATACAAAAATATTTATAATTTCCTCATTTGTAGTTTTTAATCAGTTTCTAAAACTATTTATAAGGGACAGCTAGGGATCACTACACTAAATCACCTGGAGAGAGTATAAGTGTGTGTACGGGACTGTAAATGAGATGAACTGTTAGTTGTAAATGAGATGAGGTGTTCGTGGAGTTGTTCGTGTTCGGTTCGATTAATGTTCAATTTGGTTCATGTTTATTCATTTATAAACGAACATGATAATAAACAAGAATATAGTGTTTGTCTATTAAATGAACTGAACATGAACAAGACTCTGTTCGGTTCGTCTAAACTCGTGTTCGTATAACTATATATAAAGTTTGATAAAATAAAAAATTAAGACTATTAATGATGTAACAAAACTAGTATCACTTCGGTCTACAAATTAATAATAGTATAATAATATTAATGATATGTTTGTATTATTTCAAACTTATTAATATAATTTATATCATTGTACTATAAATACAGTCGCCGATTTTACTATTAATTGGTCGACTCGTGAAAGTAATCAATTACACGTGTGTAAAAAGAATTTATAATTTATTAGAATATATAAAATTAAAAGGTAAGACAAATTTGTGTTATAATGTCAAATAAATTAATTAGCTAATGATTTATTTATGTGTAGACAAGTTTATCATAGTAAACAATATAATAATAAATGATAAAATTAAAATATATTTTAACACGAAAAAAAAATATTTTTTTAATTATTGAATGTTTTGAATGCAATTAGATGTTCACGAACAATTCGTGTTGAGCTCGTCAAACGTTCGGTTCATGTTCGTCAAATTTTTATTCATATTTAACTGAACATGAACACGTGTTTTACTTCATGAACATGAACATAATTATATTCGGTTCGTTTCGCTTCATTTACACCTTGCGTATACTTTTCCCCTTTGCTTTCCTAGCTAAAAAGAGAATATATTTATCTTCTTATTTGGAATTGCATGAGTGGCCTTATTGTGTTTGTCGACTAACTGAACTTATAGTGCTGTCTTTTATATTCTCATTTTTTTAGTTGCCAACCACACCAAGCCATTGCATTTTTGTGCACTCAAACAAAAAGTCCTAAACTAGAATAGGAAAAGCCTTTTTTTAACTTATTTATTTGTGGCTGACATTGACCCTTGATATACAATATATAGCATTTTTCACTATTTAGTGGGTAATGGTTATATATATAATAGCCCGGTCACCTTTGTAAACTTTAGTATGTCTAAAGGCTACACCTTCAAACTTTATTAAGTTCAAGTGAAGAAGAGAAATCATTTTCACGACATTTTAATCTGCCAAATGAGTTTTGGCCATGTTTTCTAATTATCCTACATCGCTTGTAATTGTAATATGACCCACTAAGTGTTCTATTTATATGTCATAATATCTTATATTTTAATTATACCTACACAAACACTTTTTACATATTGTAAAGAGAGAGTTTTAGTTGCGAGAGAACCATAGATTTGTGATCTAGCTAGATTACGTTTGTAATCCTCTTTTAATATATATAAGTGCCATGTGTAGCGGCCCGGAGACGTAGCCATTTCGGGTGAACTCCGTTATCAAATTGTGTTTGTATTCGGTTGAGTATTCTGTCTTTTCTTTGTGCTCGACGTGATTTCCCAACAAGTGGTATCAGAGCCCGAGGTTCGCAGAACTAAGGTCGAAGATCGAGAGGATGATCATTGGCAAAAGAAGACAGAGTCGCGCACGGGATCGAGAAGTTCGACGGGAAGGACTTCGCATTCTGAAGAATGCAAATAGAGGACTACCTCTATGGGAGGAAGATGCATCAGCCACTTCTCCTTGAGGAAAGGCTGACCAGGACCACCGAGGAGGCGTGGAAACTCTTAGACCGACAAGTGTTGGGTGTGATCCGCCTAACAGTATCTAGGAGTGTAGCACATAACGTCGCAAGAGAGACGACGACAATGGGGATGATGAAGATCCTCACCGACATGTATGAGAAATCATCCGCGAACAACAAGGTACATCTCATGCGTAAGTTGTTCAAGGCTGAGGGGACACCTGTCGCGAGTCACGTGAACAAGTTCATCGACACCGTAAATCAGTTGGATGCGGTGGAGATAACTTTTGAAGACGAAGTGAGAGCCCTTATACTGCTAGCATCTTTACCGAACAGTTGGAAATTCATGTGAGCTGCTGCTAGCAATTCAATTGGAAAAGAGAAATTGACTTACAACGGCATCCGAGATCAAATACTCGGTGAGGAACTCAGGAAATTAGATATGGGTGAATGCTCAAATGATGGAGCAGCCTTGAACGTGGGTTCAAGAGACCGGGGTAAGGCCAGGGTATGGGACGTTAGAGGACGTTCACAATCCCGAGGTAGAAGAGGGCAAAGCCGAGGTGGCAAAGATAGGGACTGAAGTAAGAAGAATCTTCGATGCTATAACTGACAGGGTATGGGGCACTTCAGTCATGAGTGCAAGCAGCCGAAGAAGGGTACCGGCCGTGATCACGTGGCTATTGTTGCGAGCGACGAGGATTCAGGTGACTGTTTAATGCTTGCCGTATAGAGAGATATAGATTCGTGGATTCTAGACTCTGGGGCATCATTTCACACGACCGATTAGAAGGATTTACTCGAAAATTACATCACGGGTAATTTCGGAAAAGTGTATCTAGCCGACGGAGAAGCGTTGGATGTTGTTGGAATAGGCGATGTGAAAATTCGCATTTCAAACGGGTCGGTATGGAAGCTAACGAAAGTGAGGCATGTTCTGAGGTTGACCAAGAATCTGATCTCAGTAGGTCAACTCGATGCCGAAAGGCACTTCATTTCGTTTAGCTGTGGAGCTTGGAAAGTTTCACAAGGAGCTATGGTGATAGCCCGAGGGAGTAATGTCTGTACACTGTATATGACCGATGAGGAGCCTACAATTGCGGCAGCTGTGTCGCAAAACTGCTCGGAACTGTGGCATCGACGGTTGGGTCACATGAGTGAGAAGGGGATGAAGGTGTTAGCGAAGGACAGTAAACATCTAGGCTTGAAGTCTGTCAACCTCGACATGTGCGAAGGTTGCATCTTCAGGAAACAGAAGAAAGTGAGCTTCCGAAAAGGTGGAAAATCTCCCAAGGAGGAGAAGCTAGCACTGGTCCACTCAGACCTATGGGGACCATCTCCAGTAACCTCACTATGAGGATCTCAGTACTATGTGACCTTCATCAATGATTCGACAAGGAAAACATGGGTTTATTTCTTGAAACACAAGTCTGAGGTATTTAAGAAATTTCAAGAATAGAAGGCCATGGTCGAACTAGAGACCGGGAATAAACTCAAGTGTTTGAGGTCCAATAACGGCGGAGAGTACATTGATGCGAAGTTCGTAGAGTTCTGTGCTCAAAGAGGCATTTGAATGGAGAAGACCATCCGAAGAACGCCACAGCAGAATGGCGTGGCCGAGCGAATGAACCGAACAATCAATGAGCGTGCTAGGAGTATGAGACTGCAGAGTGGGTTGCCCAAAGCCTTGTGGGCATATGCAGTAAGCACGGCGGTTTATCTCATTAACCGCGGACCCTCAGTGCCATTAGAAAGGAGAATTCCCGAAAAAGAGTGGATAGGAAAGTCTATCTCTTATGAACACTTGCGAGTGTTCGGTTGTCTATCATATATCCATGTCGACATAAACGAGCGTACCAAGCTTGATTCGAAGTCCAAAGTTTGTGACTTTATGGGGTACGGTGGAGCTGAGTTCGGATATCGCTTCTGGAATGGTCAAACAAAAAGGATCATTCGTAGTAAGGATGTCATCTTCAACGAAGGCATTTTGTACAAAGATCGACAAAATACAGTGGTGGAAGAAGATGCGCTCCCGTCCGAGGAAAGTGGTATGGTCAACATGAATGTGTTTCCAAGAGAGTTGAAAAATAACACTGAAGATGAGCCAGTGGTGCTCGACAACCCTCCAGCAGATGCTGAAGAGGACGAGGAGCTGCCCCAAACTCCCCGACCTGAATTGGGTCGAGGTCATCGCGAGAAGAGACCTCCTGCCCGATACTCACCTTCCCTGCATTACATATTGCTCAATGATGCAGGCTAGCCCGAAAGTAGAGAAGAAGCTCTGAAGCTGAAAGACTCAAGCAAGTGAGAGCTCGCGATGAAGGATGAGATGAAATCACTTGAGAATAATGTGACTTGGCAGTTAGCCGAACTGCCCAAGGGGAAAAGTGCACTGAGCAACAAATGGGTGTTCCGACTAAAGGAGGAACAAGATGGCTCGAAACGGTATAAGGCACGATTAGTAGTCAAAGGATTCTAGCAAAAGGCAGGAATTGACTACACCGAGATCTTTTCACCAGTCATAAAGATGACGACTATTTGGCTATTGTGAAGCATTGTTGTAAATGCGAATCTTCATCTTGAGCAGTTAGATGTGAAAACTGACTTTCTCCATGGAGATCTTGAAGAAGAAATTTACATGCTCCAACCTGAAGGGTTTGCCGAAAAGGGAAAAGAGAAACTGGTCTGCAAACTGAGGAAGAGCTTGTACGGGCTAAAACAAGCACCACGACAGTGGTATAAGAAGTTTGACAGTTTCATGGTGGATACCGGGTTCGAAAGAAGTGATAGCGATCATTGCTATTTCGTGAAGAGATTTGCGAACTCTTCATACGTCATACTACTTTTGTATGTAGATGACATGTTGCTTGTCGGGTCAAGCCTTGTGGAGATTAACAAGGTGAAGTAACAGTTGGCGAAACAGTTTGAGATAAAAGATTTGGGTGCCGCAAATCAGATCCTCGGCATGAGGATTTTCCGAGGAAGAAATGGATCTTTGTTTCTGTCGCAAGCCGAGTATGTGAAGAAAGTGTTGGCACGATTTAGCATGAGTGATGCCAAGGCTGTAGGCTCACCGCTAGCCGCACACTTTAGCTTGTCGAAGAAACAATCACCCTTAGACGAGGAAGGAAAGGATCGTATGTCGAACATACCCTACGCTTCAGCAATTGGTAGCTTGATGTACGCAATGGTGTGTACAAGACTGGACATTGCCCATGCAGTGGGAGTTGTTAGTCGTTACATGAGAAACCCAGGAAAGCACCATTGGGAAGCTGTGAAGTGGATATTGAGATATCTCTCGGGTACAGTGAGTTCGGCATTATGTTTCCGAAAGACCTCGGAAGGCCTGCACGGCTATGTGGATGCTAACATGGCCGGTGATCTGGACAGCCGAAAGAGCACAACGGGATGTGTCTGTACCTACGGTGGTACTGCTGTGAGTTGGACATCTAAGTTGCAAAAGATTGTTGCATTGTCGACCACAAAGGCTGAGTACGTCGGTGTGACGGAAGCAAGTAAAGAGATGATTTGGTTGCAGGGTTTCTTAAAGGAGCTCGGTCAGAAAACCGACAAGGAAGTTCTGCACTGTGATAGTCAAAGTGCAGTTCAGCTAGCTAAGAACCCTGTATTCCATTCACACACAAATCACATACAGATTCGTTACCACTTTATCCGGGTTGTTCTAGAAGATGGAATCTTCGCGCTAGAAAAGATTGAGGGCGCTAAGAACCCCGCCGATATGCTAACGAAGGCTGTTACAATCGACAAACTGAGGCTGTGTGCAACCTCAATAGGACTCCGAGCTTGAGGCTCAGGGTCGCCACTACATGAAAAAAAAAATGTGCAACTCTGATGAGTAATAATTATTATACAAGGATACCGATGGGAGCATTCTTCTCGGTGGAGCACAGTGAGTTCGGTGATCGGGGATAATTGGAGTTCTTTTGAAGCACTCGACATTTGACTCCAAATGGAAGATTGTTGAGTTGTGGAGCCAAATGAGGTTTTGCCATGTTTTCTAATTATCCAACATCGCTTGAAATTGTAATATGACCCACTAAGTGTTCTATTTATATGCCCCAATATCTTTTATTTTAATTACACCTACACAAACACCTTTTACATATTGTAAAGAGAGAGTTCTAGTTGCGAGAGAAACATAAATTTGTGATCTAGCTAGATTACGTTTGTAATCCTCTTTTAATATATATAAGTGCCATGTGTAGCGGTCCGGAGACGTAGCAAATTCGGGTGAACTCCGTTATCAAATTGTGTGTGCTCGGTTGAGTATTCTGTCTTTTCTTTGTGCTCGACGTGATTTCCCAACCTGATATACAATATATAGCATTTTTCACTATTTAGTGGGTAATGGTTATATATATAATAGCCCGGTCACCTTTGTAAACTTTAGTATGTCTAAAGGTTACACCTTCAAACTTTATTAAGTTCAAATGAAGAAGAGAAATCATTTTCACGATATTTTAATCTCTTTTTTCTTTAACTTCATTATTAAACCGAATAGTAAAATATCACAACTATAAATATATACTCAAATGCAAACATATACACTCAAAAAAACACCAAAACCAAAACGAAACAAATATTATTTTTTTTACATTTTAATCTCTTCGGGACGTTTGTAATATGTTTTTTCTGGAACTTAAAAAATCGAAAGCAAACATAAACATGCACATAGATAAGTAGAGATACAATCGAATAGAATAATAATTGGAAAGGAGTAAACGTAATGTAAAAAAAAAACAGATTAATTCCGGCCACATAGGTCGGAGACTTTGCCACGTGGGTCGGAGAGAGTTTTCTCTGAGGCACGGTGGATGTCAGCGTGGTCAGCCGTCGCCGCAGCCAATTGGACGACCCCATGCCAGAGAGAGACATGGAAAGATATGCAAAGAGATTGGAGTGAAGGAGCAACAACGATCTCCTTTGTCATCGCTACTGCCAACAGACGAGAGAGAGATGGGCTTGTGTTGGGATGAAGCACTTGAATTAATTTAGTTTGAGCCCGAGACCTCAACTCTATAAAGTTTCGTATAGATGACCTCTCAACAATTAAGTCAATAATATAATTGACAGTCGTGTTCAAATCTAGTTTTACATCTTACAAATATATACTCTCGCAGAATGGAGAAAGGAGTTATTCTTGAACTTGTCCTTTTAAATAAGTGTGAGTCCACCGAAAATTTGAGTTTAACATACAAAGCCGTACTATTATGTGATTAGTTTCGGTAGAGTAAAGTTAAGACTTAAAGAAATGATTATGAGGCGTGTTATTCTTAAGCCATGTTATTATGAGGCGCAAAGTTATAAATATAGTACTACTTTGGCGAACGTACTTTGGTGGACCGACGCTTTACGATTAGGATCAACCTATAGAATATGTCAATTTATAGGAAATGACTGCATTGACATACTATTCAATCTTTAAATTAAGTGAAGTAGATAAAGGATAAATATGGTTTATCTAGTTCACTTATTATACTAGATTATTCTACTAGAGGAGCTTGAGGAATTTATTCGATCAAAGGATGTCGACATTGGAGCAACAAAAATGAATATAGAAATTGGTGAATTTCAACCATTTGATAGTTGAAAAGTTGGGGAAAAAGATTGTCGTCACTGATGCTCTTTCGCGTGTGGAAGAAGTTGAAGTACATCCTCTCACATGAGTTCTTAATGTCGACCTTGAGGTTAAGATCGATTTGGAAGAGGATGCGAAGGATTGAGTCGGATATAACCATCATCCAAAGGGGCGGTGGCCTAATGGAGCTAACCCACTATATTTTCTTTCTCTTAATGTCTCAACACTAAAAAATAATTTCATTTCACTATTTGTTATTTATCTTGCACTATAAGATATTCCCTTATTGGTTTTGGCCCTTTTGAAGTCCCTAATTTCTTTATGAGTAGTGTTGATGTCTCTTTATTAATTATTATTTGAATAGTATTTAAACTTTAGTTTTGTCATTCTTTCTTTAACTTTGTGTTGAGAATCGCTTGATTAACAACATTTGGAGTTACACCAAGGTTTTGGTTTGTAACGTTGATGAAGAATCCATCAAAAAAAATTTCTTTTGTAATCGAATCCATCAGTAATTAATGCAACTCGCTGTGCCAATCAGGGTAAAGGAAAAGGCACAAAAATATTATGAATATCTTAAAGAATAAAAACAGTAAAAGATTAAAAAACCAACTTTCTTTTTCTTTAAAAAGCTGGGCACTATATTCTCCAACTTTGATACTCAAAGGCATGCATGTGGGGTTGTCTAATGGATTCCCAGATTCAAATCTGCTAACTTTTGCAATATTTAATTCAAAACCCGACATTGCGTTTCTCAATATGTTTATTTCAACTTTCTTATGACTAACTTACCCTTAAATCAAGATCTTTTTAAAACTCCCTATTGTCATTCTACTAATTAGACCAATTTTGTAATAACGTTTTCATTTTGAGAATAATATCTTTTTATAAGAAACACAATGATGAATGATTGGATTGTCCAGAATATTTTCAATAATTCAATGACTTTCAAGTCTAGATTTCATCCGCTAAAATTCCATGTTAAATTACTAAAAGAAAATTTTCATTTAGCATAATAAAACTTTTTCGGTTAAGCTGGTAAAGTAGGCGTGACTAAATTTTAGTAACAGTTTAGCAATAAATTATTGATCGAGAATCTAGCTATAATCCTTGTATGTTGCCTATAAGAATTACACGACAAATATATTTTATACCATTCATAGTGAAGTCTCGATTAATACGAAGAACATAAAGAATGAAAAACGTTATTTAAATTAGAGATGTGAAATCATAATTGAAATTCTATAAATAGTTGAACTTAGATTGTTTGCGGTTTTGAGCAATGCTTGTTTTTTGGAAGTAGTGGCATGTTTATTTCTTGGGGTTAGGAAAAACATTTTAGGGGTTTTTCGGAATATTACACTAGAATATTGACTAGTTATAATAAGGAGAACTTACTTCACACCAACGTAAAAGACAAACAAAGAAACAAACATGCCCTTGGTGACAATAGTTTGCTTTTCCCAAACCCTCTGTTTCAAAGATCCATTTATATGAGTCCAAACTCGTGTAAACACTATCCTATCCTACGCATTTTCATTCAAAAACAGAAGAAAATTAGGTATATTATTGCACATCTATCATTACAATAAAAAGGTAATAGTACTGAGTTGTAAGGACAAACTTCAAAATATAGAATTCAGAGATTGTATTTATATTGAAAAATTGCCATTGACCAGTATTTTTAGAAAACTACCATTACTGTTTTCAATTTGGAAAAATATTTACGTTTAGTGTTTTGAAGTGAATGCCAATGTGTGCACTTTTTCAAAGGTAAATAACGATAGGTATGAATTTCAAAATGTTCATATAATTTAATATGCACTTTAAGTGCATACCTAATTTATCAGTCTTTTAGAAATGACTAGAGATTCTTGCAACATATTGCAATCGATATGCAGTGCATACCAATTGCTAAACTAGTACAAGAAGAATGTCAGGATAACAAGAGACAGTTGATCATACATCTCTCAAACAATATGTGTTCAAAGATCTAGCTAGTTACATCGTTACTCTACCGCTTTACTTGTTTTGAGATTTATTTGACGATAGAAATAAGTTCACTCATATGTATATATATACTTATATTCCTGCATTCACATAAAAAATATACTATTTAATTGCTTACTTTCACTCTAAAAATCATAAATCTTACTGCCAACCAACCTTAAAATATAATAATTAACAGAAAATGAGAATTTAAAAAGATGTGATCTACGACTAGAGGAATCTCATGAGGATGCATATATATTGAAAGTTGAAGCTGAGTGTGGGAGAAGGAGAGTATATTCTTCAAGAGAACAAGTTCAACAACTAAAATCCAAAGAGTAAATTGTAAACAATCTAGAAAGCAAAGCATAATAATTAGATTATGATTAAAGGTGTTAGATAGTAGAAAAAGTCAGCTCGCAAAGGGACGACTCATTTTTCACTCTTCCAAAAATTCACTGACTTTGTCAGTTCTCTGTCTTTTTAACCTATCCTAAGTATATACTCTCTCTCTTGATTATTTATTGACCACTACTAATACTCTTTTAATTTTCGAATAATATACCTAGATTGGTTTTATGCTTTTAGGTTAGGGAATTCTTAGTAAATTGAGGTTATGCTCGAGATATGTATGAGAGAATCCCAACATTAAGATACATATGATGCAAAGTTGTTCAATTTAAAATTTAAATTTAGTAAAGATTCACTGCTAGCGAACTATTGTAATGCATTAAAACAACCGGATATATTGTAGTTTATGTTGATGGTGAGATTAATTGTAGTTTTGATAGTGTTGATTAATTCTAAAAAGTAAAAAAAAAAAAGGGGTTATGTTAATCTACCGATTACTCGTTAAGAAGATAATGGGGGATGCGGATGAATGCTTTCATGTCTTAGGACAATCTTGAAAATCGGTTCAAGAGAAACAATAGGTTTTTAAGTCATGGACGAGGACAATAGAGATATGGACGAAAAATATTTAATACTGGAGATAGGTATTAAGTGTTATACTTATCAGAAGATCAATCGTATGACTAATGTATGAAATGGGGTCCAAAACTTAATGAATAAACACACTCGACTTTTTTCTCAATTTGCAAAAGGAGTACACACTTGTATCCACATTAGTGGCTTGTGATAATGACATGGATTTGTATTGTATCGAATATATATATAGAAGTCTTTGTTGAGTTATAAATTATTTAAGTTGAGAGAAATGCGACTTGATTTATGAGCAAAAAGAGTGAGATTCTCACAAGGCTGTCTTCAAAATAAAAAAAAATTAAAAGAGAGTTTTAATTTGTTCTACTATTTGTCATGAAACTGAAAGGAGTTTCAATTGTAAATGTTCATCTGATTTTTTGAAAATGTAAACTTAAGAAACATTACATGATCAAATAGTACAAGTTTAATTTGAGAAACACTTTCCCCTTTCATTTGACTAATGGGGAAAAGGAGTCATTCTTATATCGTTATCATGTCACCTCCCAAGCTTTTCAGTTCATAAAGCTTCACACACATATATATTGGTTAATATTTACCTTGATCGAGAAATCTTTCTAAAAATAATGCGTCTTTCTTTTTCCTTATTTGTATCGAAAAGAGAAAACATATGCAATTATGCCTGTGCAACAAGATTTAGGGACACTTAAAAAGAAATTAATTCAAAATAATATGATTTTGATAATGTTCTCGTAATTTTGATTTTAGGGTACGTAAACACATCCGGGTCCGTTCAATTTTTCACATAGCATAAATGGATAAGTATACGGCAAATATATTTTCTAAGACAGATTATTCAAAAAGCTAGAGTAGGGTTCTCAGAAAAAGCCAAGCAAATTTATTTATGGGGAAACAAGTATAAATTAGTATAATTATTGAAGTGATCAAACAAAAAAATGATATAAACAAAAAGGCAAAACAAATAATGAGATAATCATTCCAGTGGGAAAGGCACAGAGGTTAGCTTTTTGGGGTGCCAAACATATGTGTCATTATGCACCTGGTAGTATTGCCCACCTCCAACTATTCTCCCTCCCTCTCCCTTTCACTTTTACTTTTTCACTGCCTCTCATAAACTTTTTGAAAATGACATACACTGTATGACAAGATTGTTGAATATAGAGAGGAAAAAAACTTGATGTAACAACGTATCAGAAGTGTATGTTTAGGAACTATGGAATATTAATTAGTATGCAGTGGTCTAAAAAGCGCGAATGGTCGACTTCAGATATAAATTAACCGTTTACCGCCTAATCGTCATCGTCTGTTCGTCTAATCACCGGCTAATTCCCTTACCCCGTCTGATAACTTAGGCTTTTAGGCTCCGTTTAAGGCGAAGGCGCCGCCTAATTTACACTTGGGCGCGCCTTTGATAACGATGTTAGTATGTGTGATTTTAAGATAGTAAAAGTTTATTCAAGTCTCACTAATTTAGAATTTTAAAACTTGCTGAACATCACCATATTTCTAATTACAGTAGAACATCTCTATAATAATACTCTATATAGGAATAAACTCCTTATAGGAATAAAAATACTCGGTATCAACTCGGCTCAATTCAAAATAAGAATAACCTTCATATTGTAATATTCCATGTTTTTTTATGGTTCCGTCTTAACAAATTTGCTTAAATATAAGAATAAATTACATAAATGTGTAAAATTATATAAATATCGTTACATTAAATTTAAAACGATTTAAAATATTTATCTAATGTAATATGTGATATTGTGTTAATTTTTTTGGTTGTCACCATATACTTTAACTTGCGGGTACATAATAGCTCGTACACGTGAACACTTTCTTCTTAAAGCCAAAATAATTCGAACTTGTCAACTATACTTAACGCTTCTTGACATGAAACTTTTTGTATTTCTAAACTGTCATCATCCGAATTATCTCCCTCCGCCTTTTGTATTTATATATGTAAAAAAAAGTTTTAGATAAACTTTTAGATGAATTTCCACGTTTCTATACTTAATTTTTCAAATACATATATACTTAGTTAAATTTTCTTAAATTCATGAATATACTATTTTCGTGCCTTTGCAACTTTTTTGGATTTATATGTTTGACTTGTTACATAGATACATGTATTTGTCTATTGAATAAATGTGTTAATTAGTTAAATTAGGTATACATATACCTTTTATTATGCGGAACATTTATTTAAGTATTTTTTTTATTTTTTTATATATCAAGCTTTACTTAAAAATAACCTACTTATAAGAATATTAAATTCGATTCCGAGATTATTCTTATAGAGAGGTTCTACTGTAGCATGTGGGCACCTAGCCTGTCTCAAACTCCGGAATAACAAGAATGCATGGTTGGGATGGTACAATTTTGTAGTTACTCAACTTTGGGATATCAAAAGCATACCGTAAATTGTTATGGAAGGTGGTATTTCATTTTATTTTATCGGTTTAGCATATAGATAGGATTGCTGACCTGAGAAGTATGATACCTAGCTAGTTCGAATGAGAATTAGAGTAGCTAGGAAGGAGTTCACCCGATGAAAGATTTGTAAATTAATACTCCTAATTGAATAGATTTGAGGGACTCATTTACATCACTACTCTATCATGTATACTTAACTTTTCTATTTCTAACTGATATATGACTTGGGCATCGGCCTAGATTTAGTCGGCTAATACTTGTGCCCTAACCCAAGTTCATATGCATAAAGGAACGATTATGGAAGCAGAATGGAATCCGCGGATTAACATTCATATGTTGAATTAAATTTTGAATAATTATTGAGTGATCAAATTCTGTAACAAGTAGATTTTTCTTACCAAATTAAATGCTAAAAGTTATCTCATAGAAAACATAGGAGATTGTTGCACCTATGTTTCTGCTTAGTTCTTCTTGTACACTTTCTTGCTTAACTGGTACACTTAACCTTAACAATGAAAATGTTAATTGGACGTTTTACTGAACGGACCTTCCCAGTAAATTTTGAGGGTTATCAAGCCTAAAATTATCACTCTTACACTATTTACCATTTTTGTACAAAAATTAGCTCAATGATGCTGAACTTTAATTATTCAACTTTGACAGGTTAGTAGAATAATACTATTCTATTCTTAAAAGCAGTTGAATGACTGCACTATGCACACAAAGAGAGAGGTTAGAGAGAGAGAGAGAAAAGATCCAAGTCCTCCATATATTTAGCTCCTATAATCAAGGTGCTTATCTTATAGTGTCATCTCTTAGTTCCATTTCTATATCCCCTTTTGTGTGTGCATGTATTTGTAAAAGCAAACATAAAAAGATAAAGAGAGTGTGTTTAGAACCCTAATCCTTTGTTAATCCTTTCTAATATTTGTGTTGTTTTGGTTGAGAATTGATCCAAATTATTAGTGTGTTATAAAGATCAAAAAATATGTTGGATAAGATGGGAGAAGAGGTAATATCAAGTGGTAGTTTTGTACAAAATCAAACTGGCAGTGAATCAAATCCTACCCCTATCAAGAAAAAGAGAAACCTACCAGGAACCCCAGGTACATATATGTAATCCTTTTGTATGTACTATATACTAGTATATTATAGTAACTAATCCAGCAAAACATATGTCATTTTTCACACAATTATATTTCACATATTTTAAAGAATATCTACCAAACACTTGCCTTCTTGCTTATCAATCCAGAGCTAGAATCATTTTCTTCAAAGAGCTTGCCTGCTTATAGTTATAGCTATTAATCTCAATACTCTTTTGGTTTGGTTTTGCTCAAAACCTAGACGTACTTGTCTTCTTACCAAAAAAGAATGACTTTCTTAGCTTCTATTAAAATAACAAATTGCATATTTGCCTAAATGATGGATCCAAACTCTAGTTAAGTCCTAAATCCTAATTCAATGTTACTTTTTCCATCATGTTCTGTACAATTCAACATTCTTTTTGGTGTGTAAACAACACTCGCGAGTACTAATCAAAACCATTCTCTCAGATCCAGAAGCTGAGGTAATTGTCTTATCCCCAACGACTCTAATGGCCACTAATCGATTCTTGTGTGAAATCTGCGGAAAAGGCTTTCAAAGAGACCAAAATCTGCAACTACACAGACGAGGCCACAATTTACCGTGGAAGCTCAAGCAAAGAACAGGGAAAGAACCTAAAAAGCGTGTATACGTGTGCCCAGAGAAGAATTGCGTACATCACCACCCATCTAGGGCACTTGGTGACTTAACCGGTATAAAAAAGCACTTTTGCAGGAAGCATGGGGAGAAAAAGTGGAAGTGTGAAAAGTGCTCAAAGAGATATGCGGTTCAGTCAGACTGGAAAGCACATTCTAAGACTTGTGGCACAAGGGAATACAAGTGTGATTGTGGGATTATATTTTCAAGGTAATATTGCTCACTATCTAGGAATTCTTTCTAGTATGCAGGGTTAATTTGCGGCTTGTTCTTTGAGGTATTTTGTGATGTCCAATCAGAATTACTCATGACAAACTTAAAAGTCTCAGAGTATGTAACTTTCACATATCATGAAAAATATATGTCAGTTACTATATATCTGATTCATGATATAGTAAGTTCGGATGCCGAATTGATCAATAAAACAGTTGTTTAGAATGTATCAAAACCACAAGTTGATATAGGTACCTATAATAGGTTATTTTGTTGGCTTTAAAAAATGTTCTGGAAAATGAAAGCAATTAAGAAACCATAGTACTAATTACCAATTTTACTAGTCCAGTGCATGAAATAAATTTGTGAGCACCAACAACCATTTAAGCCTAGATAGTTGTTTTTAAGAATATTAAGGGGATTAAATTTAAGTTGTACACATTTAGTAATAGTGACTTTCCTTTGATATAGTATTTTCCACTTTTGCTAACGAACTACCGAAAATGGATGGATTCTGCTTTTACTTTTAAAAATCGTAGAGTTCTCTTGTTCTAACAACTGACAGTCTGCAAAAACATTCATTACACAGGAGAGATAGCTTCATGACTCATAGGGCTTTTTGTGACGCCTTGGCAGAAGAAACTGCGAGAGTGAACGCTGTATCAAGCATCAATAATATCATTGCGCCTACCAACAACATCAATTACCACTTCATTGGGACAAACCCAACTGGAACAACAATGACGCAACACTTCTCTTCGATGTTCAAACCAGTACTATCCAACAACAATTACGACAATATTACTACCACCACTAACAACAACAACAATGAAACTATCGATCCCGACAAACATGTTGGGCACCCAATTTGGATGGGTCATGGTACTCGTGGACCATTTCTCAGTGAATTATCGACAACACCCTCCAACTTTCAAGATATCCAACCCCTTAGTTTTGGTAGTCCTATTAATTCTTGTTTAAACCCTAATCCATCGAACACTCAGATGAGTTGGGCTTTTGGAAATAAATTTTCCTTTGAGGGTGCAGAAGAAATGATAAGCTCTTCTCTGCCCCTCAGCTCTGTAAAGGAAGATGTTGTCAGTGTACCTTCGCTTTTCAGCAACCAACATAATATTTCTCATAATTCGAGACCTGGGGCGAATATGTCCGCCACGGCTTTATTGGCAAAAGCAGCCCAAATGGGTGCCACGTCATCAAACGATCCATCATTATTCCTTGGAAGCTTTGGATTAAAATGCAATGAAAATAAAGTTTCACATGGAAGTAATTTATGTGAGTTGTACACTACGAGCACGGCTTCTGCTAGTCTTGGTGTTGACGTCGACGCCTTTGATCAGTTCCACAATTATCCATCGAAACGAAGAAACATAATGAGTGAAGATAGGACAATTAGTGGAGGGCAAACTAGGGATTTCCTAGGAGTAGGTGTTCAAACCCTTTGCCACCCTTCGTCGGTCAATGGATGGATATGAACAATAACAAAAGTTCACAAGTGTTCGGAAAAAACTAAGTGATAATAAAATATCGTTCTTCATGATTTAACAGTTTGTGGAAGTTCAAGCAAGTTATGTTAAAAGAGATGATATATTCTCTCATTGGCTTAAGGAGGAAAAAAGACTCTCCAATCTTAAGTTTTTTATTTGCAGAATCGACCAACCATTCAATCGTTATGCTAGGTCTCGTCCGAGTCTAGGATATGCAAGTATTATTCCAGAAGAGGATCATTAGAAAGATGATTCTTTTCAACTTTCATGAATGGAAAAAGGTGGTACTAAGTGACTTTTGTTGGAATTAAAGGTTGTGTAGACAAATATTCAAAGGGTAGGGGGAGATATATCCTTGCATATTCTCTTGCAAACTGAAATATGGTGGTGCCTTTTAACAATGGTGGCTTTTTTGTTTTTTAAAAAGATGAGGGTAAGTGGTAGGGTCAAAGAAAAAAGAGGCCCTTTTCAGCTTCATTATTGCAATCTTAATTAGTAGTTTACTTCTTTCTGTGCTGGTTATTAATCATAGGTACATGGATTATGGGTTTGTTTGCTTACAGCTTTGAAACAAATAATCTGGTTTCAAAATTGAGATATATTCCGGGTTTATTCATTTTAGAACTCATATTTTGGTGTTACAACGTTACTAATTACATTGATATAAAGTGGTGAAGAAAGAATATACAAAACAGATATTCCGGCTTGAAGATTTGCAACTAAAAACTCCCTAGGTATGAAAAGATAACCTTTTAGTGGTGAAAATGAAATTAAAATAAAAACAGCTCACGAAAACTTAAGATGCTAAGCCTATGTCTGAAGTAAAGTAAAGATTTATAGCCTTTTTTGCTAATCAATTATGCAAAGTTGTACATGCAAGATCAGCAGAGGAGAATGCTTGCTAAGTCATACTATAAGTAACAGTGTAATATTGTTTTCTAAATCAACTTATTTTAATAAAATGAGGGGCGGCATACTTTAATTTCTTGTTGAATTGATCTGAGAGAGTTACAGCTTAGCCATTTATATAGAGTTGCATAAGGATCATAGATAATCTGTCTGCAAAAGAAAAAGGAAATAATTAATTGCGAGATGTGAATAAATCTTATTTAATGTTAAAATACCTGACAATACTCTCCCTAGAGAGTCATGGAATGTAAATGTAATTATGTCCAGCTTGGATAATATAATGTTCAGCCGCGGAGACGGTATTAACATTTTAGGTTGCACAAATCAAATTGTTAATTTACGGGGTCGGAATACTCATTATTTTAAATTATTTCAAAATTTCCCTATAGAAAATTGACATTTTCGTAAATTCTGTGAGGTGCGAGTGCACCCTTTTTCATACCATACATTCGTCCCTGATAGTGTTAGATTCTGTTCACAAATTATTTTGTAAATAGGTGTGCGAATTTATTTTTGTTAGGAAATGTCATTACATTGAAAGATCTATAGTTGTTGTATTCTTTCAAGAACGGTGAAAAATCGATCTATTCATTGGAGGATTATTCGAAACAGTCGTGGAAAATAAATTATCCGAAAATGTGTAATGTAATGCATCCTGAATAAAATCACGGGATGTTAGTATAGTAGCGGAAATCGGGACTGCCAACTTGTATATGGTAAAGGTAAACGGGGAGACATATTTAACTCTTAACTATAGACCTATAATCTGGCGTTAGAGGAGATACTCGACTAAGCCGGGATGGAACCATTAGATTACGGACCACTTTGCAACCTTCTTTCTCGGGCCTTCGCTAGGAGCTCATTTATACTGAAAAATATTATGTCAGAATATGACAATAGCTAATTTTACTATAAAAACCTGTGAATAATATTTATGTTAAATGCCAGCTGTTTTTGTAACCTTATTAAACAAAATTAAAATCTTAATGTTCTTTGTGCTACTCCATTTTGTCTTTAAAAGACGGTTCTATTTCTTTTTTTTTTCTTTTTTTGTTTGTCCCAAGTAATTATGGTCATATTTTTATTTATGAGTTACTACTACGCCAAAGTTCATCTTTTAAGTCGGTTTAAAACCGCCTCAAAAAACATAAAAACCGCCTCTAATACTATTTAAGGCGGTTTTTGTAGCAAAAGTACAAGAGCCTTATTTGTAAGAGTTGCAAAAGGTCATAAGGCGGTTATGAACCGCCTCAAAAGGTCAAGGCGATTTTGATCATATTTAAGGCGATTTATTACCGTCCCAAAAGAGACTCAAAATTTTGTATAATTTACACTAAAAACGCCTCAAAATATACATTTTAACCCCCTTAAATGACTTTTAAAGGCATTTATTTACCCAAATATTAACTAAATCTGAGTGGACATAACACGAGAACACTTTTGTACCTCATATGAAAATATAAGATCATATAATTCACAAATTTAATCAAATATAGCTATTCATCATAAGAATAAAAAAAAATATTCATCCATAAGAAAGATCTATAAACTGAATTCATCGAAAATAAACTAAACAATAATTAAATTATACAAGTCTGCGAAAGCCCATTATGTATCCATCTACATAATTTATCGAAACCTAAAAAGGAGAAAAAACAAAATAATGTACATCTACATCTCAAACCACGGAATATTTACAATAAAATAATCAACACATATATCGTCTCCGAGGGTCAAAGACAATTGCTTCAATTGTTTTTCTTTCTTTTGATCTGCAAGGAAAAAGCAAAAAAAAAAAAAAAAAAAAAAAGTTAGCACATCAATTATTGAATATACAGGTCTTGTTCTGTTACTTTTCATACGTAATGTACTAAATAGAAGTTTCTGTATAATGGACTGGTTCTGTTACTTCTGTAAGTCTCAGGACTATATAGTAAATATTATATATGTATATATAGGAAAATGTACATAGAGATTTTAATAAATTCAATATATACAGTTTATTTCATTTATCTCTCTCTCTACATATATATATATACACAATACGTTTATATACATATATTTAAGCTCAGCAAAGACCACCAAAACGTGGTATATGCTTTTCTACATGGTATCAGAACAATAATTGGCTATTTCCGCTGTTTTTAATCCACAAATTTGGATTCAATTGGATTTCTTAGGGTTCTTGATCAATAATTGGGGGTTTCTGAAAATTTGGGGTTTTCTACGATTGAATCGTCTTTTCGCCTGGTATTCGCTGAAACTCTAATTGTTTCTTTGGATTTCTGTATATTTGTTGTTCTTAGATTTTAGAATCTTATATTCAAGATTATGTCAGAATTAGGAGAAAATCAAACTTGTGATCAACCTAGGGTTCATAATCCTGTTACCACTATGAGTCCATATTTTATTGGCTCTAACGAAAATACTAGTACATCCTTAGCTAATCCTGTCTTGAATGGTCTTAATTTTCATTCTTAGAGAAGGGCCATGGAAATTTCAATAGGGGCTAAATCAAAATTAGGGTTTGTAACTGGTTCTTTACCCTGCCCATCTGAGAATGATCCTATATTTGGGGCTTGGTTGCAGTGTAATTTGATTGTCATATCCTGGATCATAAATTCTGTTAATAATGAAATAAGTCAATCTATTTTATATGTTGATAGTGCCTCTAAAATGTAGAAAGAATTAACAGAGAGGTTTGCTCAGGGTAGTGAAGCCAGGATTTATGAGTTACATCATGATATTCATACCATGGTTCAAGAAGATTTAACTGTATCTTCTTATTTTACCAAATTAGAAACACTGTGGAATCAATTAAGTGTTCTAAGTCCTATACCTAGGTGTACTTGTGGTACTATTGGTAGTTGTGGTTGTAATTTCATGGCTGCTATAATAGCAAGAGAACGTAGGGTGTTTAAGATGATTTTTCTAATGGGATTAAATGAGAAATTTGCTCATGTTAGAAGCCAGATTTTGTTAATGAAACCATTGCCTAGTGTAAATGATATGTATCAATTGATGGGACAAGAGGAGAAACAACAAAATATAGGTGTCTATGCTGTAGCAAACCAGCATAATATGGTTCTTGCTACCCAGTTTAATCAGGGTAATCAGGCTAGGGGTTCTTCTAATCAAAGCTTTAGGCCTCCTACTTCTACTAGCAATATTTTTAGACCTTTTAGGCCTAATATGGGGAGGGGTAATCCTATGAATTGTTCACATTGTGCATCCAATAGACATATAAAAGATATGTGTTACAGGCTACATGGGTATCCACCTGGTTGGACACCAAGGCCAAGAGGTTTTAGTCAAGGTTTTTCTGGTGGTAATATGGTTCATCAAGTTTTATATCAAGGGGGTGATAGTTATAGGGATAATGGGGAGCTAGGAGGACTTCCTACTCCTTTGAATATACAGGGGTTTTCTGATCAAGAAAAGTGCCAAGATTCTGGTCAACAGCAACAAGGTGTGACAACACCTAATATACAATCCAATATGGTGTATACTGGCATGACAGGTATGTCTTTAACTTATTCTACTGTTATTTTAGAGAAAAAATAAAGATGCATATAATTACAATGTGTGGATTATTGATAGTGGTGCAAATGAGCACATGGTTGCTTCTTTAAGCCATCTTAGTCATTTTAAGGTAGTTAATTCTCATGTTAATCTTCCTAATGGACAAATTGCTGCAGTAACTCATATAGGGAGTGTGTTCTTTAGAAATGGTATAGTATTACATAATGTTCTGTGTGTTCCTTCATTTGGTTATAATCTTGTTTCTGTTAATAAGCTAGCTAGGGACTCTCATTATTCATTAGTTTTGTTGAACGATGTTCTTCAAATTGATTATTTTGATGATAACAATATTTGTAAAACATGATAAAAGCTCGCTTTGCGTACTAATCATTTATCAAGCATGCTAAAGGTTCAAAATGATAGATTACGTAAATACGAAGCCAACGGTTCAAGCGAAACCTCAATCGGGTTTGAAACGGACTAGTTACGGGCTTTAGAAGTATGTCGAGAAAACCGAAACATTGCAAGAACAAAAAACGTCTGTTCAGTAGGCAAAACGATCGATCATTTATGAACTGATTTCTTCCAGTGAGTACACTGTAAAAACGAGCGATCGCTAGGCTAAAACGACCGATCGTTTTATGTATGAATTCTTCCAGTGAGCACAGATGAAAAACGACCGATCGTTTTTCAGAAACGACCGATCGTTTCTGTAGAATTTCAAATTTCAGCTTTTCAGCTTATCCTGAAAATTGGGTGAACTGCTGCAAACTAGCAGCTAATCTACTCAACAACTGCCAACGGTCATGAATTAATTGATGGACCTTTTTCACTCTACAAAAAGCCCCAAATCCTTTGTTGAAGACATCCAATCAATACTCAACAATTAAGCAATTCTTACAAAGCAATTCTTCAAGATTATACTTCCAATATCTCACTTGTATTCATAAATATTCTCGAGAGTATTATTCTTGTAATTTTATAAACTTTGAGATATTATTTGTTAGTGAGTGATCCATTAAAATTCAATCTTGTAAAAGAGTATTTTATAAACTCATTTGTGAGCGAGTGATCGGGTAGAGGCTTTTCAAGCAAGTATAGCTTAAAAGCTCTAGGCTTTTCATTCGGGATACTCATAAAGTGAGGGGGAGCTTAATCGGTTGATTAAGCTCGTTAGGTTGTAACCTTGGAACGAGATTCTAGTGAAACACTCGGTAGTGAAAATACCGAGGAGAGGATGTAGGCGCGTTTTGCCGAACCTCTATAAATCTTGCGTTATTTCTTTCCCTTAACTTTTACTTTTCACATTTACTTATCGCTCATATTTATTGCTTACATAGATTAAATTAGCAATAATTTGTTAACGAAAGTGTTTAAGTTATAACATCCACTAATTAGCTTAGTTAATAACCCATAGTTTTTATTCCGCGAAAAACGTACGAAAACCTTATTCACCCCCCCTATAAGGTTTAGACGCCTACGGACCATCAAGTTTTTGATAAACATGCATGTTATATTCAGGATCATGTGTCTTTGAAGATGATTGGTAGGGCAGAAGCAAAGAATGGTTTGTATATTTTCTTGAAAGAGGGTGTTCATAGTTCTTTAAATACTAGCTGTAATAGTACTGTTTTACATAATCAGCCTAATGTTTGGCATTCCAGATTAGGACATCCTTCTGTTTCTGTGTTGAATTTGATTTCAGATGATGTAAAAGTAAAGTTTACTGATAAAAATTGTACTCCCTGTGATGTTTGTCATCTTGCTAAACATCAAAGATTGAGTTTTCCATTAAGTAGTACTCATGTTAATAAAGTTTTTGAGCTTATACATTGTGATATTTGGGGTAATTATTCTATTCCTACTTACAATGGTTTTGTTTAATTTTTAACTATAGTTGATGATTACACTAGGTGTACTTGGATTTTTCTGTTAAAACACAAGTCTGAAACATCTGTAATACTACCTCAGTTTTTTAGAATGGTTGAAACACAATTTAATAGTAAAATTAAGATTTTAAGAAGTGATAATGGGACTGAGTTTCATATAATGGATTTTTATTCTAAAAATGGTATCATTCATCAAACCAGTTGTGTAAAAACACCACAACAAAATGGAATAGTAGAAAGAAAACATCAACATTTGTTAAATATTGCTAGGGCTTTAAGGTTTCAGTCTTCTTTACCTTTGAAATTTTGGGGAGAATGTGTATTAACTGCAGCTTACATTATTAATAGGACTCATACTCCTTTGTTAGCCAATAAAAGTCCTTATGAGATTCTTTATGGTCATAAACCTACTTATAATCATTTAAAAATATTTGGGTGTTTGTGTTATGCAAGTACTTTAAGAAGAAATAGATCTAAGTTTGATGCTAGAGGAAGGAAATGTGTTTTCCTAGGATATGGTACAAGTATAAAAGGTTATAAATTGTTAGACTTAGATACAAATGATTTTTTCCTTACCAGGGATGTTATTTTTTATGAAGGAGTTTTTCCTTTTCTAAAACAAGAAAAACCTTGTTTTTCTTCTAATAATGATAAGGATACTGAAATTAGTGGTGAGCAAACTCAGAACAGTACTAACACTAGCAGTGATTCTGTCATTTCATCTGTTAAAAGAAGTAAAAGAAATGGTAAGGCCCCTGCTTATTTACAAGACTATCATTGTGCTTTAAGCAATATTGCTACTGATGATTCTATATCAAATCCTGTTCATACATTAAGTTCTTGTATTACATATCATAACATTTCTAATGACTATAAAAAATTTTGTTTATCAGTTTCTTTTGTTATTGAACCTAAAACTTATAAACAGGCTAGTACAGATCCTTTATGGATTCAAGCAATGAAAGATAAGATTTTGGCCTTACAAACCAATCAAACTTGGTTACTTACTGAATTACCTATACTTGGTTATTGAATTACTGAATTACCATAATCTACAGTACGCCAAAACACTTGCTTCTTAATAACTTGTTCACGAATATTTCCTCGTCGAACTACATGGTAGGACTAGAAGATGAAGATCTGCAAGTATAGAAGTAACAAAATTTAGATAAACCTATATTACAATAAGTAACATAGACAGCAACGTATATAGCAGCAATGAATAGCCTGGATTTAATTTCGACAAGAAGCACACCCTATATTCTAAGTAACATAGCAAAGTATATAGCAGCAATGTAATGGAATTCACAATCTTATATTGAAAAGAGTTCAAAGAAAAAAGGGACGTCAATTACAGAAGCTCTTACCATGTTTGTATCATTGTTTGTTTTCTTCGAAAAATACTGACAGACTAAATCCTTGAGATATATGCGAGTGTGTTAGTAAAGTTGTTGTATGTATGGTCTTAGAAAGCAAGTATTTCAATATGAGCTAAATGTGAACGAGTGATAACTATTTTCAAAACAATAAAAAAATCTAGAGCAATGAAATCACAAAGAGCCTTATTGGTTTCTTGTTTCAACGTTGTAGAATGTAAAATTTGATACCATGAAGAATATCTTTTGAGAAATTTCTAAAAGTTGATTAGTCCTTGGATGATTATCCAGAAACCTTTTTGAACACCATTCACAAGAAGATTTCTCTGCAATAAGTCTGCTGCTGAAATCAATAATCATTTTTTTCAAAATCATTTACAAACCCAGACTAAAATAAAAAAACAGAACTAAACTAAGAGTCATACACTACAAGAAAATACATGTTTAGCAACGAATTCGTGCAACGATAAAAAAATTTGTTGCTGAAAATATAGTGTTAGGCAACAAAATTGCACTATGTTGTTGAATAACATATTTTTGCAACGGAAGAAATTTTGTTGTTGAATAGTGGTCTATCAACAACGAACTACTATGAACGTTGCTGAAAATATATTTTATCTGCAGCAAGTAGAAAATATTGTTGTTGAATCCCAAAACATTTGGCAACGAAACAAATAACGTTGCAGAATGATTGATTTACATTGCAAATAAGTGATATTTGACAACGACGCAAATGATATTACGGACTGAATGACTTATGTTGCAAATAAATGTTTTTGACAACGGATATTTTGTTGGCAATTTTTTTTCTTTTAATAATAATTACATTATTTTAACTACAAAACTTGGAAATTTCTAAATGTTTTTAATATAAAAACCTTTTTGTATTAACGAGTCTTAATATAATTATACTTTTATGGATTTCATATATATTCTTTTTTTATTACTTATTAATGGTGAGAAATTTAATGTTAGAGTGTTGAGAAAAGTATGCAATTTTGATTTTATTTTTTTATGAACCCGTGTCCGGAAACTGGGATATTGAAACGGTCAATATATATTTTTATTATTTTGATGCAAAGTATGTTTATTGTTTAGGAGTTAGAGTTTGGGGGTTAGTATCATATCAAAATAAAAGAATTATTTGTATCTAAAAAAATGTAAACAACTCGTTCAGCTTGTTATTATAGTACAAAATCCATTTTATTATTTTGTTTAATTATATTTCACTAATATCATTTGATTTTTTATTTATTTGTAAATATATTATTTTATTTATTTTTATGTGTATGTATTGATGATTGATTGGATGAATCAAAATCTATACAAGATTAACAATATTTTGGTCATAATTAATCGTCTTTTGTATCATGTTCGGTTAATAAAGAAATTAAAGAAACATGAACCGAACACTTTATGACTCGAATACGTATTTTATCGGAAACAAAACAAAGCATTATTACCTTACATATATCTTATAATTATTTTATCATTCATACTAATTTTGAAGTCTAATAGGGAATAAGTTCAAATTAAAAATGAATTTTTAACACACATGCTTTTAAGTCTTAAATGAGTTGAATATGAAAGCTAAGAATATCATTTTTGCGGTAGTAATAAGAAGGTGAATATTAAATTTTGAAAAATAAACGAAAAAAAATAACATTCATATCATTTAACACGTATTTAGATTATATCGATGAATCATGAGTTTTCTTTTTACAAAGACAATGAAGTGGCTCGTGAGCGCGTTGAAGTAGTTTGTGGCAGGTGAGTTTAGCATACAGGTCGGATGGAAGACCATATATGATCAGCCTCATAATTTACATTTTTTTTTATGTAATGTGTTTTTCAAAGTAATATGTAAATAGAACATTTTAACCTCTTTAAAAAAAAAAAAGCTCGCATTCAAAATTATATATTTTTCTACTATTAACTCTGTAGGTTCATTAAGCATATAATAGTAAAGATTAATGATTATAACAGTAAAGATAAATGAAAAGATTATACAAAATCCAAAAAAGTAGGAACATATATAAAAAATACCCCCCCCCCCCCCCAAAAAAAAAAATAATAGAAAATTAAGAGTCCGATAAACTCGGTATGTAATTTAATCATATTAATTTCCAAAAGGATTAAGAAAAAAAAAATCAATTAAGGTTAAATGTTTTTCTATTTATTGACATTGAAGGTTCTTCATGTTATATGTCTATTACTTGTTTGGTTTGTGTAAAGTAGGTTTTAAGATTATTTTTTATAGTTAGTTTAGGACTATGATTTAATAATTTGGGGTTGAAGTACTTAATTTCAATACAATTTGTAAATTTGTCATCGTATACCAGGTGTTCGGTAAAAATCCCCAACCAATTGACAATTTATATTAAACTTCATTGACAGAAAATTTTCCTAATGATTTTCTTTTAAAATAATCTGTGCAATCTATTTATTTTCCTTATATTCATTTTAAGTTTATGATGATTGTATTTTTATTATGGCGCTTAATAAAAACAAAATGATGATATGGATTAATTGAACACTTTAAACTATGAAATTTTTGGAAATAATGTTTTAAACACGTACCATAAATATTTATTATTGGTTTATAAGATTTTGTATTTACATCAATTGTTTTCAAATGACAGTAATCAATATGGATAAAAGGTGGATGAAGATAGAAAACAGATTGAGTGACGAGTATCAAGAAGGAGTCCAATCTTTTATAGAATTTGCGGAAAAGAATGCTACACCAGGTATTGATATGCGTTGTCCATGTACGGAATGCTCAAATGTGGAACGAAAACCTACAAAACTTATAAAATTTCATTTGATTCATCATGGGATAAATTATTTATTACAAATTAACATATAACATTGTTAAGAAAAGTACACTAATGTGAGACTTATATAGTTGTTATAGTTAACATATATATGTGACATTTAATATATACATGTATGTCACTATTAAACAACAAAAATTTAACACAACTACAACTACTGTGGATGCTATTATGGAATACGAAAAGAATTTACTTCTTTGCATTAGTAATTAATATCACTATTTGTGTTTAGATAATAATTAGTCTATAAAAATACTAATTAATGAACTCCATAACGCGTCTATTTACATTTATTCTTTTTATATACTATAATCAGTCGAGAAAATAAGGGATGAAAAAATAATGTTAGAAAAGTAATTTTTTTTAAAGTAAATTTTAATTAAAATATTTTGGTGGGTAGTTAATTTTGATCATATCATTGCATATTTCCCTTGCTTTTCAATTTATTTTTTCAAAGTAATTTTATTTAATTAGAAAATTATGATTAATAGTATTTAATTTTGATCACAATTCACACCATAACATATTAACATATATATTTTCCTAGCTTTTCAATTTCTTTTAAATACTAATTAATTGCACATAAAAATTAAGCCAATTATGGGGGCTAAAATTAGCACAAAAATGAAGCGCGAAATAAATTTGGAAGTTATTTTTCAACTCCACGTTTATCTCCCTCTTTGTCCACTACCCTTTCCTCCCTCTATCTATCTCTACGGTACATAGACTAGAACTCCTCCTTCACCAAAAAATTTCAAAACAAAAAGGTAAATTTCAATCCGTAACTCAGATTTTCTCTATATTCAAGCTTCTTTTTACGTCGATTGATTGTTATTTGCTTTTATCAAACTTGGCTCTGTAATATTAATTGAATCTATTCCAGGTTATGCGTTTCTTATTGAGTTGGTTGAATTGAGAATTAGTTTGTTATGCACCCTAGGTGTTTGATAAAATGTACCAAATAAACTAGTATAATGAAAACGATCATCATAGGAAAAAAAAATGATCCAACCATAATTTTTAGGGTACTTAAAAGTCATTTCAAATACCTATATTTATAACAATTACACTCATTAACTTAAAGGGGGGAAAATTCATTCCCAATCGTGTCCTTGGCAAAAACAAATAACAAAAAGAGAAGTAAACTTATTATTTTGATATATGTATTGACCTGGATGGACTACGATGATAACGCGAGTATAAGATGCGCTAAAACAACTCAGTACACGGCTACATGAACTATGCTTTTCTTTTATTATTCTTGGTATTTTTTATTACATGCAGCACTAAAACAACTTGAGGATGAATCTTTTATAAATGGAGAAGAACTTTCACCCGCAGAATTGTCTCAAAAAGTATTTGGGGAAAAAAAAATATCTTAAAGGACTTGGACCTAACATGAAGCTGAAGAAAAAATTTAATTGCAAGCCGAATTCGATTCATAGCGGTGAGATGCAAGCTGAGTTGGAGACCCTTCAAAGTTTAAACAAAGAAAATGAAGAAAAATTTGTTTCGCAAGATGCCATGAATAAGTTACTTCGAGTATAAATCAAATCTCAAACAAAAAAATCGAAGCTCTTCAAATTCGACATACAAGATTTGTAGATCTCATCTTATCAGGCGGTTCTTCAGTTGGTCTGAATTTGATCCGGTAAATTGACTCCGATTGAAGGTATTTTTTTTTCTATGAAAAACTTGTGATCATATTGTTCAAATGGATTTAAAAAATCGTATTTGACAAAATTTGTCATTTTCTACTCTTTCTTTTCAGGATATCAATACATGATGATGCTCTTGATTAAGCATTTTCAAATTCGTCATCAAGTTGCATGTGATTCATCTCTATTGTAATCACCCGCAGTTATAACTAGTGTTTTTCTTTCTTTTTATGTACATATATGTTCTATGATCAAAGAATGTTCGTAGTGATTACTCTTGTAATATGTTACATTTTCTTTTATTAAATGCTTATGATGAATATTTTAGTTATTGTGTGTTGAATGATTCTAGCAATTGAAACTTAATTTAATTTATAATATTTGTATTATATATGAGTGAAATTGAATTAAAATTTTACAATTATTTTTTGCATTTTGCAATAAAAATTGATTATGAATTTGCAACGGTAGAGATTCAAATCAGCAACAACCAATGCTGTATTTTGCAATGATTTTTTTCCATATTTGGCAGCACTTTATTTCTCAAATGCAACAACTTAATTAAAAAATCAGTAACAGAATTGTAACATTTAACGACGAAAAAATTGAAGGATTGACAACAACTTATTTCCATTTGACAACAATATTATTTCGAAATGGCAACACATGTTTTTGTCGCAAAATAATTATTTAAAGCAACGATGCTTCAAGTTGTTGCCATAAAATTTCAGTAATGGGGCATCCGCAATGGCATGACAATGACAATAATTTGTTGCCGATCTATTTTAACAACGAAAAATAAACTTTAAGCAACGAAATTTTTCATTACCAAAAACGTATTTTATTGTAGTGATAATACCACAACACAAAGAACACAAAGAGTCGACATTTATCACTCTTTTCAATATAGCTATTAGAAATAACATCACCAAGAAAAGGTACTCGATGGATATAGTAACAAAAGTAGAACTTGACAACCTAAAAAGTTGTTCTTAAACAAAAACAACCTGTGTGTCAATGATCTTGTATGGAAGTTGACTTAGGATTGCGGGAGCTTCACTATTGAACTGGCTAATTGGTGACGATGGATTCAAACTATTGGTCATTGATCCACTATGCCAGAGAATACGTGGTCCTACCATTTTTAACCTGCTCCACAAACACACAAAAATTACACCATATTTTCGATAATTCATAATGATAAATGTATTTTTAAATCAAGCAAAGTTATAACTGTAATATATTAGAAGTAAAAACAATGATTAATTGAAATCAAGTTAACTGAAAATTTAGTATGGTAAAAAATTGTTTAATGTATGATCTAAAACTAATAGCTCTTCATCTCATCTCTATCATCATCTTCTTTGTCATCACTTCACTCTTCAATATCCGATTTACTAACCGTTTTATCTTTTTTGCAAAGATATTCTACGGCCACCAAAAAGATTTAAGTTGTTAAGAATAAAAACACAGTCACAACTTATGATGATATAAAAAGTCTGGAGTAAAAAAATTCAATGGAAACATGATCAAATGTTCTTCTAAAAAAGAGAAAAAATATAATATCGATGTTCAATTACTATCTTCCTTACAACTATGTTATTAGAATACATATATGTATAGAGTAATGATTAAAGGCCCAATTATTTTTTAAACCCTAGAATTTTAACTCACCCGTAATTAACCTAAAGTGAGAGTTAAAAGGGGTTGAAGAACCAATACATAAATATATACCAATTAAAAACTGATAATGATGTATCAAATTCATCAAGTCTGTTTTTTTTTTTTTGATAAACATCGAGTCTATTCATACAAACTAAATGGTTTCACTCTCACTAAGGGATACAACATGCAGATTCATCCACTATCAAAATACTAATTAATTGAACCAATTCACATGGGTAAAAGGGAAAAATCTTTCATCCAGGTACATAAATTCAACGAATTAACATATCAAATTCAATTATTCACAAGAGAGAGAGGAGGGACCGCAATAAAAATAGGAGCGATCATGTACCTTTAAAATCTTTAGAAGACGAGGGAAGTTTGATTTATCATTAGACGCTAGTTTCTGAAAAATAACGAACGAATACGCGCGAAATAAAAAAGATCAATTGAGGCGTTAATTTACTGCCAATTAGGCCGGTTAGTATAACCGCATATATAGTTATTAACCTTTTAAGGCTGTTTAGCTAGCGTCTTAAAAAAAATGGTCTTAATTGCATTGCTTAAGTTTTCATATATATACTCCTAATGAGTTTTGATAACAGCTTATATTGACAATAGTCATACATATTATTCAAAAGGTATATAAATAAAAAATGTAATCATATTAAATATTCTAACCAACATTCTTAATATCGGTGAGAAACCAAATATAGTAAGTCGACTAACGAAGGGATTACAATTTTTTTATTGTAAATTTTTTTTTCTTAAATCTCTAGATGAAACTCTCAGTTACTTGGATATATAGCAAACCGTACTTACGTTCAAACAAATATGATATATGCGTAGTCCGTTAAAGACAGCATTTACTGTCTATAAATGCAACTTCATTGCAACCAAATTCTGTCATGTTGACCACCATTTGCTTTTCTTTTAGTCATAATTTGATCTCTATTTTCTTCACAGACTACTTTCTATCTCCTTAAATTTGTGATGGAGAAAAGATTGTTATCTTTTTGCTACATTTATTCAACTATTACATCATGAAAAGCTAGTCTGTATTGTCCACATTCATATTTCTCTATTTTAATTTCTTCAAGCCTGTTTTAATCCTTCATTTTATTCATCAGTTGTTGTCTATATATATCGACCTCATTGCATAACCAACCTGTATAAGTCACCACCTTTAGCCAACCTGTATTTATCTTTAAGGATTCCTTAAATGCAAACTAATTCATCAATCAAAAATTTGGAAATTCAATTAAAATTTATATTTTTTTCTTACTAAGTTTCCCTTCTTTTTCAAAATTTCAATTGTAAAAAAAAACATGGGCACCAAGGAACAAGCCTCAGAGGCCCTACAAGCTGCCTTAGAAGAACAAAGGCAACCACTTTTAGATGAAAATGATAAATCGCCCGATAAAACAAAGAAAACGCCGACCCAGAAAGCTATCCGAAAGTCATTTAAAATATCAGCCCACCTCGCAAACCTCCTTCCAACAGGCACCGTTCTCTCGTTCCAAACTCTTTCCCCGGTCCTTACCCACCGAGGAAGTTGCAATACATACGAAAACAAGTGCCTAACCCTAGCATTTGTCACCCTCTCAGCATTATCTTGTTTCCTCGTTTGTTTCACCGACAGTATCAGGGACAAAAACGGAAAAGTACACCATGTGGTGGCAACAAGAAATGGGCTATGGGTGATCGATCGGATGGTCACGGTGCCCCCAGAGGAGGCGGCAAAATATAGGATTAAATTCATTGATATTTTCCATGGGGTTCTTTCTATTGTTGTTTTTGTTGTCGTTGTCGTGTTTGATCATAATGTGGTTAAGTGTTTTTACCCTAGCCCATCAGAACAAGCACAAGAGCTCCTTGAGAAGTTGCCTATCGGTGTTGGTGTAGTATGTAGCCTTTTATTCATCGTATTTCCCAGCACAAGACATGGGATCGGGTTCCCTCTGTCTCGTAAATAGTTTTTTTTTCCTCATCAATCTAAAAAAAATTTCTCGATCGAGTCGATGTGTACTCTCCTTATTTTTTATTAGTGAAAAAGATCATGAGAAGAATGGCCTGAAATTTTCTAAATTTGTTCATTTCCCATGTTATGGCACGTACTATATGCATATAAATCACCGATCATTTCAGTTTATATGTTTGGATTATAATTTTTTTGATCAAATATCTCGAGTATACTTTGACACCCCCTTAATTTTCGTTTACATGGTATTGATTTTATCAGTTAACTTAATTACCTTATGGATTCTTTTAGCTTTTTCTTAACTGTTGTATGGAAATTACTAAACACAAATGGGTTTGGCTAACATGTGCCGAGTTTCTTTCCTAAAATCTATAATAATGTGATAGTTATATTTATGATATAAAACATTGTAAATAATAATTGTTTATAAATATTTAACCACGTGCTTTCACTTAAAATGTTTAACACCATGTGATATCTATTTAATATACATATTGTTGGAAAAATGTTGGAAAAACATGGTTTTTAAACATGTTTGTTCCAAGTGGTCAGTAACCATCTTTGAGTCAATTTTCAATGCGACTCCTCAGTTTTTCTGAGGCCATACTCAATGCGTTTGAGTAGCTCGTGTGACGAGCTTCGCAACGGTATATCGCATGACCCATTCGGAGGAAGGGTGTGAATGATAATTGGACTCGAAGGTTGGTACTCGAAAGAGGGAAAAACCGAAATCTGGAAAATGAAGTAGAGAGTGGGAATAAACCATGAGGGTTATCCCACATTGGAAAATCAAGGTTGATTTTCACTCTATATATACAAGTCCATCCTATGTAGTTGGTAAACTAATAAAGTCCACATACCCATGAGTGGGTTGTGTACCACACACGCGCGCGCTCGCTCGGGTCTCGGGACGCGGGACGCGGGATTTGGGGAATGGGGAATGTCTCGGGTCTTGGGTCTTGTACTAAATCTGAAAAGGGACTTTTGCATATTTGCAAGAGCAGTCCCTAGAGTTCCAAAAGGTTTGAAACTCCAGCAGTAATTGGAGGCGGATTCTGGGGATGTAACTCCCAGAAGTTAATGACCACATTTAATTCTGCGGTTTTAGAATCCTCTATAAAGAGGCAGTCATCCCTTCACATTTCATACATTCTAAATCAGTCTACCTTCTCTCTAAAACAGCATATTTTTTCATAGCATTTAGAACCAGAGAGAACCACCCACCAACAGCTCGACTTAGACTCGTCGCCAGTTTCTGGCGAGTCTTCCGAGAGACGTTGTACCTTGGGATCGAAGCGCCAACGCAACCAGAAACCTTAAGGTGGTTGGGCGAATATCGGTTAAGGGCATACTGTTAACAGTAGCCTCGTCGATTGTTTTTTACATTCTGTCCATTTATTTTCCGCACTTAAATTCTGTCTTTTCCATTCTGTTTTTCCAATTCAGTATTTAAATTTCAGTTTTTTAATATTCTGTCCTTAGCTGTAGCCTTTTATTCTGTTTTGTACTATTCTGTAATTAGTTTAAAGTTCTGTTTTATTGCTGTAATTACATTTCTGTAATTTAATTCTGTAATTAGTATAGTTTCAATTCAGTCCTGTATTTTCAATTCATAATAGAACAGTCCGGCTGTTAAGTTTTTACTTTCCAGTCCGGCAGTTTCTTTTAATTACAAAACAGTACATCAGATTATTAATTGATAATAATCTGATAACGTTTGTTTTATTTACATTTCAGTACCTACATGTTGTAATCAATTTATTGTATTCCATTTGGAAATTAATAAAGATTACACTGGTTTTATTTAATTATTGTTTAGTCCTTTAATTATTGTTAATTGTTATTTCGTACACGGAAACCAATAATCTTAACCGATACTCTGTTGTTTCTTTCGTGTATTAATTAATACAATTATTTTATTTTTTAGGAATAGTGCTTTTTTGTTTTCAATTCTAATTTATATTAGAAATTGATTACAAAGAAAAATTCCAAACAATTTTTATTTTTATTTTATCTTGTTGATACCAACCGTATTGGTATTCAATAAGAATCGTTCAATCCTTTTAATATCAACCGTATTGATATTTAAAAGGATAAAAGTTTAATTTTATTTTGTTTGGTAATTCTTTTACAAACCCAAATATCAGTTTTGGTGTTTGTTTATAGAATTTATTGTACACGTATCTTATACGTTTTGTGTTGTCGTTTGAAATGACAAACACGTCGCCTATTCAGTTGCCTATCGGAAGTGAGCATGACCCAATGGTTGGTGGAGATGTCCATAACATTGGGGGCGATGCGATTGTGGGGGCTACCGCCAATGACGTGGCTGCAGCGGCTGAGGCTGCCACGACTGCGGCCATGGCGGATGCTACGGCCAAAGCTGAGGCTGCGGCCGAAGCAGCGGCCACGGCCAAGGCCGTAGCTAAGGCTGCGGCAAGAGCCAAGGCTGCGGCCAAAGGCAAGGCACCGATGTATTCGGCTGTGCCTACTTTGCCGACTTCTCATCTGGAGAAACCAGAAAAATTCAGTGGAGACAACTTTAAACGTTGGCAGCAAAAGATGTTGTTTTATCTCACGACCCTGAATCTGACCAGGTTTCTAAAGGAGACTGCTCCCGTCCTAAGCGAGGACGATCTGGACGAGCAGTCGTTCTCTGCGGTCGGGGCATGGAGACATGCCGACTACCTATGCAAGAACTATATCATGTGTGCTCTAGATGACACGCTGTTCAGTGTTTTCGAGCCCAAAGCTACTGCAAAGGAGCTGTGGGAGACTCTCGAAAATAAGTACAAAGTGAATAACACTGGCACAAAGAGATTTGTTGTCACGGACTTTCACGAGTACCGTATGACTGACAGCAGGGGTGTCATGGAGCAAGTTGAGGAGTTCCAACTCATTTACCATCGCCTTGAGGCTGAGGGGCTAGTGATAAACGAGCCTTTCCATGTGGCACTCATGATTGAGAAATTGCCACCATCTTGGAAAGACTTTCAAAACTACCTTAAGCACAAGCGAAAGGAAATGAGGCTGGAGGGGCTCATTGAGAAGCTCAACATCGAGGTGAGTAACCGTCGCTCCGTGAGGAGAGTCGGTGGTGCTGTCATCCCGATGGCAAAGGCCAATGTTGTCGAAAGCTCCAACGTCAAACGGAAACGTTTTGACACCGGAGGCAGTGCTGTTGTCGCAAAGAAATTTGCGGGAACCTGCTTTGTGTGTAACAGGACCGGCCATCGTGCCGCGGACTGTTATGACAATAAAGGCGCTGTTAAGCCTAACCCCCCCCCCCCCCCCCCCCCCCCCCCCCCCCCCCCCCCCGAGAAACTTTAAGGGCAAGGGAAAGAGGAAAGCTCCAGCTCAGGCACATCTGGCCGAGGGAGGACGAGATGATGACCACTTTACTGTTGTGGTCTCTGAGGTGAATCTCGTAGGGAGCAACCCCAAAGAGTGGTGGCTGGATACCGGCGACACGAGCCACATCTGCTCAACAAGGTGGATGTTTAAGACCTACGAAGCGGTAGAGGGAGAAAGCTGCTTCATGGGGAATTCTGCTACTTCCAAGGTGGAAGGAAAAGGAATGGTGGTGATGAAGATGACCTCGGGAAAAGAGCTGAGGTTGACAAATGTGCTTCATGTTCCGGATATCCGCAAGAATCTGGTATCTGGATCAGTGATGGTGAAGAACGGGTTCAAGCTAGTTTTAGAATCCGATAAACTTGTAATCACCAAGAATGGTGTCTATGTAGGCCGTGGCTATATGACCAACGGCATGTTTAAGTTGAACGTAGGGACACCTGCTCCCAATAAAGGTGCTAAAGCTGAGGCTAGCACAAGTACTGTAATGACTGTTGCCCAAGAGGACAATAAAAATTCTGAGTTTAATTATTTATTTGAGTCATTTCATTTGTGGCATGGTAGATTAGGTCACGTGAATTATAATTCTTTAAAGAAATTAATTTCACTAAAACTAATACCAAATTTCGTTTTTGATAAGCAACACAAATGTGAGATTTGTGTATAAGCAAAATTAATGAAATCATCGTTTCAACATGTTGAACGAGAAAGAGAGCCTCTCGGTCTAATACACACGGATGTATGTGACTTAAAGTTTATACAAACGCGAGGAGGGAAAAAGTACTTTATCACCTTTATAGATGATTGTACTAGATACTGTTACGTTTACTTAATGAGAAGTAAAGACGAAGCAGTTGAGAAATTCGCTCTTTATAAGACCGAAGTTGAAAATCAACTCAATAAGAAAATTAAAACATTGAGAAGTGATAGAGGCGGTGAATATGAATCACCGTTTGAACAGATATGCGCTGAAAGCGGCATTATACATCAAACCACAGCCCCTTACACTCCCGAGCAAAATGGGGTTGCTGAGCGTAAAAATAGAACGCTAAAGGAAATGATGAATGCTATGCTAATCAGTTCTGGGTTACCCCAGAACATGTGGGGGGAAGCGATACTTTCTGCTAACTATGTTTTAAACAAGTTACCACATAAGAAGCGAGAAAAGACTCCATATGAATTATGGAAAGGTCATCAACCCAGTTATAAGAACCTGCGGGTTTGGGGTTGTCTCGCAAAGGTCCTAGTTCCCACTCCTAGGAGGATGAGAATTGGTCCTAAGACGGTGGACTGTGTGTTCATCGGATATGCACAGAATAGTAGTGCATATCGGTTTCTCGTGCACAAGTCGGACAATCCCGATGTGCACGTAGATACATATATGGAAAGCCGAGAGGCTTCTTTATTTGAGGATATCTTTCCCCGGAAATTACCTACATCTGTAGCAACTGAAGAGTTGAACAGTGAAGGAAATGTGGGGGCAAGTGAACCGACAGAGGAAGAGCCTCGACGCAGCAAAAGGGCAAGGAAGGAAACTTCCTTTGGACCTAATTTCCTAACCTTCATGATTGAAGGTGAACCGGTGACATATAAACAAGCTATGTCAACACCGGATTCCCAATATTGGGAAGAAGCTATTCAAAATGAAATTGAATCAATCATGCAAAACCACACTTGGGAACTAGTGGATCTTCCGAAAGGATGCAAGCCCCTAGGTCACAAGTGGATCTTCAAGAGGAAGTTAAAGGTTGACGGCACGATTGAGAAATACAAGGCGAGACTTGTAGTGAAAGGCTTCAGGCAAACGGAAGGTGTCGATTATTTTGACACTTATGCTCCTGTCTCCAGGAAAACGTCTATCCGAATCGTCATTGCTCTCGCAGCTTTGTTTGATATGGAAATACATCAAATGGATGTAAAGACGGCATTTCTGAATGGAGAACTGGAAGAAGAGATTTACATGGAATAACCGGAAGGGTTTGTAGTTCCTGGTAAAGAGCACCAAGTGTGCAAACTTGTAAAGTCTCTATATGGACTCAAACAAGCGCCAAAGCAATGGCACGAGAAGTTTGATAGAATTATGCTATCAAACGGTTTTCACATTAATGAGTGTGATAAATGTGTCTACTCTAAAGGAAGTGGAAGAGACTGTGTTGTAGTCTGTCTCTATGTGGATGACATGATCATAATTGGGAGTAATGATAGAATCAGCTCCACAAAGAAAATGTTATCACAACACTTCGATATGAAGGACCTGGGTATAGCTGATGTAATACTTGGTATGAAGATTACCAAAACATCAGAAGGGTATGTCTTGTCCCAAAGTCACTATGTTAAACAAGTTTTAGACAAGTTTGACAAGGACAGTAAAGCTATGTGAAGAACCCCAATTGAGTTCAACTGTAACCTGAAAAAGAATTTCGGTAAAAGTGTGAATCAATTGGAGTTCTCTCGAGTCATAGGCAGTCTCATGTATATAATGAATTGCACTAGACCAGACATAGTAAACTCAGTGAGTAGACTGAGCAGGTACACCAGTAATCCAAATGAGGAACACTGGAAGGCCATAATGAAACTTCTCAGGTATATGAGGTTTTCAGCCGATTACAGGCTGCACTATACCAGATATCCAGCGGTACTAGAAGGGTATTCAGATGCCAACTGGATATCAGACTCCAATAGCACAAGATCCACGAGTGGATATGTGTTTATAATGGGAGGAGCTGCTGTGTCTTGGAGATCCTCCAAACAGACATGTATTGCAAGGTCAACTATGGAATCAGAATTCATAGCGTTGGACTTAGCAACCGAAGAGGCAGACTGGCTGAGAAGTCTATTGGAAGGAATTCCAATGTGGCCGAAACCTGTTCCCGCAATAAGCATGCATTGCGATAGTCAATCAGCTATTGCGCGGGCTCAGGATCATATGTATAATGGAAAGTCTCGACATATACGTCGGAGACATAAATCCATAAGGGAATTGTTATCCAATGGTGTGGTATCCTTAGATTTTGTGAGATCAAAGGAAAACATAGCGGATCCATTAACAAAAGGCTTGACTCAAGTGGGAGTCGAGACGTCATCGAACGGAATGGGATTAAAGCCCATTAAATTGGTGGCCCCCCCATAGGCAACCCAACCTAAACGGAATCATTCATGATAGGTTCAAAGGGAAACTGAACTGTGGGGGCAACCGAACAAAGCACTCAGGAACCTGGAGTTCCCAGCCCATTTCCGCGATGACAGAGTGATAGACCTGTACCATTGTAAGGGTGAGCTTGAGGCTCTTAATGATCCAAGTAACTCGACGGTCGAGTAAAGTGAGTCAGGACACTTTCGACTTGGAACACCTATAACTAGTGTGTAAGGCCGGTACCATGTGATGAGCTTGGGCTAATTCACTAGAGCACTGAGTTGAAGTTGCCAAGGCAGTTCAGGCCAAATATGGACAACAACTAAAGGGCCTAGTACGTGGGTAGAGAGGGCACTGTGCGGGTGCCATTCTGGGATACACAAAGCTTGATGGTTCAAAGCTTTACAGCTACCTAATAGCAGTATTCTGGGTGGTACTCCGCTACGGCAGGTTCAAGGCGCGCGCTACCTGACCTTAGGCAGTGAACTTTTGCGGTTTTCTTGATTTGCATTTAGGACATGGGCTTTCGAGCCAATTGCATTCATGTGGGGGATTGTTGGAAAAATATTGGAAAAACATGGTTTTTAAACATGTTTGTTCCAAGTGGTCAGGGACCATCTTTGAGTCAATTTTCAATGCGACTCCTCAGTTTTTCTGAGGCCATACTCAATGCGTTTGAGTAGCTCGGGTGACGAGCTTCGCAACGGTATATCGCATGACCCATTCAAAGGAAGGGTGTGAATGATAATTGGACTCGAAGGTTGGTACTCGAAAGAGGGAAAAACCGAAATCTGCAAAATGAAGTAGAGAGTGGGAATAAACCATGAGGGTTATCCCACATTGGAAAATCAAGGTTGATTTTCACTCTATATATACAAGTCCATCCTATGTAGTTGGTAAACTAATAAAGTCCACATACCCATGAGTGGGTTAGTGTGTACCACACACGCGCCCGCTCGCTTGGGTCTCGGGACTCGGGACTCGGGCCTCGGGTCACGGGCCGTGGGCCGCGGACCGCGGGCCGTGGGATGCGGGATGCGAGATTTGGGATTTGGGATTTGGGGAATGTCTCGGGTCTTGGGTCTTGGGTCTTGTACTAAATCTGAAAAGGGACTTTTGCATATTTGCAAGAGCAGTCCCTAGAGTTCCAAAAGGTTTGAAACTTCAGCAGTGATTGGAGGCGGATTCTGGGGATGTAACTCCCAGAAGTTAATGACCACATTTAATTCTGCAGTTTCAGAATCCTCTATAAATAGGCAGCCATCCCTTCACATTTCATACATTCGAAATCAGTCTACCTTATCTCTAAAACAGCATATTTTTTCATAGCATTTAGAACCAGAGAGAATCACCCACCAACAGCTCGACTTAGACTCGTCGCAAGTTTCCGGCGAGTCTTCCGAGAGACGTTGTACCTTGGGATCGAAGCGTCAACGCAGCCAGAAACCTTAAGGTGGTTGGGCGAATATCGGTTAAGGGCATACTGTTAACAGTAGTCTCGTCGATTGTTTTTTACATTCTGTCCATTTATTTTCCGCACTTAAATTCTGTCTTTTCCATTCTGCTTTTCCAATTCAGTATTTAAATTTCAGTTTTTTAATATTCTGTCCTTAGCTGTAGCTTTTTATTCTGTTTTGTACTATTCTGTAATTAGTTTAAAGTTCTGTTTTATTGTTGTAATTACATTTCTGTAATTTAATTCTGTAATTAGTATAGTTTCAATTCAGTCCTGTATTTTCAATTCATAACAGAACAGTCCGGCTGTTAAGTTTTTACTTTCCAGTCCGGCAGTTTTTTTTAATTACAAAATAGTACATCAGATTATTAATTGATAATAATCTGATAACGTTTATTTTATTTACATTTCAGTACCTACATGTTGTAATCAATTTATTGTATTCCATTTGGAAATTAATAAAGATTACACTGGTTTTATTTAATTATTGTTTAGTCCTTTAATTATTGTTAATTGTTATTTCGTATACGGAAACCAACACATATCACTAGGCACAGACTCTTCGAAACGGAATATTTGGAGAGTCGGTGTGTCTGCCACAGTTTAATTATCAGCTTGTCTTTTATGATTTATTTGTTAACTACTTAAACACGCGAGTCGGAAACGGTAAAAAAATCAAATCATAATTACTACTACTTCTAAAAGCGAGTTAAATTTTAAAAATGAGAAACATCTAAAGTTCTCTATAGAATGTAGGTTAAACAAAAAAGTGTCAATTGACCTGTTTAGTTGGATTAAAATAAGACAATTATAGAATTTATGTCATCATTCTACACCTTCACATAAAAAAAAACTTTTCTCACATATATGAACAAATTATTATTGTTTGGTTAAATAGAAAATATAATACTTGTCTGAAAAATACAATTATTATATTAATTTGGTAGCATGTCCGGCCAACTTGTGTCATATTTGAGTTTTTTTAAATTTAATGTTTTGACATGTCATGTCGTGTCGTACACCCGAATTCATGTTCGTGCATCATACCATAAACTTTTTCATTTGGGGGAAATTAAATACATGTAAAATCTATTGGATGTATTTTAGCAAAACTAGTAACTTCATATCTTAATTGCATTTAGCCACCAAGGTGGTTGAAAGCAAACTCGATTGCTCTCACTCTCTACTCTCAAACTTCCAAATTCCATTTGTGTGTCCACTCTCTGTCACACGCCGTCACCAGATCTAAACCTTTTTCTTACGGTCACATGTGATTCTCCCAACCATCCTAACACACTCGTTTTAAATTTTATGAAAAATGTAAAGGTTTGGATAAGAAAGAACACCATATCGTAACTACTTTGATAAGATGACAATTCAGGAAAAAGTTAATAACATATTTCAACTTGCATCTTCGATTAAAATGTATTAGATTTTTATCGTATCATGGTCTTCCATTCCGTATGCACGACGAATATGAAGATTCTAATAACATAGGTCTTTTTATTGATACATTACCCCAAAAAAATCCGATAATAACGAAGAGATCAAAAAAGTTATTCTTGATAAAGCCAAATGAAATTTAAAATTAGCCTTTCTTCAAATTCAAAAGATATAATTAAAGTTATTATTAACGAAACCACTCATCTTATAATAAAAGAGTTTGATGGTGCGTTATTTTATGTTCTTATTAATGAAGCTCGTGATATGTCCACACAAGAACAATGATTGTTATTTTAAAATTTATAGATAAGAAAGAATGTGTTAGAAAGTTTTTTGAGTCTTAAAAATGTTTAGAGCACCACGACAGGGCCTATTTAAAAAACTTTAGATGACTTCTTTCTAAACATAGTTTAATTATTTTTAGGCTGTGTGTGCAAAAATATGACGGAGCTATCAATATTTACGGTAATATAATGAATTAATTGTTGTTATTTTGAAAGAGAATGAGTGTGCATACACATAACACTCATTGTTCTGCTCACCAACTTCAATTAGCTCATGTGGCAGTAGCAAAATAACATTCACATGTTATAATGATCTATTTGGGATTTGGGATTTGGGGAATGTCTCGGGTCTTGGGTCTTGGGTCTTGTACTAAATCTGAAAAGGGACTTTTGCATATTTGCAAGAGCAGTCCCTAGAGTTCCAAAAGGTTTGAAACTTCAGCAGTGATTGGAGGCGGATTCTGGGGATGTAACTCCCAGAAGTTAATGACCACATTTAATTCTGCGGTTTCAGAATCCTCTATAAAGAGGCAGCCATCCCTTCACATTTCATACATTTAAAAATCAGTCCATCTTCTCTCTAAAAGGTGCATATTTTTTTCATAGCACTTAGAAACCAGTGAGAACCACCCACTAAAAGCTCGACTTAGACTCGTCGTCAGTTTCCGGCGAGTCTTCCGAGAGACGTTGTACCTTGGGATCGAAGCGCCAACGCAACCAGAAACCTTAAGGTGGTTGGGAGAATATCGGTTAAGGGCATACTGTTAACAGTAGCCTCGTCCGTTTAATTTTTTACATTCTGTCCGTTTATTTCCCGCACTTAAATTCTGTCTTTTACATTCTGTTTTTCCCAATTCAGTATTTAAATTTCAGTTTTTTAATATTCTGTCCTTAGCTGTAGCTTTTATATTCTGTTTGTACTATTCTGTAATTAGTTTAAAGTTCTGTTTTATTGCTGTAATTACATTTCTGTAATTTAATTCTGTAATTAATATAGTTTCAATTCAGTCCTGTATTTTCAATTCATAACAGAACAGTCCGGCTGTTAAGTTTTACTTTCTAGTCCGGCAGTTTCTTTTAATTGCAAATCAGTATATCAGATTATTAATTAATAATAATCTGATAACGTTTGCTTTATTTACGATTCAGTACCTACATGTTGTAATCAGTTTATTGTATTTCATTTGGAAATTAATAAAAATTACACTGGTTTTATTTAATTACTGTTTAGTCCTTTATTTATTATTAATTGTTATTTCGTATACGGAAACCAACATATTATGAATCACGTTATAGAACTCCGATCGGTATCCTTTTTAGTTTGTTTGGCCGTGCTTAATGCTATTGTGAAAATTATCAAAATTATGTGTCGTTTATTTTACTAACTTATATACATTTTGTTTATTTTGTGTTCTCACATCACATTGCATATGATGGAAAAAATTAGGGATTACAAATGCTCTATCACAAGCATTATAGAGAAAAAACAATGATATAAGGTTAGTTGGCATATACTGAAAACGGTTTCAAAATCTTAGAGACGAACTCTTTAATACAGTTAAACCTCGATAAATGAATGTCCGATAAACGAATAATCTCGCCAAATGAATAATTTTCTCCGGTCCCGACTTGGGCAAATGGGCTAAATGAATAACCTCGCTAAATGCATTAACGAATAATTTTTTTTGAATCCTTAAAGACCCCATGTAAATATAAATGAATAATCATTAAAATTCATAAGATATATATATATTTATCCTAAAAACAAAAATATTTCTTCCAATCAACAATGTTCATACAAGAAGTCATTTCTTCACAAAAAAAGCATCTAAAGTTGTTTGTTTTTTCCTTCCACCAAAATGCATCACATCTGCGACTTTTTCTAGTGCAAACACAACTTCTGGAATATTCTGCTCATGATGTAGCAAATAGTTTCGTAGGGTGATTACTGCTTGAAAGGCTTCTTTTGATGACACATTTGGTTTTGACTGGTGATCGGAAGCCATCAGACTGAATATTAAGAAAGATTAGAATGAATTATTTACCAAACCAAGACTCTAGAAAAATATATATATTAGTTTGTAGGTAGGTTAGTTACATTGTCTTAGTCTCTAAGTATTCCATACATAGAATATTATTATTAGTATATGTTGCATGTATTTAGACTCTAAGTATTCCATACATAGAATCTTATAAGTACATGATGCATGTACATAGTCTATATACGTATTTGTACATGTAAAATAAATAATCATACGAAAAAATAAAAATGTAAAAATACTATCTAAATGAATAAAAATTCATTTATCGATAAATGAATAATATATTCATTTATCGATAAGTAAATAAACTCACTAAACGAATATTTTTTGCTGGTCCCAAAAGCATTCATTTATCGAGGTTTAACTGTAGACTATTAATTTATTTGTGAAACGTGTTGGTTTTTGGTACTATTTCGAATACGATAAAGAAAAGGACAATAATATAAAAGACAGGAACGCAATGGAAATAACACTTTATTTCTCACAATTGGAATATGAATTACAATTCCTGACTCGTACAGAATTAAATTAAACTGCTGGACTGGTTTCAACAAATAAAAACTGCCGGACTGTTTTGTAAATAAAACAAACTGCCGGACTGTTTTAACAAGAAAAAGAAACTGCCGGACTGTTTTAAACAAACTGCCGGACTGTTTTAACAAAAAAAAAAACTGCCGGACTGGTTTTAAACAAACTGCCGGACTGGTTTTAACAAATAAAAAACTGCCGGACTGGTTTTGTAAATAAAACAAACTGGACTGGTTTTAACGAATAAAAAACTGCCCGGACTGTTATTAAATAAACTGCCCGGACTGTTATGTAAAAACTGGAAATTAAATTACAGGAAAGTAAATTACAGAATAGGAAAGACTGAAATGTAAATTACAGAAACTAAAGGTACTGGAAAGTAAATACAAAAAGGAAACAGTACTGAAATTAAATGGACAGAATAATAAAGGACTGAAAAGTAAATAACAGAAATTAAAAGAAGAGGCAACTGCTGAGCAGTTTCCCTTAAACAATATTTCCCGAACCACCTTTAAAGGTTTCTCGTTTCGGGACTTTATTCCTAAGGTACAACTTCTATCTCAGAGTGGCTCGTATGGAAACCGGCACCGAACCACAGGTCGAGCTGTTGGTGGTGCGGTTCTCTCTCACTAAGTGTATGCTTATGCTGTGAGTTGTGTGTATGAAGGTGTACTGAAATGAGAGGGGGATGGCTGCCTTTTATAGGCTCTACTGAAACCGCAACCATAAATGTTGGTCTTTAATTCTGGGAGTTACACCCCCAGAATCCGCTCAATCAATTCTGAAACCGCAGCATTTACTCTCATTCATTGCTGACGTTTCTCTTGCTGGAAACTCTAGGGACTCCTTTTGTATTTTATACAAAACTCCCTATTCGGGTTTGGACCCAAGACCCAAGACCCAAGACCCAAGACCCAAGACCCAAGACCCAAGACCCGAGACATTCCCCAAATCCCAAATCCCAAATCCCAAATCCCAAATCCCAAATCCCAAGCCCAAGCCCAAGCCCAAGCCCAAGCCCAAGCCCAAGCCCAAGCCCAAGCCCAAGCCCACGCCCACGCCCACGCCCACGCCCGTGCCCGTGCCCGTGCCCGTGCCCGAGCCCGAGACCCGAGACCCGAGACACGAGACACGAGCGAGCGCGCGTGTGTGGTACACACTAATACTCTTAGGTGTATGTGGACATGTTAGTTTAATAACTACATGGGTTGGTATGGTATATATATTGTAAGATTAACTCTTAATCTTCCAATATGGGATTATACTAAATGGTTTTTCTCATTAACCATTTCGTTTTTCCAGATTTGAGCTTCCGAGGTACCAACTTTGAAGCCACTTTGTATTCACACCCATTCTCCGAATAGGTCATGTGATATACCGTTACGAAGCTCGTCACACGGGCTACTCAACCACGTTGATTACGGTATAAACAACTCAGCGCTGTTACACGAAATAATGACTCGAAGTTGGTCCAGTGACCATTCGGAAACACCCATGTTTTCACATGTTTTTCCAACAATCCCCCACATGAATGCAATTGGCTGAAAATAAAATGCTCCTAAATGCATACGAGAGAAAACCGCAAGAGTTCACTGCATAAGGACAGGTAGCGCGCGCCTTGAACCTGCCGTAGTGACGTAAAATCTGATATGCTACTATTGGGTAGCCTTTAAGCCTTGAACCCTTTAGCGTTTGTGCATACCAGGGTAATGCGCACACAGTGTCCCCTCTACACCACTTACTAAGCCCTTTGGTTGTTGTCCATATTTGGCCGTGGACTGCCTTGGCAAAGTTCAACCGAGTGCTCTAGTGATTTAGCCCATGGCTCATCACATAGTATCGGCCATACACACTCGTCATAGGTGATTTCAAGTCAAGGGTGTCCTGACTCACCCCTCTCGATCTTCGAGATACTTGTTTTCATTAAGAGCCTCATGCTCACCCTTAAGATGGTCTAGGTCTATCACTCTTTCATCCTAGAAATGGGCTGGGAACTTAAGTTCCCGAGTGCTTTGTTCGGTCACCCCCACAGTTCGGTTTTCCCGTTGAACCCGACGCTGGAGAATCCAGTTCGGGTTGGGTTGCCTCTGAGGAGGTTTCCAGTTTAATGGGCTTCAACCCCATTCCCCTCGATGAAACTTCAACTCCTACCTGAGTCAAGCCTTTTGTAAATGGATCCGCTATATTGTCTTTAGATCTCACAAAATCTAAGGACACCACACCGTTAGCTAACAATTCTCTTACGGATTTATGTCTCCGACGAATATGTCGGGACTTTCCATTATACATATGATCCTGCGCCCGTCCAATAGCCGACTGACTATCGCAGTGCATGCTTATTGCTGGGACAGGTTTCGGCCACATTGGAATTCCTTCCAGAAAGCTTCTCAGCCAATCAGCCTCTTCTGTTGCTAGATCCAACGCTATGAACTCAGATTCCATAGTTGATCTAGCTATGCACGTCTGCTTGGATGATCTCCATGAGACAGCTGCTCCTCCCATCACGAACACATATCCGCTAGTGGATCGTGTACTGTTGGAATCCGAGATCCAGTTTGCATCAGAATACCCTTCCAGTACAGCTGGATATCTGGTATAATGCAACCCTCGGTCTGCTGTGTATCTCATGTATCTGAGAAGTCTCATGATGGCCTTCCAGTGTTCCTCATTGGGATTACTGGTGTACCTACTCAGTCTACTCACTGAGTTGGCTATGTCTGGTCTAGTACAGTTCATGACGTACATCAGACTGCCTATTATTCGAGAATATTCCAATTGTCTCACACTCTCCCCAAAGTTCTTTTTCAGGGTGGTTGAGATCTCTATCGGAGTTCTGGATGTAGCTCTACTATCTTTATCAAATTTGTCAAGCATCTGTCTGACATAGTGAGTTTGAGATAGCGCATATCCGTCTGATGTCTTGGTAATTTTCATACCAAGTATAACATCAGCGACACCCAAGTCTTTCATCTCGAATTTTTGTGACAACATTTTCTTAGTGGAGTTGATGTTATCAATACTCCCTATTATAATCATGTCATCTACGTAGAGGCAGACTACCACGTAGTCCTTTTCATTTCCTTTTACGTAGACGCATTTGTCACATTCGTTTATCCGAAAACCGTTTGATAGCATCACTCTATCAAATTTTTCGTGCCATTGTTTAGGTGCTTGTTTAAGTCCATACAAGGACTTCACAAGTTTACACACCTTGTGAGCTTTACCTGGAACCACAAACCCTTCCGGTTGTTCCATGTAAATTTCCTCTTCCAACTCACCATTCAAGAACGCCGTTTTAACATCCATTTGATGTATTTCCAGATCGAACAGTGCTGCGAGAGCAATGACTATCCGGATTGACGTCTTCCTGGAGACAGGAGCATAGGTGTCGAAATAGTCGACACCTTCGGTTTGTCTAAAACCTTTCACTACAAGCCTAGCCTTGTATTTCTCGATTGTTCCATCGAGCTTTCTCTTCCTCTTGAAGATCCACTTGTGTCCTAGTGGCTTACACCCGGGTGGTAGATCCACTAGTTCCCAAGTGTGATTTTGTAATATCGATTCAACCTCATTGTTGATCGCTTCCTCCCAATATTGGGCTTCCGGGGATGACATTGCTTGTTTGAATGTCGCCGGTTCGCCTTCTATCATGAAGGTTACAAAATCTGGACCGAAAGTCGTTTCCTTTCTAGCCCTTTTACTACGTCGAGGCTCTTCTTCTTCTTCCTCCAACGGTTCACTTGCCCCCACATTTTCCTCACTGTTTGACTCCTCAGTCTCTACAGTTACGGAAGACTTGCGGGGAAAGATCTCCTCGAAGAAAGAAGCTTCTCGAGCTTCGATGATAGTATCTGCATGCACATCGGGATTATCCGACTTGTGCACGAGAAAACGATAAGCACTACTGTTTTGTGCATATCCTATGAACACACAGTCTACCGTCTTTGGCCCTATTCTCGTTCTTTTAGGAAGCGAGACAAGGACCTTCGCGAGACAACCCCAAACCCTTAAGAATTTATAGCTCGGCCTATGGCCTTTCCATAGTTCATAAGGTGGTTTATCACGTTTCTTATGTGGTAGCTTGTTCAATACATAGTTGGCGGAAAGCAGCGCTTCCCCCCACATGTTCTGGGGTAACCCAGAACTTATTAACATAGCATTCATCATTTCCTTGAGCGTCCTATTCTTACGCTCGGCAACCCCATTCTGCTCCGGAGAGTATGGGGCTGTCGTTTGATGTATAATGCCATTTTCTGCGCATATCTGCGCAAACGGTGCTTCGTATTCACCGCCTCTATCACTCCTCAATATTTTAATCTTTTTATTGAGTTGATTCTCTACTTCGGTCTTATAAAGAGCGAATTTCTCTACCGCTTCGTCTTTACTTCTCATTAAGTAGACATAGCAGTATCTAGTACAATCATCTATAAACGTGATGAAATACCTTTTTCCTCCTCGCGTTTGTATAAACTTTAAGTCGCATACATCCGTGTGTATTAGACCGAGAGGTTCAGTACTTCGTTCAATATGTTGATACGAAGACTTGGTTAATTTTGCTTCAACACAAACCTCACATTTATGTTGTTTATCAAATACAAAATTAGGTAGTAGATTCAGTGATATTAATTTCTTCATAGAATTAGCATTCACATGACCTAATCTACCATGCCATAAATTAAATGAATCGCAAGAATAAGCAAACGAAGTTTTATTGGCCACTTGGGCAACATTCACGATTACATTATTCTTGGTACTGGCCTCAGCCTTAGTACCCTCAATAGCTAACTCGGCTTTAGGAGCCGGAGTACCAACATTTAATTTAAACATGCCGTTGGTCATATAGCCACGGCCTACATACATTCCGTTTAAAGTGATTACAATTTTTGCAGATTCAAATACAAGTTTAAATCCTTTGTTCACCATCACGGACCCGGAAACCAGATTCTTGCGAATTTCTGGCACATGGAGCACGCCATTCAGTGTGAGCTCCTTTCCCGATGTCATCTTCAGCAGCACGGTTCCTTTTCCTTCCACCCTGGAAGTAGCCGAGTTCCCCATGAAGCAGCTCTCATTGTCCACGGCCGTATAGGTCTTGAACATCCATTTGCTGGCACAGATGTGACTAGTGGCGCCTGTGTCCAGCCACCATTCCTTTGGGTTGCTCCCCACCAGGTTCACTTCCGAGACCACAGCACTCAGGTGCATATAGTCCTGTCCAGCATCATCTCCTCCCTCAGCCACATTAGCTTGAGCAGGTGCCCTCTTCCTCCCTTTCCCTTGGAACTTCCTCTTTGGGGGGGGTTTGGGCTTGTCGGTGCGCATCTTACAATCCGCGGCACGATGGCCCGGTTTGTTGCACACAAAGCAGTCTCCCATGAATTTCTTCTTGAGAGAGGCACCGACTCCGCTGTCAAAGCGTTTCCGCTTAGACACAGCGTCCTCAACCACATGGGCCTTGGCAACCGCGTTGCCTGCTCCGCCACCGCCTTTCCTTCCGGATCGGCGGTTGCTTTGCTCAACATTGAGCCTCTCAATGAGTCCCTCCAAGGTCATAGCCTTTCGCTTGTGTTTCAGGTAGTTTTGAAACTCTTTCCAAGAAGGTGGCAGTTTCTCAATCATTAATGCCACTTGGAAAGGTTCGTTGATAACTAGCCCTTCAACCTCAAGCCTATGGTATATGAGTTGGAGTTCCTCAACCTGCTCGATAACACTCTTCCCATCAGTCATCATGTACTCGTGAAAGTCCGTGACGACAAATTTCTTTGCGCCAGCGTTATTCACTTTGTACTTTCGTTCGAGAGACTCCCAAAGCTCCTTTGCAGAAGCCTTGGGCTCGAAAACACTGAAGAGAGTGTCATCCAGAGCACACAGGATGTAGTTCCGGCATAGGTAGTCGCCGTGTTTCCACGCTTCCACCGCCGAAACCGTCTGCACGTCCTCATCGTCCTCGCTTAGGACGGGTGCAGACTCCTTAAGAAACCGGGTCAGATTAAGGGCAGTTAAATAAAACAGCATCTTTTGCTGCCAACGTTTGAAGTTGTTGCCCCTAAACTTTTCCGGTCTCTCCAGTTGAGAGGTTGGCAACATTGGCATCGCCGGTGTTGCCGGAGCCTTGCCCTTTGCCCTGGCCGCAGCCACAAGCGCTGCCTTGGCCGCAGCCTTAGCAGCAGCCTGTGCTGCGGCCGCAGCCGCAGCCATAGCATCAGCCTCTGCCGCAGCAGCGTCGGCCGCAGCCTTTGCCGCAGCAGCTTCGGCCTCAGCCTGAGCCTGAGCCCCCCCACTCGCAGCGCTCGCATTGTTATGGCTACTGCCAATCACAAGTGCGCCCTGCACGTTTTCCGAAGAAACGGTGGGTATTTGATCCTCATTAGTCATCTGAAATGACAATATAAAACCGTTTAGTTTCTCGCAAGAAAACTAAATTCTTTATCGCAAATACTAATTATAACTTAATTAGATTGCTTCAAAAGAATAAAAACCAGAGAAAGAGATTCTAGCGTGAAAATCAAATCACTTTTGATTTCACTAAGAATTCTTTATAGTATTCTAGAATAAAAAGATTAAAACCCAATTCGGATTTATTCTATGTGCAAATTTCAATTTCTAGTAAACTAGCAATGATTTTGCGAGAATAAAAACCGAGACGTCAACAACAATAAAATAAAAAAGAAAAGTCCTTTCTTATTTCGAAAATAGAAAAACCAAAAAAAGATATTGTTTAAGATTGTTGGTTTTTGGTACTATTTCGAATACGATAAAGAAAAGGACAATAATATAAAAGACAGGAACGCAATGGAAATAACACTTTATTTCTCACAATTGGAATATGAATTACAATTCCTGACTCGTACAGAATTAAATTAAACTGCTGGACTGGTTTCAACAAATAAAAACTGCCGGACTGTTTTGTAAATAAAACAAACTGCCGGACTGTTTTAACAAGAAAAAGAAACTGCCGGACTGTTTTAAACAAACTGCCGGACTGTTTTAACAAAAAAAAAAACTGCCGGACTGGTTTTAAACAAACTGCCGGACTGGTTTTAACAAATAAAAAACTGCCGGACTGGTTTTGTAAATAAAACAAACTGGACTGGTTTTAACGAATAAAAAACTGCCCGGACTGTTATTAAATAAACTGCCCGGACTGTTATGTAAAAACTGGAAATTAAATTACAGGAAAGTAAATTACAGAATAGGAAAGACTGAAATGTAAATTACAGAAACTAAAGGTACTGGAAAGTAAATACAAAAAGGAAACAGTACTGAAATTAAATGGACAGAATAATAAAGGACTGAAAAGTAAATAACAGAAATTAAAAGAAGAGGCAACTGCTGAGCAGTTTCCCTTAAACAATATTTCCCGAACCACCTTTAAAGGTTTCTCGTTTCGGGACTTTATTCCTAAGGTACAACTTCTATCTCAGAGTGGCTCGTATGGAAACCGGCACCGAACCACAGGTCGAGCTGTTGGTGGTGCGGTTCTCTCTCACTAAGTGTATGCTTATGCTGTGAGTTGTGTGTATGAAGGTGTACTGAAATGAGAGGGGGATGGCTGCCTTTTATAGGCTCTACTGAAACCGCAACCATAAATGTTGGTCTTTAATTCTGGGAGTTACACCCCCAGAATCCGCTCAATCAATTCTGAAACCGCAGCATTTACTCTCATTCATTGCTGACGTTTCTCTTGCTGGAAACTCTAGGGACTCCTTTTGTATTTTATACAAAACTCCCTATTCGGGTTTGGACCCAAGACCCAAGACCCAAGACCCAAGACCCAAGACCCGAGACCCAAGACCCAAGACCCGAGACATTCCCCAAATCCCAAATCCCAAATCCCAAATCCCAAATCCCAAATCCCAAATCCCAAATCCCAAATCCCAAATCCCAAATCCCAAGCCCAAGCCCAAGCCCGTGCCCGTGCCCGTGCCCGTGCCCGTGCCCGTGCCCGTGCCCGAGACCCGAGACCCGAGACCCGAGACCCGAGACCCGAGACCCGAGACCCGAGACACGAGACACGAGCGAGCGCGCGTGTGTGGTACACACTAATACTCTTAGGTGTATGTGGACATGTTAGTTTAATAACTACATGGGTTGGTATGGTATATATATTGTAAGATTAACTCTTAATCTTCCAATATGGGATTATACTAAATGGTTTTTCTCATTAACCATTTCGTTTTTCCAGATTTGAGCTTCCGAGGTACCAACTTTGAAGCCACTTTGTATTCACACCCATTCTCCGAATAGGTCATGTGATATACCGTTACGAAGCTCGTCACACGGGCTACTCAACCACGTTGATTACGGTATAAACAACTCAGCGCTGTTACACGAAATAATGACTCGAAGTTGGTCCAGTGACCATTCGGAAACACCCATGTTTTCACATGTTTTTCCAACAAAACGCATAATATTTGCATTGCAGATATGGATGGCACATGTGCCGTGGAAGGAAAATCATTATGCATAGCCAAGCGAAAAATAAAATTTCATCACTACTATGCTAATTTATTTATTAAGGTGATAATATACAACTTTAAAAGCTAAATTACCAATTTAATGAATGAGTAGGAGATTATCGCTTTGCTTTGCATATCCGAGAGATTTATTTCAAATCAACTCGAAAACCTCATTACAGATATACACTCGAACATTAATCTTGTGAAAATAAAAGTTTTTTTAATTTATATAAATTAATTAAATTGTACCTGGGTGAAATTTGCACTTTTAATTTTGAAGGGGAAAATTATTAAAATGGTAACCAATCTATTAACTTTTAGTGATTTGGTACACAGCCTAACACACTTTCTAAATTGGTACCCAACATGTACATTTCGCTTTAATTTGGTACACAACCTAACACTTTTTCTAATTTGTTACCCAACCTAACATTTTTTTTTCTAATTTGTTACCCAACCTATGCGTTAAAAACCGATGATCGAAGACAGATTGAGTCCCTTAATTGGACTGTATACGTATAGGTTGGGTATCAAATTAGAGCGAAACGCATAGGTTGGGTAGCAAATTAGAAAAAAATTTAGATTGGGTACCAAATTAGAGCGAAATATATAGGTTGGGTACCAAATTAGAAAGTATATTAGGTTTGATACAAAATCACTAAAAGTTAATAGGTTAAGTATCATTTTAGTATTTTTTTCATTTTGAAGTGATAGTACTAAGTTTACTAAATAAATTTACTTGCTTATAAATAAAAAAAACTACTAAATAAATTTACTCAAAGTGGACTACGCGCCATAACAGCGAGTGTAATAAAATCTCAAACAACCTAAACAAGAAATCACCCCAATTGACTAGCAGATCTAACACTTATTCACTTTAAATATTTTATAACACTATTACAAAAACACAAAAATAGCTAAATACTTTCCACAATTTTATGAAGAAATCCCAAAACAACCTCTGAAGAAATCACCCAATTATCTACCAGATCTAACACCTGTGCACTTAAATAAATTTATAGACATTCGTAATAGTGATATTTATCTTATCTGTTATATAAAATTGTTAGCTAATAGACATGTTTTATGTTCACAATAGTATTGTTAACTAACTCGTTAAAATTAATGTTGTTAACATTTTTGCTACCAACAAAGTTAACATTTTTAAGTGAAGAATTAAGTGAAGAATAACACATTATCTCTCTCTATTTTATTTACAATAATATTATTATTTATTTGAAATCAATTATTTACTATAAATTAATAGATAACGTTGTTAAGAAAAATATATTAATGTGAGACTTATATGGTTGTTAAGGTTAAAAATATAGATGTATTTAACAATAAAAAATAACACAACTATTATGAATTTTAAATAATTTTATAACACCAATACAAAAAAGCTATAAAAACTTTCCACATTTTCATGTAGTAACACAAAAACAGATACATAATAGTATTAACTATTAATTGTCTATCAGATCTAACACCTATCCACTTTAAATAATTATTTACAACACTAATACAAAAACTGATAGAACATAAAAATTAGACCCGAATGTTTTATTCGGGTAATAATCAACCCACTTTATAAATGGGTATCCAACGCTTAAATGGGTCATCTCATACTTTTTATAGGAATAGAGGTGTTACTACCAAAAGCCCAAGCCCAATCAAATGGGGACCCATGTCTGAAAAATCACTGGGATGAAGACATTTGTCAATATCCCAGAAGGCGCAGTTGCCTATAAATAGCCAAATACCCCTCCTAGAAAAGGACCAGAAAATCTATCCAAAAAATATAGAGAGAAGTTAAAAAAAGAGATAAACTAACCAAAGCATATCACTTCGAGAGATAAACCGAGAAAAGACAGCCGAGCACCGAATAAAAGAGGAGAAAGATCAAGACGAGAGATTAAATAGTCATATCGAGCATAATTGTAAAACCGAAATACTAATCCGAGCAAATGTAATAGTCCGAACAAGGATAATAATCCGAGCAATAATAAAGATCAGGAAGTGTCCTTTATTCACGGTTAATTTACCATTATATCATTGTTGAAAAGCCTAACGCGACCGACCAAAGTTATGGCTTTATCAAATGGCGCCGTCTCCGGGAATCATCTAGTTCCCAACTAGTTTAGAATTCGAATACCAATACTCTGCCAGACGAGCGACAATGGTTACCAATGTAGAGGAAACCCATCCCGAGATAGTAGAAACCAATAACCAAAACACGCAAATTAGCCAACAAGACCTCGACGATCTACTCGCTATCCGCGACAGATATGAAGCTATCCAATCCGGAAACCAACCAACAACCTCCTACGTCAACCAAGAACAACCGGTCGAACCACCCCGACATTTCATCGAAGGGGTTGTCGACGAACACCTTTCGTCCTCGGAGGACGAACAAGACGTGCCCGTATTAAGGCGTGCACGAAGACGCTTAACCGGGTCCCAAGCAGGGCCGAGCTCAAGAGTCCCTTTGCCTACAGCCTCGGTCAACTCCGGTGCTCGTTTACAAACGGACGAAGCTCATCAGTTTGGCATGCCCGAGGATCATGTACTCGGAAAGTCGCCCCGACTACCGACTAATTCTCCGAGGATGATTACACCACCCACGGTGGAGGTACAACATGTTGTTCCCTTAGCCGATGAAAGGAACTACGCCCAGCTACAAGCTCAGCTGGCGGCATGCATGACGGCCATGATAGCGGCCGGCATCGTATTGCCAGTTATCCAACCCGACAAAGACCCACGCCATGAAGTGGAAGATTCTGCCTACAGGGCCGCCCTGGAGGCAGCGGGTCGGCGACCCGATACAAGAGTCCCCCACCAAGGGGGCAATGTCCCAATAACTATCGTCCATCCGAACACTCATATGGAACGTGTCCACACAAACACGAAGGACGATAGATATCCCGAATACAGGATCGGGGAGGGATATGGCCCATCACCACATCAGGGAGGATACCCTCCCTACCAAGTCACGGATGACGCGTTCCAACAGGCTTGGAACGTATGCCAAGAAACCCCGTGTGCTGAACAGATCACGCGGTACCGCAATCCTATGGGATTCGTCATCCCCGAATTCAGGCTCTATGATGGGAAGAGTTGCCCTATCGACCATCTGAGGCACTACAAGACGAAGATGGAACTGTGGAGTGATGACCATGCACTGATGTGCAAATTTTTCAAAAACAGCTTGGGTCAAGAGGCTTCATCATGGTATCATAACTTACCACGGGGCTCCATTAGAGACTGGGCAGAATTGCTAAGAGCATACTCCACCCGATACGCTGCTCATCGGAAAAAGAAGGTTAGTATCGAAACCCTTCTTAAAATGATGATGATGCCAAATGAAAGGCTCAACGATTACTGCATACGTTTTATCGACGTAGCAAACCAGATTCCACGATATGCCAATAATATAGCCATCCAAAACTTTATCAATTCCATCCCTAATGGCTATTGGGCGAGAAGGAAGTTCATAGGCAAAAACTTCCCGACCACTGATTCCCTGCTAGCCTATTATACCCACCTCACCGATAAAAACGACGAACTGCGTTTCCTCAACCGAACTCTACCGAGAAGAGAGTCGGTCCGCGAGGCACAGGTGGGTCGCAAAAGAGTTAGAAATAACCAGGGAGAAGCATTCCAACCGACCAGAAAGGGCAAAGAGCCCGAGGTCCATAGCAGGGTAGAGCGACCACGAGCACTATATCCCAAACCGCTCCAGATCGCATACCCAACACTGACCAACGAACATAAACCGCTCCAGCTCGCCTACCCGATGCCACCCAAGCCATTTCAACAGGTTCGGCCCCAAGAGAGGGAACACCGAAACACTTTCGGACCGGTCGAGCTGCGATACACTTTCAACCTATCTGCTGAAGATATCCTCAAGGATATATGCAGGGAAAGTTGGTATTCCCGACCACAACCGATCATCTCTCCCCCCAATCAGAGAGATTCCAAGCTCTTCTGCGCATATCACGAGGATCACGGCCATCTCACTGAGCATTGCCGTAACCTGCGATGGAGAATGAACCAGTGGGGTGATGCAGGATACCTAGCCAAGTTCATCAAAGGAGCTGGGAATAAAGGCAAACAACTGGCCATCGAGGGATCTGACAACCGGCAAGGCAAAACGATCAACGTCGTTCATATGTCACGACCCAAGGGCCCAGGCGGGGAACGATCACGACAACGGCAACTGGCCCACTTTGGCCAAGTAGCCAAGACATCACAGGCGTCGACCTCTGAACGACAATGCACACCACGACGACATCCGCCCATTTCTTTCTCGGATCTTGACGAAGAAGGGGTGATTTACCCCCACGGAGACGCCATTAACCTCCGTGTTCAAATCGGCCTAGACACAGTCAGCAGGGTACTTGTCGACCAAGGAGCCTCTTGTGATATCATGTACAAGGAGCTCTTCGACAAGATGGAACTCAAGCTGGAAGATCTACAGCCTACCGATGTCACACTGATCGGATTCATCTCCGAAACGACCAAACCGTTGGGTAAGATCGTCCTCAGCGTCACAACAGGGTCCATGTCGGTTCCCGTGGAGTTCTTAGTGGTCGACGACCACTCCGGGCACAACGCAATATTGGGCCGACCTTGGTTACATGCCATGAAGGCCATACCCTCGACCTATCACCAAAAGGTCAAATACCCAAATGATAGGGGAGCGATCGAGACAGCCAGAGGATGTCAAGAAGATTCAAGACGCTGCGAGGACATCACCGCGACTCTCCAAAAACAACGAAGCACTGTGGAACAACCCACCAGCACAAAGAAGCTGATCAACCAAATATCCAAAGCCGAAAGGGTTGTCGAAGAACAAGTAGGAGAGACACTCAGGAAGGTGTATATACCAGATATGGACGAGGAGCATTACTTCCTCCTCGGCGATAACCTTCCAAAACAAGAATCCGAGGAGTTGAAAGCATTCCTTCTCAACAACACTGATAAATTCGCCTGGAGTCCTAAAGATATGCTGGGCCTAGACCCCAATACGGCATGCCACCACCTAAGTGTAAACACCGAGTACAAGCCGATAGCACAGAGGAGCAGGAAAGTGTCTGTACAGCACAGAGCAGCTATAATCGCTGAAGTACAAAAGTTATTGGAAGCTGGAGCCATAAGAGAGGTTTACTATCCAAAATGGTTGTCCAACCCGGTTGTCGTCCCTAAGAAGAACGGGAAGGAGAGAGTATGTATAGACTTCACAAACCTCAACAAAGCCTGTCCGAGGGACCACTTTCCCCTTCCAAGGATTGATCAACTGGTGGACGCAACTGCGGGGGCAGAACGGATGACCTTCCTTGACGCATATTCAGGATACCATCAAATTCCCCTCGCCCGCGAAGATCAAGAAAAGACTTCGTTTATATCACCTTTGGGAAATTATTGCTATACGGTAATGCCGTTCGGCCTACGCAATGCGGGAGCAACATACCAAAGGATGATAACAAGGGTATGTCGAGATCATATAGGGAAGACGATGGAGGTATACATAGACGACATGGTCGTCAAAAGCGAAAGAGCCACATCCCATCTTCAAGATATCAGGGACGTTTTCCGAACGCTGGGCGAGCACAAACTGAAACTCAATGCGAGCAAGTGTGCATTTGGCATCAGCAAAGGGAAATTCTTGGGACATATGGTTAGCCGACGAGGAATAGAGGCTTATCCCGATCAAATAACGGCTCTACGAAACCTAGCAGTGCCCAAGAATAAGAAACAGGTACAAGAGCTCACGGGAATGATGGCCGCGCTGAGCAGGTTCATTAGCCGATCCGCAGATAAGGGACGGCCATTTTTCGAATCACTCAAGAAGGATAGAAAATTCGTCTGGGACCCGGAATGTGAAGCTTCATTCAACAATCTCAAAGAGTACTTGAGGACGCTGCCACTGCTAGTAAGGCCGAACAAAGGAGACATTCTGGCATGCTACCTAGCAGTTTCCACTACAGCTGTGAGCGCAGTTATCCTAAGAGAAGAAGGTCGCGAACAATTTCCGATCTACTTCGTCAGCAAGACTTTGGTTGAAGCCGAAACACGTTATTTACCCTTGGAAAAGCTGTGTCTGGCATTGGTCGTCGCAACCAGAAAGTTGCCACACTATTTCATAGCTCATCAGGTCGGGGTATACACAAAATTTCATATTAAAGAGTCACTTCGACAGACGGACATTAGCGGCCGAGTTGCCGCCTGGGGGGTCGAGCTATCCCAATTTCATATCGAGTTCGCACCCCGCCATGCCATAAAGGGACAAGTCCTGGCTGATTTCGTCGCAGAATTCACCGAAGGCTATGACGAGCCTTTGGCACTCTCTCCCCAATCACACTGGCAGATACATGTCGACGGATCAGCCACCAAGGACGGATCAGGAGCAGGGATCGTCCTAAAGTCTAGAGAGGGAGCAATCATCGAAAAAAGCATAAAACTGGGCTTCCGAGCTACCAACAATAAGGCAGAATACGAGGCCATAATAAATGGCATGCTTATTGCCTGGTCCCTCGGATGCTCCAACTTAATTGCAAGCTCAGACTCCATGCTCATCGTCAATCAAGCCATCGGCGAGTACCAAGCGAAAGATGATAGAATGATCCTCTACCAAGATAAAGTCCAAAGCTTGATGGCCACCTTCGAACAGTGCGAGTTAGTAAGAATCAATCGCACCGAGAATGCACATGCCGATGCATTGGCCACCCTAGTCTCGACATTAACATTGACCGACACCCGGTCGATCACAGTGGAACTACTGCCGACCCCGAGCATAATAAAAAGGGTAAACCGGGTGACATCGATACAGTACGAACTAGGTTGGATGGAGGACATGACCCATTATCTGCGAAGTGGAACGCTTCCAGTCGACAAGATAAAAGCGCTGAAAATTACAAGAAAAGCTCCTCGCTTCTGGCTATCCGAGGACGATAAACTATACAAATCCAGTTACCGGGGACCACATCTACTGTGCGTCCCGACCGAGCTACAACTGCCGGTCTTGGAGGAAATCCACGAAGGATCTTGCGGAGCACACATCAAAGGGCGATCCCTTGCAAACAAGGCAGTGACCCAAGGATATTGGTGGCCCTATATCAAGCGAGACGCCGATGCATACGTCCAACGATGCGACAAGTGCCAACGATTCGCCAAGATACCACGGCTCCCTTCATCTATGATGACCCCGGTATCCGCACCATGGCCGTTCGCTCAATGGGCAATTGATTTGGTCGGTAAACTCCCAAGAGCACCTGGGAATGTGGAATATCTGATCGTTGCGACTGATTATTTCACCAAATGGGTCGAAGCTAAACCCCTTCGAGAAATCAAAGCCAGCAACGTCAAACAATTCATTTGGGAATACATCATAACTAGGTTCGGTATTCCGTACGCTATAGTCGCCGACAACGGAACCCAGTTCAAAGATGCCAATTTACAGCTGTGGTACGAGGAACTCGGTATCCGAAAATTCTATTCGACGCCGACATACCCACAAGGGAACGGGCAAGCCGAAGTGTCAAACCGAACAATATTAGACGGCATCAAGACCACCCTTGAACAGGCAAAGGGGAGGTGGCCCGAGCGGCTACTCAACGTTTTATGGTCGTGCCGAACTACACCCAAGACGGGCACCAAGGAAACCCCGTTTAGCTTAGCATACGGTGTTGAGGCCGTCATACCGACAGAGATCGGGCTACCCACGCTCCGAACGACGTTGGTCGAGCAGGGAAATAATGAACAAAGAATGAGAGAAGAGCTCGACATGATAGACGAGAAACGAGAGATAGCAGCCCTTACCCTAGCCAAATACCAACAAAGCGTGAAGCAAACTTACGACAAGAGAGTAAAAGGATCCAAAGAATTCATGGTAGGAGAACTGGTGCTGCGACGAGTGACGGTCTATACCCGCAATGAAATACATGGCAAACTAAGCCCTACTTGGGAAGGCTCATACGAAATCGTCAAGCGAACAAGTCCAGTCTCTTACAAAATCAAAAGCGTCCTGTTCGCCAACAGCCGAGGGGAAAAGAATTCTTGGAATGTGGCTAACTTAAAGAAGTACTACGTATAGGCAATGCTCCGAATACAAGTACAGGTGCTACCTTACCCTTCTTGCTTAATGGCATTATCTTTCTTCTTTTGAATGAATAAAATATATTATTATGCTGTCTACTAATACTATGAGATTCTCAACACGGCCGAAGTGCCTAGAAATACTATGAAATTCCGTAAATGGCGTGTTACCGAAGGAAAGTCTAGGAATACTATGAGATTCTTAACATGGCCGAAGTGCCTAGAAATACTATGAAATTCCGTAAATGGCGTGTTACCGAAGGAACGTCTAGGAATACTATGAGATTCTCAACATGGCCGAAGTGCCTAGAAATACTATGAAATTCCGTAAATGGCGTGTTACCGAAGGAACGTCTAGGAATACTATGAGATTCTCAACATGGCCGAAGTGCCTAGAAATACTATGAAATTCCGTAAATGGCGTGTTACCGAAGGAACGTCTAGGAATACTATGAGATTCTCAACATGGCCGAAGTGCCTAGAAATACTATGAAATTCCGTAAATGGCGTGTTACCGAAGGAACGTCTAGGAATACTATGAGATTCTCAACATGGCTGAAGTGCCTAGAAATACTATGAAATTCCGTAAATGGCGTGTTACCGAAGGAACGTCTAGGAATACTATGAGATTCTTAACATGGCCGAAGTGCCTAGAAATACTATGAAATTCCGTAAATGGCGTGTTACCGAAGGAACGTCTAGGAATACTATGAGATTCTCAACATGGCCGAAGTGCCTAGAAATACTATGAAATTCCGTAAATGGTGTGTTACCGAAGGAACGTCTTGGAATACTATGAGATTCTCAACATGGCCGAAGTGCCTAGAAATACTATGAAATTCCGTAAATGGCGTGTTACCGAAGGAACGTCTAGGAATACTATGAGATTCTCAACATGGCCGAAGTGCCTAGAAAGACTATGAAATTCCGTAAATGGCGTGTTACCGAAGGAACGTCTAGGAATACTATGAAATTCCCAACATGGCGTGTTACCGAAGGAACGCCTAGGAATACTATGAAATTTATATGCAGGTACAATGCAAGGAATTATTTAGGTCCACATTACGGCGGCGATGCAATATAAATTGGCTAAAACAATGAAGGAGAATCAATCTAAACAACAAAATATCAACAAGAAGTATCTCCAAAACAGGAATAACGAAATAACAAATGATTTAGCAAGGAAAAATCGATCCAATCAATTAAATAGCAATACGGCAATGGAAAGGTACAAAACAGGAATAAAGAAATAACATATATAGTCCTCGCCCGCATTACGGAGGCAACAAGAAGATCAACGACACTAAAGAGATTCATTTAAGAAGAGCTACTGCAGGGGGAGCACGACGGTAATTGACCGAGCTCAATCTCTTCGTCATCCGTCGTTGTGTACCCATCAGACTCATCACCATCAAAACGCTCCTCAGAAATGAGGGCATCAAAATTGGTCGTATGAGCCCTAACACAAGTCAGCGTCTGAAGCCGCGCGTTGAACTCGGCTTCTTTGGCGAACTCGTGAGCATCCGAGGCCGCTTTACGGCGATCATCGTCAAAGGAGAGGTTACGGCGAGCTTCGATCACAGCTGCGGAAGCATCGTATCTGGCACGGGACAAACGGAAATACTTCACCAACACGTTGGCCTTGGTCACAAGCAACTTTAATTTGCCGAAGTACTCGCCCTTTGCACGCCAATATCGATCCAAACGACGCTCCTGAACCTCAACAGCATGCTCGGCACGGCGAATGTATTCTCGAAAAGAGGCCGCCTGGGTTTTCAGCTTGGTCCGCAGTCGAGCACATTGGTCGGTCAATTTGACATTTTTGCTCATCAAAACAATGTAGGGCCACCTGTCAGGCACTTCACTAGCCGCACCAGATGAGACCTCGTCCCGGGCAGCACCAGTAGGTCCTAACCCCGGGTTAACTAGGCATGGAGAACCAGCCTAGTGCGACATAGTAGCATGTGCCTATAAAAAAAAAGGGGGGGGGAGACGAACGAGAAGAGATGAAAAAAAAAAAAACAAAAAAAAAAAAAAAAAAAAAAAAAAAAGAAGAAGCAAGAAGCTACAAAGAAAACGACAAAACAAGCTATTTTATTAATCCGACAACCCCTCAACAGACGCCGAAGTCTCTACTACATCGGCAAAATGCATATCTCGCAATGAATTAATTTGCGTCCCCAAACGCTCACGAATGACCGCCTCGATTCGGTTCAAGGCAACAGTGGTTTCAGTTACCCCGGCCTTCGCATCCATCATGCGCTCTGCCCGGGACACACCACTCATTCCTTTTATATGCTCCAGCACCTCTAAGGCGCGAGCTCGGGCCCAATACGCTTTGGCAAAGGATAGCAGCAGATTCGCGTCCTCGAAAACGGCCCCAAGGACCAAGCTCAAGCTCGTCACACGACCTCGGGCTTCATCACGAGAACGTCGTAGGGCACCGAGAAGTTCCTTTGCTTTACCCTTATTTGCCGTATAATGGGCGGTCTTTTTACTTAATTTCTCTCCCAAATCACGTAACCGGATCGCCAAGTTGGAAATATGAACATTCAGACCCTCGATTTCCTGATAAGCACAAGTCAATTTCGCGGTAAGGGACGCGTTAGACCTTTCCAAATCCTCCATTACGTCACCTACACTACGACTAGGCGAGGACCAGACCACCATGGCAAGGGGGTTATTTGGTACCTGACAATATTTTGTTTTCATATCCTTCAAAATATGACGACCATCAAAAGAAATTAACCCAAGAAAGCCCAACAGAAAGAAACCACAGTACCTATATTATCACTTCCCCAAAAGAATCTGTTTCTAGATACACAAGAGACCAAAAAAAAAAAAAAAAAAAATCCATACTGCTAAAAAGATAGTCAAGGTTCCACCTGAGGAGATACTGGTGGGGGAACAACAGTAGCATCCGGTCGAGGAGTGGACGGGGTCGACATAGAGTGAGGACGCAGCGCTGTCGAAATTGTCTGTCCCGGTAGCCGAGGAAGCTCTTCTTCACGAATATTCGCCCAGTCCAAGGGTTTCGGCGGTGCACCATGCGGACACGGATACACCAACTCCGACCACGCCCTATCTGACAAAGGAACATTCGCGAAATTGAGCGCCCGCACATGAGCGCAGTACACAGAGAAGTTGGCCATCATCGCTAACTATGTCCGCTCCTCCGCATTTGCCGTTTACAGGGCAGACACCTTAGCCTTTTCGGCTTCCACGTCCTCAGCCAGGAGCAAGTTCTCCTCCTCTAGTTCGTCGTACTCAACGGCCATGCTCTCTTTTTCTGCCTTCAATTTCTCGACATCCTCGGTCAGGTGAAGAAAGTCCACCGACAGCTTGTCATAATTCTCGCCCAGGGTTTTCTTCTCGGCGACCAATTTCTCCTTCTCGGCCACCAGCTTCTCTTTCTCAGCCCCTAGAGCTCCCAGCTGATCCCGTAGCGCCACGGTACTCACAGCAATCTGCACTTCAACACATTAGTTTCCAAATAAAATACAAGTACCAAACCTATATAGTGAAATACGAGCCCCACGTACCCTCAGCGCATCCGCGTGGGCCTGCTCTATAACCGACATTGTAGGTTGGGCAGATAGTCTTTCTGCATCCTTGAACACAAGGGGTTTCAGAGCCGTATACCCCATCTTCAAGGTTCTCGGTTGCTCCAGCAGTTCACCCCTACATCGGTCAATGTACCGGGTCATTGCAACCCCGTCAACCAACACCTTCTCGGATCCGTCGAGAGCCTCATCCTCGACACCCGTCACAACATCCCCGGCATTCTCTTCGCTGCCTTCCATTTCCACCCCCACGTCCTCCTCCAACTGCTCAATCTCAGGGGCCCTATGCTCGATCTCTTCCTCAGTACGGAGGGGCGAGCAAACGGGCAAATCTATCGGACCCTCGGTGGGGATAGGCGAGATGACAGGCAAAGTCATCGTACCCTCTCCCATGATAGTCAAGAGGTTCATATGTCCGAATACATCGTCGATTGACCCCTGAAACACAATAATACCCATAGACCGGGCAAGAGCGAGGGTAACCAATGGAGAAGTCAGTAGCTGAAACAGGATGACTAATAAAGCAAAGCACTAGCGAACAAAATGACAAACAACCAAAAGACAAGAAAGTCATAATATATATACACATACCTCGCCCGGCGCAGAGGCATCCTCGGCGGTATCCCCTTGAGAAGCAGCAAACACCCCCTCGCCCGAGCCAACGTTAGCATCTTCCTCGGTAACCGATGTATCGGTTCCCCTAGCCCTCTTCGTTGTTTCAACGACAGGGTCAGATGCACGACGCTTAGAACGAACGGCTCCGAAAATTCTATTCGACGCCGACATACCCACAAGGGAACGGGCAAGCCGAAGTGTCAAACCGAACAATATTAGACGGCATCAAGACCACCCTTGAACAGGCAAAGGGGAGGTGGCCCGAGCGGCTACTCAACGTTTTATGGTCGTGCCGAACTACACCCAAGACGGGCACCAAGGAAACCCCGTTTAGCTTAGCATACGGTGTTGAGGCCGTCATACCGACAGAGATCGGGCTACCCACGCTCCGAACGACGTTGGTCGAGCAGGGAAATAATGAACAAAGAATGAGAGAAGAGCTCGACATGATAGACGAGAAACGAGAGATAGCAGCCCTTACCCTAGCCAAATACCAACAAAGCGTGAAGCAAACTTACGACAAGAGAGTAAAAGGATCCAAAGAATTCATGGTAGGAGAACTGGTGCTGCGACGAGTGACGGTCTATACCCGCAATGAAATACATGGCAAACTAAGCCCTACTTGGGAAGGCTCATACGAAATCGTCAAGCGAACAAGTCCAGTCTCTTACAAAATCAAAAGCGTCCTGTTCGCCAACAGCCGAGGGGAAAAGAATTCTTGGAATGTGGCTAACTTAAAGAAGTACTACGTATAGGCAATGCTCCGAATACAAGTACAGGTGCTACCTTACCCTTCTTGCTTAATGGCATTATCTTTCTTCTTTTGAATGAATAAAATATATTATTATGCTGTCTACTAATACTATGAGATTCTCAACACGGCCGAAGTGCCTAGAAATACTATGAAATTCCGTAAATGGCGTGTTACCGAAGGAAAGTCTAGGAATACTATGAGATTCTTAACATGGCCGAAGTGCCTAGAAATACTATGAAATTCCGTAAATGGCGTGTTACCGAAGGAACGTCTAGGAATACTATGAGATTCTCAACATGGCCGAAGTGCCTAGAAATACTATGAAATTCCGTAAATGGCGTGTTACCGAAGGAACGTCTAGGAATACTATGAGATTCTCAACATGGCCGATGTGCCTAGAAATACTATGAAATTCCGTAAATGGCGTGTTACCGAAGGAACGTCTAGGAATACTATGAGATTCTCAACATGGCCGAAGTGCCTAGAAATACTATGAAATTCCGTAAATGGCGTGTTACCGAAGGAACGTCTAGGAATACTATGAGATTCTCAACATGGCTGAAGTGCCTAGAAATACTATGAAATTCCGTAAATGGCGTGTTACCGAAGGAACGTCTAGGAATACTATGAGATTCTTAACATGGCCGAAGTGCCTAGAAATACTATGAAATTCCGTAAATGGCGTGTTACTGAAGGAACGTCTAGGAATACTATGTGATTCTCAACATGGCCGAAGTGCCTAGAAATACTATGAAATTCCGTAAATGGCGTGTTACCGAAGGAACGTCTTGGAATACTATGAGATTCTCAACATGGCCGAAGTGCCTAGAAATACTATGAAATTCCGTAAATGGCGTGTTACCGAAGGAACGTCTAGGAATACTATGAGATTCTCAACATGGCCGAAGTGCCTAGAAAGACTATGAAATTCCGTAAATGGCGTGTTACCGAAGGAACGTCTAGGAATACTATGAAATTCCCAACATGGCGTGTTACCGAAGGAACGCCTAGGAATATTATGAAATTCCCAACATGGCCGAAGTGCCTAGGAATACTATGAAATTCCCAACATGGCGTGTTACCGAAGGAACGCCTAGGAATACTATGAAATTTATATGCAGGTACAATACAAGGAATTATTCAGGTCCACATTACGGCGGCGATGCAATATAAATTGGCTAAAACAATGAAGGAGAATCAATCTAAACAACAAAATATCAACAAGAAGTATCTCCAAAACAGGAATAACGAAATAACAAATGATTTAGCAAGGAAAAATCGATCCAATCAATTAAATAGCAATACGGCAATGGAAAGGTACAAAACAGGAATAAAGAAATAACATATATAGTCCTCGCCCGCATTACGGAGGCAACAAGAAGATCAACGACACTAAAGAGATTCATTTAAGAAGAGCTACTGCAGGAGGAGCACGACGGTAATTGACCGAGCTCAATCTCTTCGTCATCCGTCGTTGTGTACCCATCAGACTCATCACCATCAAAACGCTCCTCAGAAATGAGGGCATCAAAATTGGTCGTATGAGCCCCAACACAAGTCAGCGTCTGAAGCCGCGCGTTGAACTCGGCTTCTTTGGCGAACTCGTGAGCATCCGAGGCCGCTTTACGGCGATCATCGTCAAAGGAGAGGTTACGGCGAGCTTCGATCACAGCTGCGGAAGCATCGTATCTGGCACGGGACAAACGGAAATACTTCACCAACACGTTGGCCTTGGTCACAAGCAACTTTAATTTGCCGAAGTACTCGCCCTTTGCACGCCAATATCGATCCAAACGACGCTCCTGAACCTCAACAGCATGCTCGGCACGGCGAACGTATTCTCGAAAAGAGGCCGCCTGGGTTTTCAGCTTGGTCCGCAGTCGAGCACATTGGTCGGTCAATTTGACATTTTTGCTCATCAAAACAATGTAGGGCCACCTGTCAGGCACTTCACTAGCCGCACCAGATGAGACCTCGTCCCGGGCAGCACCAGTAGGTCCTAACCCCGGGTTAACTAGGCATGGAGAACCAGCCTAGTGCGACATAGTAGCATGTGCCTATAAAAAAAAAGGGGGGGGAGACGAACGAGAAGAGATGAATATAAAAAAAAAACAAAAAAAACAAAAACAAAAACAAAAACAAAAAAACAAAAAAAAAAAAAAAAAGAAGAAGCAAGAAGCTACAAAGAAAACGACAAAACAAGCTATTTTATTAATCCGACAACCCCTCAACAGACGCCGAAGTCTCTACTACATCGGCAAAATGCATATCTCGCAATGAATTAATTTGCGTCCCCAAACGCTCACGAATGACCGCCTCGATTCGGTTCAAGGCAACAGTGGTTTCAGTTACCCCGGCCTTCGCATCCATCATGCGCTCTGCCCGGGACACACCACTCATTCCTTTTATATGCTCCAGCACCTCTAAGGCGCGAGCTCGGGCCCAATACGCTTTGGCAAAGGATAGCAGCAGATTCGCGTCCTCGAAAACGGCCCCAAGGACCAAGCTCAAGCTCGTCACACGACCTCGGGCTTCATCACGAGAACGTCGTAGGGCACCGAGAAGTTCCTTTGCTTTACCCTTATTTGCCGTATAATGGGCGGTCTTTTTACTTAATTTCTCTCCCAAATCACGTAACCGGATCGCCAAGTTGGAAATATGAACATTCAGACCCTCGATTTCCTGATAAGCACAAGTCAATTTCGCGGTAAGGGACGCGTTAGACCTTTCCAAATCCTCCATTACGTCACCTACACTACGACTAGGCGAGGACCAGACCACCATGGCAAGGGGGTTATTTGGTACCTGACAATATTTTGTTTTCATATCCTTCAAAATATGACGACCATCAAAAGAAATTAACCCAAGAAAGCCCAACAGAAAGAAACCACAGTACCTATATTATCACTTCCCCAAAAGAATCTGTTTCTAGATACACAAGAGACCAAAAAAAAAAAAAAAAAAAAAAATCCATACTGCTAAAAAGATAGTCAAGGTTCCACCTGAGGAGATACTGGTGGGGGAACAACAGTAGCATCCGGTCGAGGAGTGGACGGGGTCGACATAGAGTGAGTACGCAGCGCTGTCGAAATTGTCTGTCCCGGTAGCCGAGGAAGCTCTTCTTCACGAATATTCGCCCAGTCCAAGGGTTTCGGCGGTGCACCATGCGGACACGGATACACCAACTCCGACCACGCCCTATCTGACAAAGGAACATTCGCGAAATTGAGCGCCCGCACATGAGCGCAGTACACAGAGAAGTTGGCCATCATCGCTAACTTTGTCCGCTCCTCCGCATTTGCCGTTTTCAGGGCAGACACCTTAGCCTTTTCGGCTTCCACGTCCTCAGCCAGGAGCAAGTTCTCCTCCTCTAGTTCGCCGTACTCAACGGCCATGCTCTCTTTTTCTGCCTTCAATTTCCCGACATCCTCGGTCAGGTGCAGAAAGTCCACCGACAGCTTGTCATAATTCTCACCCAGGGTTTTCTTCTCGGCGACCAATTTCTCCTTCTCGGCCACCAGCTTCTCTTTCTCAGCCCCTAGAGCTCCCAGCTGATCCCGTAGCGCCACGGTACTCACAGCAATCTGCACTTCAACACATTAGTTTCCAAATAAAATACAAGTACCAAACCTATATAGTGAAATACGAGCCCCACGTACCCTCAGCGCATCTGCGTGGGCCTGCTCTATAACCGACATTGTAGGTTGGGCAGATAGTCTTTCTGCATCCTTGAACACAAGGGGTTTCAGAGCCGTATACCCCATCTTCAAGGTTCTCGGTTGCTCCAGCAGTTCACCCCTACATCGGTCAATGTACCGGGTCATTGCAACCCCGTCAACCAACACCTTCTCGGATCCGTCGAGAGCCTCATCCTCGACACCCGTCACAACATCCCCGGTATTCTCTTCGCTGCCTTCCATTTCCACCCCCACGTCCTCCTCCAACTGCTCAATCTCAGGGGCCCTATGCTCGATCTCTTCCTCAGTACGGAGGGGCGAGCAAACGGGCAAATCTATCGGACCCTCGGTGGGGATAGGCGAGATGACAGGCAAAGTCATCGTACCCTCTCCCATGATAGTCAAGAGGTTCATATGTCCGAATACATCGTCGATCGACCCCTGAAACACAATAATACCCATAGACCGGGCAAGAGCGAGGGTAACCAATGGAGAAGTCAGTAGCTGAAACAGGATGACTAATAAAGCAAAGCACTAGCGAACAAAATGACAAACAACCAAAAGACAAGAAAGTCATAATATATATACACATACCTCGCCCGGCGCAGAGGCATCATCGGCGGTATCCCCTTGAGAAGCAGCAAACACCCCCTCGCCCGAGCCAACGTTAGCATCTTCCTCGGTAACCGATGTATCGGTTCCCCTAGCCCTCTTCGTTGTTTCAACGACAGGGTCAGATGCACGACGCTTAGAACGAACGGCTTTTTTCCCAAGCCGAGTAGCACATCGAGCCTGGACCACCTTTAAGAATTCCTCCTCGGGCTCTTTGGGGATCTCGGGTGCAGGATTCCCCCTGGTCACCGACCCCATAGGGTAACCGAGCAGCATGGGAGCCGTACGACTTGCAGGATCCGGTGTAGGTCCAGGCCCCCACCATTTCCAAAGAGCTAACAGAGCCTCTACGTTGGGAGCGCCGAGGTCTGGCATAGTGGGAGCATTGGTAGCCGGCCCAGGGATCTGGTGTCCCGGACAAGCCCATTCACCAGACGCAATAACAATACCAAGATTGCGCTCTTTGTTGGTATCCGGCAATCCGAGGACGAGCCGGCAAAAGGAACGCAAGGTTTTCAGATACGAGCTGCGCCGCTCAAAGCTCAAACTATAGACTCCGAAGACATCCTTCAGTTCAATCGGTATTCCGGACAGCTCCGATAGCCTTTGGATACCATTCAGAGTACGGTAACCATTTAGGTCCAGTTGGGCCGGAGCAATCTGGACGGCCTCAAAGAACGAAGCCACCCAGTTTGTAAAGGGCAGTCGAAGACCCCCAGTGAAGAATGCCGAAGAGCGCACAGCCACCTCGCCGGCAGTTACAAATCCCAGCACCTCCTCGTCAGAAATAGGAAGCCGGATATGTATGTTGTCAGGTATTCCGGCAAGCTCCTTAAAATCCTTTTCCACGAATGTGCCAACTTGGGCCACACTTTGGGTCAAAATTTCCTATCCAAAGATCATCAAAAGTCCATCAATATACTAACCAAATACACAAACCAGAACCACATCAATAGAACGAGAGCCCCCACCCCCCCCCCCCCCCCCCCCACACACATTACATCAGAATCATCAGACATATATAGATAACCTGAACCATATACCAACGACACACCTATGACCACAACGACAAATCAAATACAACTCCTAAAAGAGGGAAGGGGGGAGAACGAAAATCACTTACAGTAATCATTATGAGCAAGCAAGCGCGAACAGCAGCAAGTCTTCCAACAAAACCACGAAACCCTAGATCAAGCGGCCGAACTCTTTTCCTTTTTGGCGGGAAGAATATGCTTTAGAGAGAGAGAGATATTTTCTTCAGCAAATTCTGTGATAAAAATAAACAGGATTACTTGGCATAATAGAAAGGAGTGGAGTCACAAAAGGAATAAAATAATAACCGTCCTTTCGTGTAACAGAGGTTTACCTTTTTCCAACCATACGAAAGTCAACAACCGCTGCTCTTTTTAACATATAAACGCTCCAGATTTCGCCACGTCAGCGCGTCTCCCACTACCCAAGGCAATTCACATCATTAGACCTAAATAAACGGCCAGTGGACCCTACCACGAAAAGCTTCTCACATACGCTACCACTACTATCACACCGAGAATATCCCCCGATTAAAGTTCCTCGAATCCCAAACCAATCCTTACCACAAGGGCACACCAAACAAGGTGGACGAAGACCGTTTCTAGCTTGATGGCAGGGAGCATCAAGTCTAACAACGCTCTCCGGGGGGATAACCGGGCATATTGTTCGGTGTATGCTCAGAAACATAAAAGAGAAGCAAACAGGAAATAAAATAGGACAGAATCAAATGCAAGACAAGTTTTATTCATCCACAAAGGGGGAAACACAAACAATACAACAGAAAAAGAAAATACACCCATCCTACTTTTTCGAACTATCCCCCATAGCAACATCCCTCTTCGCCAAAAGTTCCTCCAGACGCTCCTTCTCCCTAACCAAACGAGAAATCGCCATCTCAGCCTGTTTCAAGGCGTAAGACTGAGACTCGCATTTTTGCTCGGCCTTGAAACGAGCAGTGCCCTCCTCGTCCCAATATTGTTTAAACCTCCTCGCTTCAGTCCGAGCACACATGAGATCATGTTTCAGCCATGACATCTCAATTTCTTTTAGTTGAAGAGGAGTCAAATCCTCCTCCCCAAAGCCAGGGGGACGAGGTAGCAAAAAGGTAGGCTCCTCTTCCATAAGGGCTTTCTTTTTGGAGGCAGACCTAGTGATGGGAGCCATCTCACGCAAAAGTAAATTATAAAACAAGAGAGGTAGAAATTGATAATGAGATACAGGCAATAGGGAGAATTTATAGAGAATCAAAAGGCACAAAATACGAAGCGTTACAATGGTTCACAAGACAGGCACGAGATACGAAAAGATACAACTGATTCGTCAAATACAGAAGATAAAACACAAATGGCAAAAGGGGAAATACATAAGAAAACCAGCCCAATCTAAGGATCAATGGGTGGAAAAACCGAACTGCCAGACCGAGAGAAAGCAATACGAGCAGAACAATTCAACCGAGCTTGGTAGGAATCGTTCATGGCGACCAAATCGTCATTCTCCGAGGAGAGCCTGTTGTTTTATGTAGTAAGAACCCTGACGCGCTCCACGAGCCGAGCATTCTTTACCATTATGCTAGCTAGGCCTTGAGGAGAGTTGTCAAACTCATCTTGAGAATGGTCCCAAATTTCCTCGGCATCATACCAGGAGTTGGCCAGATGGTTTCTCTGCAGCAACAAGTGATCGAGCTGGCGACTCAGTGCCGAGATCTCGGTCCACTTCACCGTCTCTTCGGGATAAGAGCCGAACAAGCTCAAGGCCAAAACGCCATACTCTTTCTCAAGCCTTGCCATCCAACGGCGGACCCGAGATACCTCAGTGTCCAAGCCCTTCATCTGAGCATGATATCTCACCACAGGTCCAGACATTCTGGGAAATTGTTTAGTACGGAAGAAAATAAAGGGCTGAGGAAGAGAGAAGCAAAAAGAAAAAAGAGATGATAAACTACCAAAGAAAAGAGAAGTACTTATAGAACGAAGAGTATGATATTTTATGACCTTGCTTGGGAAATTGCATATTTCCTGGCATGATGGGGGGCATGCACATTTCCTGACCTACTAGGGAGCATGCACATATGTTTGACAGTGATGGGGACATCTACTGACATCTGAGACTACAGTGCAGAAGAAATAAAGACGAGATATTCAAAGATCTAGATTCCAGACAAACAACAAACCACAGGTACAATATAAAAAGAAATGCAAAAATAAAAGGGCAAAAATACTTTTCATTAATGAAGATGGAATACATCATTGTTCATTACATCAATAGACAATATTACATCGAGGTCTGTTACATCAAGGTCTATTACATCCGAGATAAAAACCTATTACATCCGAAAAGATCTATTACATCCGAGATAAAAACCTATTACATCCGAAAAGATCTATTACATCCGAGAAGAGCTAGTACAGAAGATCAGGCAAAGGATCAACTATATCAGCTGACCAAGTGAGCAGGAGACGCCAAAAAGAAAAAGTAAGAAGAAAGAGAAAGGAAAAGCAAGAAGAGGAAAAGAAGAAGAGTGCAAGAAAAGAAGAAGTGATAAGAAAGAAGAGTCAAAAAAGAAAAATGACCAGCCCTAAATGTAACACAAAACCCTTTGGATCACAGGGCTGATTGTTACATTGTAGTGGTGCAAAAACAAAAACAAAAAAAAAAGAGTGATGGGAGAGAAGATGAAGAAAAAGAAAGAGGCACAGAAGAAAAACAGATGAGAAGAAGAGGAAGAAATGATGGAAACAGAGAAATAAAAAGAAGAAAAAGAAAGAAATGGGAAAAGATGGGGAAAAACAGAGAAAAAGGAAAAAAGGAAGGGGAAAGGTTAGGGGGAAGTCGATCGGTATCGATGAGAGGGCCCGGCAGAGACATCCCTGTCCCTCAGTGTCGGGTTCCCCCTTAGCATCTCATTCTCTTCGACTAAAGCCTGACGAGCACGTCGGCAGTAAGCCAGTTCGGATCTTAGCCAAGTTAATTCCCGAACCATCTCGGTATGGTGATAACGCATCACCTTCAATTCCTCCTCGGCATCCCTCAACAGCCTTTGTACATGGTTATAGGAGGCTTCAAAGGCCTCCACTTGCAAAGCTAATGCTGATTGGGTGAAAGGACCAGACATCTTAGGGAAATTATAAGATGAGGGTCTATATATGGGGGAAAATTATATGATGAGAAGTGTGGATGTAACCATGCTGTAAGCAGATATTTATAGATCCATTAGATGAGGGCTGGGATTGAGAGTCGCAACTGTTCGCCAATGGGTATTCAGAAGCAATGGCACTCAAAAGAGGTGTCTGTTCAAGAAAAACGTTTGGATTCCCAAAAGACTCTAAAGAGCGTGAGTAATTAAAAGCCACTCCTGTTCAAGAAACGTTTGGATTCTTACCAATATTTAAAGGGGGTAAGTAATAATGGCAGCAAAACACGTGTCATTTTTGGAAGGGCGGCGGTTCAAATAAATATCCCAGATCTTTTGCACAAAGCTCAAGTAATAATGGCATTGAAACACGCGTCATTTCTGGGGAAAGGCAGCGGTTCAAATAAATATCCCAGATCTTTTGCGCAAGGCTCAAGAAAACTCTGGTGAATAAGATTTTTTATGCACAAGGCTCAAGAAATCCTATTGGTCCCTAGATATAAAGAGTAAGAAGGTCCAATGGATAAGATCAAACGCAAGGCCCAAGAAAAGCATTAACGAGGCCACAAGCGTGCGCAGTCAAAATAAATTGCATTGGGAAAGTAATTCAGATATAAGCAAGAAAAAGAAATCTTTATTGATTGGTTGATACTTCGTTACAGAAGAAGCACAAAGAGGAAATACAATGAAAACAATAAGATCATTTCATAGAAGGGCCCGCTTCGTCATTCGGCTTCCTTTTCGACCGAGCATACACTTCCTTAAGGACCAATTTGTAAGCCCTCTTGGAAGCAAGCTGCCTATCTCTGGAGGCCTCGAGCTCTTTGATCCGGGCACGAGCACGAATACTGTCGAGCAAAGACCTCTGGTGCTCCTTCTCTAGGGCATCCAATCGCTCGTCTAGTTCGGCGGCCCGACGAGCTTCCACCGACAGCCGGGCAACCCTCTTCTCGAGATAACGCACCTTCTGAACTTCCTCTTCCAGACGGGCAACGTATTCAGGAAGGTTGTCACCATAGTTTTCTAGAGAAGAAGCCATTTGTTCGTTAATAAAGAATGAACTGCATAAAGAATACTGGGACAGTCCCCTTTTATAAGAAGAAACAAGGAGTAGATCAAGGGTCATCTCAAATAAATACAACCTCTTGAACTTCCCAAGAGCATTAAAGGCGAATTAACCACAGTTCTAAATCCAATTAAAGTCATCCAAAAAGACATCAAGAAGATAAACAGACAAGAACAAGGAAAGGGAAATATTTTATTAATTTCAAAAACTTCGATTACAACTGAGGAGAAAACTCCCCATTCAAGAGAAATTACGACAGAAATTACAAAAGACTAATTATTTCGAGGAAGAGCCTTCTTCATCGTCATCCGAACTCGGTTTAGACCGAGCATGCAACTCCTTGAAGGCAAGCTTATAGGCCCTTTTTGCTGCCTTCTGCTTGGCCAGATTAGCCTCGAGCTTCTTTATATGCTCGTAGGCCCAATCCCGATCGGCCATCGTCACATGATGATCAGAATCCATGTTAGACAACATTTTCTTGTAGTCTGAAACCTTGGCCACGAGTTTCTTATTCGCGGTACGAGATTTCTTGATTTCCGTTTCTAAATATGAAATATAATTAAAGGAGCTCTCATCAGTAGAACCTGAAGAAGCCATTATGTCACGAGCAAATTAGTAAGTAAAATGCCAAAGTATGGGGGGAGCACACCCCTTTATAGGATTTTTCCTCGAAGAAAGATATTAGATAGGAAACATTAAATGTGCCCCCCTGGGAACCGTCATAAGTCTATTGCGTTTCTCGATGAAGCATTGGGAAAAACAAGACCGACGTAACGTTCTCGACAAACCGAACATGACTCCCCCGACATGGAAACCACGCCGAGGAAGTCAGGGAGCACTTGATAGAACATAAAAATCAGACCCGAATGTTTTATTCGGGTCATAATCAACCCACTTTATAAATGGGTATCCAACGCTTAAATGGGTCATCTCATACTTTTTATAAGGAATTGAGGTGCTACTACCCTAAAGCCCAAGCTCAATCAAAGGGGGACCCTCGTCTGAAAACTCCCTGGGATGAAGACATTTGTCAATATCCTAGAAGGCGCAGTTGCCTATAAATAGCCAACTACCCCTCCTAGAAAAGGACCAGAAAATCTATCCAAAAAATATAGAGAGAAGTTAAGAAAAGAGATAAACTAACCAAAGCATATCACTTCGAGAGATAAACCGAGAAAAGACAGCCGAACACCGAATAAAAGAGGAGAAAGATCAAGACGAGAGATTAAATAGTCATATCGAGCATAATTGTAAAACCGAAATACTAATCCGAGCAAATGTAATAGTCCGAACAAGGATAATAATCCGAGCAATAATAAAGATCAGGAAGTGTCCTTTATTCACGGTTAATTTACCATTATATCATTGTTGAAAAGCCTAACGCGACCGACCAAAGTTATGGCTTTATCAAAAACACACCAAAAAAACAAAAACAAAAACACACAAATAACTAAGCACTGCTGATACTTTATACGGAGTTTTAATTCATATTTTGAGTAATTTTGTTAATTTTTAGCAAAAAATCCTAATTAGCAGGTTCCTCGAAAAAATCTTCAAAACTTAATGATGGTCCAATATTTTTTATATATAAGTAACCAAAAGTGTTACTCATATTATTTACAAGAGTGATATGACATCATGATTACATAAAAAAAATGTTTAAAAAGAGAGAAATAGAAAATAAGGAGTTTTATAAAAAAAACTGATGTTTTGTGTAGATGTAAAAGTGTTATGTATAATAAGAAAATATGTAGTTTTTTGTTGAATTTGGACAAAATAATGAGGAATCAACGACGAATCTATGTAGTGGCAAGGGGGTACAAGCGCATACCCTTAATTCAGAAGAAAAAAAAAATTATTATTTTTTATTTAATTTTTAAGCATTTATTTGTAAAAACAGTTATTAAATAGATAAAACTAAATGCAAATTGTATTGTACTTACTAGTTACTTCATTGGTGTAGTGAAAAAGTTTCTCTTAATTTTTCAAGAGATTTTAAGTTCAAATCTTGTGTCAAGCTCACTTAATTTCTTTTTTGTTATTATGAGTTTCTCTTTAATGTTCTTAATTATACATTTTTCTAATTAAAAACTGAAAAATATTTGTTACTTTTAACTTGTTGGACTTCATTTCAATATTTGAAAAATTATTATTTTGACTTTAATTTTTTTTCCTCTTAAAAAAACTCGAACATAATGTGTTTTTATACAAAATATTAAGCATTGATTATTTTGTTTTAAAAAATAAAAGTTTCTACATAACAATATTATTTATTACAACTACATCATTATTAGCACATGAATTACCTAATATATCTAGTTGGTTAATGACTTGTATCAAAGTTAAATAATTTACTTTATTTGAAAAATTAAGACACTAGTATTTATAGAATCTTATAAACTCACATAATTTTGTTTTGTTTGGTGGTTTTACTCTTAAATCTTGATATAAAATTTGAAAAATAATATATCACGTATTTATATATAATATTGCATTTAATAAATAAATAAAAAAAACTTTACATACAAGTTGCCTCCGGTTACTCAAATTGTTAGATTCGTCACCTGTGCTTGATCTAAATACCTTCCACACAATTTCATCCGGTAACACAAACACATAGACTACATAGTATTATTAATAACTACGAAACTACGTGTAATTTTGATCGGACTATAATTTGTATCAAAATTATCGAAATAATTTTTTTTTTAAATCTAATCATAAAATTTAACATTTGAACTATATGATCAATTTTTGAAAATTTTCATTACGACAATTGTGATATAAATTTTTAACCGATGTATTTTGATAATAAGGGAACCAGGAACATACCGAGTAAGTACTAAGTAATTATTTAAAAAAAAAGAAAAACAGCAAGCTCAAAACCCCTCAAACCTATTACTACACTTTATCATAGAATTATTATTTTTGTCCATAAAACCAAAAAGAAAGAAAAAAAGAAATTAAGGAGAGATGTATGTGATCTGTAGAAAGACTTTTGGTTGGTTTGTTCAATGCTTAATACTTCTCTTTTTACTATTATTCTTTCTTTCTTTCTTTCTTTCTTTATTTCTTCTCTCCATTTATTAATATCAGTACTACTATAATTCTAATTAATTTTGTAACATGAGAGAAATAATAATTTAAGTAGTTCCTAAAATCTCACCACACATCTCCATCACAGACTTTGATATTACTACTATTATTATTATTATTAGTCAGAGAAAAATAAAGTGTTATGCCTTTGTGTTAGATTTGTGTTAGAGAGAGAAAGTTTATTTCCCTAAATCTATTTACCTTTTGCTAACCCTATTAAAGTTTTATTTAGTGATTTGGCAGTTTGGTCTGTTGGAAATTAGGGTTTTTTAGTTTTTCTGAAATGGGTTTTTTTTTTTAGTTTTGGTATTTGATGTTGTAAAGACTGTTTTTTTGGGCAAGGAATCTGCTGAAATGAGAGTTTTTTGGTGTTTTAAAGTGTAGTTTTTTGGGGGGTTATTAGTTTTTATTTATTTATGCAGTTTGATCTTTGATAACCCTAGTAATTGCGGAGAAATTTGGTGAAATGTTTTTTTTTTACTTTTGCAATCTGATATTGTAAAGACTGTTTTTTTGGTCTTTTAAACTATAGTTTTTTTGGGGTAGAAAACTTAAAAGAGTTTCTATGATTTAAATTTGATCTTTAGAATCCTAGTTTTTGGAGAGAATTTCAAAAGAGAAAGAAAATGCTGAGTTTTTTTATTTTAAGCTTAGTTTTTGGGGGAAATTTTGAAATGAGAGAGGGTTGAAAGGCCTTTTCGTGCGATTCGGGGATGTATTTTAGAGGGAGAGGGAAAATTCTGGTGAAATGATGGTTTTTCTTGCGAGTTGATATATTTGGAGAAGAAAAAGGGCAAAAGCTTTTTCGGTTTTTTGTGTAGAGAAAGAGGAGTCAAAAAAGAAATTGCGGGTTTTTGCTATGGAAGATAAGCCTCCAGAATGGGAGAGTAAGGGGAAGAGGAAGATGAAGAGTGCTTATCAACTTGAGCTTCTCGAGAGAACCTATGCCGGTTAGATTACAAATTTATTTACTTTTTTGTCTATGTTATGTACTTCTATTTCTGTCTCAGGGTAAGTGTGTTTAATGTTGCGTATACTTTGATTGTTTGTAGTTGAACCTTATCCGTCGGACTCGATTAGAGCTGAACTTTCCCTGCAACTAGGGCTCTCCGATCGGCAGTTACAGATGTGGTTCTGTCACCGGAGGTTAAAAGACCGAAAACCCCCTGTCAAGCAGACCATGGACGAGGTTGAGTTGGCAGTCTCGTCTAGTGGTGGTGCTGGGGACGGAATGGTCAATGAGCATTGCTCAGTTTCGGGTTCTGGGTCGACCTTATTTGGTCATAATTTTGATCCCAAACACTGGATTGTTCCACGAACCACCACCGGAGTAGCTGTGGCGAGGATTTCGTGTGATATGCCGCCAATGAAGAGGCACTACGAGCCGCCACATGCGGGATTGGAGCTCCGAGTGATTGCTTGTGTAGAGTCTCAGTTAGGGGAGCCGTTGAGGGACGACGGGCCTATTCTTGGAATGGAGTTTGATCCCTTGCCACCTGGTGCTTTTGGCGCGCCTATTGGTAATTTGACGATTCGCGTGTTTTAAATACTTGTTCTTTTTTAAGGTTTTTAACTTTTTGTTGTTATGTTGAATGCTGAACTAAAACCGACTATGCTGCATTTTATGATAATCTTTACTATGCTGCATTTGATGAAAATCTTTCTCATTTTATCAACTTGGTAATAAGATGAAATTGCTCTGATAAGCCAATCATTGAGTTGAAACAGGGTTAGGAGTGAGGACATGACAGAAGCAGGTCATGTTGATAAATGCTGTTTCTGTAAAATTTGAAATGAGGACTTTTATATGGTTTTTCTAGTATGTAGTTTTTATTTGTTAGTGCAACTGTTCCTGTTCCTGATCCCTTAAGAAATTAAAAACATTTAAGTGATACTAACTAATTGTGATCTCCGGTGATGGCGATTTCTGGCGACTGGATCTGTTGGTCGGTCCCTTCCTTCCTCCCTTTCTCTCGTCTCTTTCTCTCTCTCTTTCTCCTGTCGTTTCTGCTGCTGGTTTTCGATCTCCGGCGACCTCTGGCTGCGGCGGTGTTGGATCACAGGTCATCGGACTTGACAACTGGATCTTACCTTAATCGTCACTGGTTCTCTGGTTTTCCGTGTTTTCTATTCTTTTGTTTTTTCCCGAAGTGAATAAGAAAACTATTGAAGTGAAGAGACCAAGGTACCACTTTATAGCAATTAGGTTTTTGGTCTAGCACCAAATGGTAATTGTTTTCCGTTTGTTGCACTAAAAAGGAAATGCCCCTTTAATAAGAAAACTTTATCTTTTGATATATAGGCGCAAAAGCCCTATTTCTAGTGAAATTGGTAGTTTGAAGTTGGTTATTACGTAAATTATAGTAGTTAAAGCATTTGCTGATTACCTATAAAACACCATGTGACTTCTCTGTTAGGATAGTTGGTTCTGGTTGTTAAAATGAGGTTGGACATTTAACTCTGTTTCTCACGATGACGCTAAAGTATTTGACTTTATCTAGACACAAGTTGACACAGATGTAAAGTCGTAGAAGAGCATTTTTTAAGCAGGTGTAATGAGTTGTAGCCTTTCGGTTCATGTACCTTAAGTCTTAAACTTTTGTAGGATAAAATTACCATGTAGTTGTAGTTTGGGGTTTTAGGGAATCGTTTTTTTGTAAGTTCGTCTATTTGCTGGCTTGGGCTTTTTAATTATTGGAATCAGCTGTTAGGGGCACGATCTGTTGAATTCTCCAATCAAAGGATGTTGAAATTGTCTCACATCACGTGAGCATTATCAAAGTCAAGTCTTAATATATGCCCCTCTCCTCCCTTACTAATAGGCCTTTTAGTGGGGAATGAACGGGTTTCTATATGGTATCAGAGCGGGCCATCGAAAGGCTAGCCAAGTTATAAGTATGATGGGCCACCTCCACCCGATTTGTTGATTGCACTCGTTGGGCTTCTCGGAAATTGACCAACCTACGAGTGAGGGGGAGTGTTGGAATTGTCCCACATCACTTGAGCATTATCAAAGCCAAGTCTTAATATATTCCCCTCTCCTTCCTTACTAATAGGCCTTTTAGTGGGGAATGGACGGGTTTCTACAAAGGATTCAGTTAGTGCCTAATGGATGTACTCAATCGGTCACAATTGCCTCTTTTTTTTAATTTGTAGATGGCGTGTGAGCTGAAATATGAAAGACCGTAGTATGTCATGTAAAACTTCATGTTAAAATAATGTTAGCATATTAATTGAGGAGCAGAATTCTAATTGATTGATATGAATTTTCGGTAGCCTTTTTTGATTCGGCGGATATATTGATGCCTTTTATATACTTTCTTTTCTGGGCATTGGAAAGTAGAAATTAGTTGTTGGCCATTTGACCATAAAGTTGAGAGTTAAGAGAAAGGCAATTTTTTTAAAGGGTCATTTCCTTTTTTAGTGCAACAAACGGAAAATAATTACCATTACTAGTCCAAAAACCTAATTACTATAAAGTGGTACCTTGGTCTCTTCACTTCAATAGTTTTCTCACTCACTTCGGTAAAAATAAAAGAATAGAAAACACAAAAAACCAGATAACCAGTGACTATTAAGGTAAGATCCGATCGGAAAGTTCAATGACCTGCAATCCAACTCCGCCGCAGCCAGAGGTCGCCAGAGATCGAAAACCAGCGGCAGAGACGACAGGCGAGAGAGAGAGAGAAAGGAAGGGACCGGCCAACAGATCCAGTCATCAGAAATCACCGTCGCCGGAGATCACAATTAGTTAGTATCACTTAAATGTTTTTAATTTCTTAAGGGATCACTTTTTGGTAATTATTTCTTAAACCTGCCCTAAAGGGTAATGATCTGTTTTTTAAATTCGGATTAGTTAATTGGAAATTGCGTTTCCTCTTTCTCTGTGTTCTTTTCTTAATTAGTGACCGAAGTTGAAATGACCATTGTGCATTGTATAATTGTTTTATTTAAAATGAGGTCAAACGAGAACGTATATAAGGTGCTAGAGGGTATAGCTATATCATTTACTTTTTACCTAAGTAGACAATTGGATTAGCTGTGTTTTGCTATGTATGAGATACCGATATAAAATTTAATATTTCTGAAATTGTTGTTGGTGGTATATAAGGATTATTTTTTATGAAAGTTAGAAGACAGTAATTTTATCGCTTTATTCATCTATTGAGGCATAAGTGAGGGCAATAAGTTGTTCGTCCTTGTTCTAATGCACTTATAAGCTGTGTGGTACTTTATCCTTCACTAGAGTGGGGGATAAAATAACATTTGGGCTAGGTGATTTAGCATCCACCAGGGTAAGGGATATGGAAAAAGTCCAATTCATCCTTGCATAAACCTTGAACCTGGAAGATCGTATAAATACACTCTGGTAGGAAACAAATTATATTTTTATCATGGTTATAACAGATTGATGAAGGGTTTGTCGATATACTGCATGTTGTTCTTACCGGTTTTGTCTCTTTTTTCTCTTCAATCAGCAGATTGTCGTATCATCTCAGTTCTTGTATTTTGTAAATTGTGTTTGATATGCTAAACTTTGAAATTGACCTGCCAAACTGCATGTAATTTTATATTTTAATTAACTGGTGGGGAAAACCCATTTTTTTATTTTATTAATAATTTGAAGAAAAAAAACATGCATTGGAAAACTTACCTTTTTATAAGTTTTAACTTTTTAAAATGAGAGAATAGTTGTTACAGAATTTTTAGTTTGTTTCAGTGGGTAAACAAGTAATTTCAGTTATGCCCCCATATAAGCTCAGTAGTTTTTATCTTGTCTTAACTCTTATTGATTACTTTTATCATTACATGCACAGTGACAATAGAGCCAAAGCCAGCTGCTCAACCTTATGAGATTACTTTACATGAAAGTCCTGTTGCTAAACCAATTAAGGTATGCTGCTCTCTCTCTCTCTCTCACCCTTACTTTCGTGCAATTGTCTATACTGTCTGTACTGTGGGACTTGAAATTAGGAGGGTAGTTTTTAAGAGGCATGTTAGTTGTTAATCTGCAAGTTAGTGCGCCTAAATCATTGTTTCAAATGCGAAAGCATTTTTGCAAGTGATTCACAAAAACGTTAGCATTGACTCAGAAAGCGTGAATTTTCTGTAAAATTATGTTTATATCTATAAAAATGATGATATAGCTAAAACAAATTTCAAAACTTCCAAAGTTAACTTCAAAATTTAAACCGGTATCTCAATATGATGATGCAGTTATACAATAAATTTCACGGTCGACAATTGAAAGATGAACTATGAACACAATTGTTAAAGATCATAAGAAAAGATTGTAGTACCATGTTTTCGTCTTTCATATCAAAAGTCAGCAGTTATTATGGTTGTGCTTTTTGAAAATTAGCAAACCCTAAGCTCTTTATTTTGGAGAGCAAAAAGCGCACCTCTCGGCATAGAAAACCCGAGTTTTGAAATCTAATAGCTTTCCAGCAAGGCATAACATTTTTTTTAATCTCTGAGTAAAAACAAATTTTGAAACATTTTTGGGGCTTTCAACATCAGGGGGCTCTGAGGGCTGTTCACGAATATCAGTTTTTGCCAGAGCAACCATCTGTTAGAGAGGATACTTATGAAAGACGTACTCAATCTCCCTATTTTTCTCCACCACCTCACGTTCCAGTTGCTAGAAATGCATTATCAAGTGGGCGCTCTATTATGCATGGCAATGAGCAAGTGCCCCTGGGAAATAGCTTTCAAGGCCAAACGCCAGGTTTAAATCATTTGCTTCATCAAGGCCATCAAGACCATGGATTACCATCAAGTTTCGAACAGTGCGATAATGTTCTAAGGAAATCCTCCTCAAATATTAGCATGGATGATCATGTTGTTAACCCACTTGGTGGGGAAACTTCAATGCTCTCATTAGAGAGAAAGTTGACTCATGATGAAGAAGTTGCTAGAATTGAAAAGAAACGGAAGGTATATTTTTTATAGTTTTTGGATGATGTTTCTTCGGTAAGAATTGAATACTGACTTTTCAATGTTTTTGGTCAAATATGCAGAGTGAAGAGGCAAGAATAGCAAAAGAAGTGGAAGCACATGAGAAAAGGATACGGAAGGAACTGGAGAAACAAGATGTTCTGAGAAGAAAGGTTCATATCTATGAACTTCCTCTTTACTGATGGTGTCAACTATGGTACTTATTTTCTTAAAAGTTTGTCGGCGAGTTAATGTTTTGCCATTCTTTTATCTGAAGAGAGAAGAACAAATGAGGAGAGAAATGGAAAGACAGGACCGAGAGAGACGCAAGGAAGAAGAAAGATTGTTGCGTGAAAGGCAGCGGGAGGAGGAAAGATACCAAAGAGAGCAAAGGCGTGAGATGGAACGGCGGGAGAAGTTTATGCAGAAAGAGATCATTAGAGTATGTTTGGAGTCTTGCACAGTTGCAGTTTTTTTTTTTGCTTAGTTGGTATATCTGACAAAGCGTCCTTTTTTAGGCTGAGAGATTAAGATTAAAAGAAGATCAACGCAGGGAAAGAGATGAAGCAAGGCTAAAAGCTGCTAATGATAAGGCAACTGCTCGGAGAATTGCCAAAGAATCCATGGAACTAATTGAGGATGAACGCTTGGAGCTTATGGAGCTAGTCGCTAGAAGCAAGGGTTTTCCCTCAATAGTATCTCTCAGCTCTGAGGATTTGCATAGCCTCGATTCTTATAAAGGTTTGTTCTTATCGTCTTCTATGACTAGGTTATTTCAACATTTACAAGTTCTAATAGCCATATTTTGCATCTACGGCTCTGTTTGTTTTGTTGTAAAATGGGGGTAAACAAACATTTACGGGTAAAATATATTTTCCGGGTGATTGGTTTAACGTAAAACATTTTTTTTGGGAAAACTTTTCCCACATATTCAGTAAAATTGGGGGAAACGATTACCTTGCAAATAAAGTTGTAAACGGTTTACGGAGCCTCTCTCTATATTCTTTATAATACTAGTATTATAATTATTATTAATTATAGGTCTATTCTTTCAAAATTATTTAATAATTATTCCAATTCTATCTACTAACCAATAAAAAAAAGGAAAAAACTCGAAAAATTCTAAAAAATAACAAAAATGGAAAAAAAAAACCGAAAAATCTAAAAAACCCAAGAAAATTTGAAAAAGCTAAAATCTAATTAACCAATAAAAATATAAATAAATAGGAAAAAATCTAAAAAATAACAAAAAAATAAAACAAATAATTCCGAAAAATCTAAAAGATCTAAAAGATCCAAGAAAATTTGAAAAAGCTAAAATCTAATTAACCAATAAAAATATAAATAAATAGGAAAAAATCTAAAAAATAACAAAAAAATGGAAAAAATAAAACAAAAAATTCCGAAAAATCTAAAAAACCCAAGAAATTTTGAAAAAGCTAAAAAAAGTTAATAATATCTTCTATACTTATAGTTTTATGAGTTTATATGTTGAAAAACTATAAGTTATTATAAGTGACGTATATGAAATAAAATATGTGTTTAGGTTAAGTTTCCTATACATGTTGACGAAGTTCCTTTCAGAAAAGTAGACGAACTTTTAGCTTTTTTCCCGTCAAAATAATTGTGATTTTAATCACTAATGTTTTTAAACTTTCACGAACTTATTCATTTTTGTGACTTTTAGTTAATTTTTGTGACTTTTAGTTAATTTTTTATGTTTTTCATCTTAAAATATTTTGTTTAAAGTATGAACAATGTTTATTTATTTATGCATCGAATTTGTCTAATTTAAATAACTAATAGATTTTTGAATTTCAATAGAATTCTCATGGGAAACCTTTGACGCACCAAACACCCGTAAATAAAATGCAAACAAAAGTTTGCACCGTAAAACTTTACCCGAAAAATATTTTCCCTCCGTAAATATTTTACTACGAAACAAACAGAGCCTACTACACAGATTTTGTCATTGTTGAGTGGATAACTGCAGATTGCTATATATATTTCTTTGATTATAATCTTAAAGTTCAAATTTTATTATAGTTATCTTTTTATAGTCAACAAATTCTCACTAATACAGTCATGAAATCATGTTGTTTTTTTATATAATTGTTTCCTTTATTGCTCAGTTAAATCGGTTGTATTGCATTAGTACTCAAGTTCTTCGATCTTATCCAAAACTTTAGATTATGAGGCCTTCTTTTACAGCATGCTTGGTTTGTGAAAATGTAGAATATGAAATTGGCTTGTTTTTAGTTAAAGTCACGGTACCTTGACAGTAACAACAGCCAATAATAATTGCTGGAAAAGAAGGCCTCATAAACTAAAGTTTTTTATAAGATCGAAGAAGCCGAGTACTAATGCAACACAAGAGGCAGCTGATAATACTATAGTTTTGTAAATTTGGAAGAAAATCTAATTATGCAAATTGGACGATTTTTTAAGCCTGTCATGAATATTACGGTTGGAGTATGGCTGGGTGTGTCCAATAAACTGCATTTGTAGAGCTACTAATGTTGGTCTTTTTTAGCTTCTAATGTTAGTTTCTGCTGTATCATCCGACAATTTTGCGTCTCTATTTAAAGCATATATATTAGTATGTTTCTGTGTTGCTGAAATTGTACTTTTTTATTACATATACATATCTACGACCCTGAAGCTTTCTCCTTGAAGAAAATAAACAATGAAGCACCTTCCCTGGTTCTTCAGACCCCTTTGAAAGTTTATTATTTAATATTTTTTGTAGTTTGTCGATTCTTCTTTAGTTTTAAAACAATTAATTATTTGCGATTTTCCATCTTCTTGCTTGTGTCAATGCATTTGGTGGATTTTGCATATCATGTAATGTTGATTTTAGGGCACCATTAATTTTGATCTATCCTTTTCACGACTTAAGGACATTGATTTTTTTTTTTTAGATAAGCTCGTCGAATTTCCTCCAAGTTCTGTCTGCTCAAAAAGGCCTTTTGCAATACAACCGTGGATTGATTCTGAAGATAATGTTGCTAATCTTCTGATGGTGAGATTTAACTCCATTTCTTTCTTTAATTAGTGGGTACCTTTATTTGATTGTTGATATATTGGTTTCTCTGAAACTTTTCGTAATTTCTTTCAGATTTATCTTTTCTGTTTTACTTATTTTTTTAAAATGCTTGATGAATCTTAGATCCCAATAAAGTTGTTTTCTAGACCATGTTTTTCAAGTCTAGTTCTCAGTTCTAATATTATTTCTTTTGTGTCTATTGGCTAATCTGCTTAAATAGTTATGACTACATTTTGGTTAATTCTGTAGTTAAATTTGTTTTATTTGGGTATAAAAGAATTTCGAGTATTCCGTATGTTGTATCTCAGTGTGATAATATTGAAGCATGTGTAAATCACCATTCAATTTGTTAGCTCTGAGTTAGACTGTCGTAAAAGCAGTTTTAGGTTTCTTTCTGGCATGAAACATCTAGCACTCTACTCAAAACATTTTGGTTTTCTTCTTGTTTAGGCTGGTCATTCCGTTTCTTTATTCCTGCTTGGACATCTTAGACACTCTTCTTTGTTTACTGCAGTGCTCTTTTTTGTTGAGATCTTCTTTTGGTGTTTCTCTTAGTAACTTCAAGTCATCAAGATATGCTAGTACCTTGTAGCTGATTTAGTATTTTCATTAGTTTTCTTCAAAGTAGTTGTTTCTGTCATTAGAAGATAATGCTTTCCATGAAAAATTGTTGTGTTGTCTTTCCTTTTTATCTCTCTCTTTATTTCTAAGTTGCTTGTTGACACTTGGCCTGATAGATACGTTTTTTATTCAATAAACCATCTAATATCCACTTATATTGTTGAAATCAGCATAGCAAGAGTTTTAATTAGATTCACTTTTCATATAAAACATCATTGTTGTCACCAGTTCATTGGCATTAACCTGTATCATTTTCAGGTCTGGAGATTTTTAATCACTTTCACAGACCTTCTGAGTCTTTGGCCATTTACTTTGGATGAATTTATTCAAGCTTTCCATGATTATGTGAGTTGGCAGGACCCTCGTGTGTGCCTTCTTTTCAGAATTACTTTTTGATTTCGTACCTTATTCTTCATGTACTAGTTGCTTCTGACTTCCTTTTTCTCAGGATTCAAGGTTGTTGGGTGAAATTCATATAGCTCTTCTCAGATCCATAATTCAGGATGTTGAAGATGTAGCGAGGACACCCTCGAGTGGATTGGGCGGAAATCAAACCAATGCTTCTAATCCTGGAGGTGGCCACCCACAGATTGTTGAAGGGGTGAGTTAGTATAGTCTCATATTCTGTTTATTTTGAACTAAATGAACTATGAGAAAGAGCGGTAGAATGACATTAACAAAGCTTTTAGATAGTCTTTTCTAAGGCCCTATTACCTTGGTACAAATTATGAAGAATTATATATAGATGAGAATCCTACTTTTTGAGAAAGTAGATATCCTTAAATAAGTTAATTTGTGAAGATTTGGAAAAAAACAAGCCCATCAATGTCATCATTAAGGATTTAGATCTAAGCCCATCAATATGCTTAAAAGTACATTGCTTTTGTTTGATGCTGGTTTAATGGTTTCAGGCTTATGCTTGGGGATTTGATATACGCAGCTGGCAGCGCCACTTAAGTCCATTGACCTGGCCTGAGATTTTGCGCCAATTTGCTTTATCTGCTGGATTTGGACCAAAATTGAAAAAAGAGAGTAATGAGCAAACACATCTTCGTGATGAAATTGAGGTGGGATCATTTTTCTTCACTGCTTTATTTATTTGGTCTTAGTTGCATTTTGAATTTGTCATATTGTTTGTGTGAACGTTAGACATTGATGGGGTTTTGTTTAAGAACCCCTGCTCCTATTGGAGATTCATCTGCTCTTGGTCTTTCTCGAGATATTTGCATATCCTGATTCATTTTGAAATCCATGCTTACTTTTGGTGTAAGCATTTTTTTTATATAGCGGAGGGGAATATGAATTTAGTCTTTTGTAAAAGTTATGTTTCAAACATAAATCTTATTTCTGCTTTAGGGTCCGTTTGGCAACAGATTTTTTTAGTTGATTTTTGGATTTTTGATTTTAAAAATGTGTGGGTGTTTGGACAGTCAGATTATTTAGCTTCTAAAAATCTGATTTTTAGACTGAAAAGGCTAAAAAAATCCAGATTTTTATAATCTAGATTTTCAGTGGATTCTGAAAACAGGATTTTAAAATCTGATTTTGGATCAAAAAATCTGTTAGCAAATATAGCCTAATATTCATCTATGAAAAGAAGAGTGGACTGGTAACACAAGTCTGTAAATTAGTTCCTTTGTTTTCTTGGAAATGTGGGAGCGAGTTTCTAGAGTAACCTTTAGAAGATAAAATCTCAAGTAATATTTTGAAGTAGAAGTTTCTAAAGTAACCTTCAAAGTAAGAATTTCTAGAGTATATGTTGCTCGAAGTAAATTCTTACAAACAAACGTGCTAAACAATTTACAATGGTTTCCACAGAGACTTTCTGTTAATCATAAATCTGGAAATCTTCTAAGACAGAGAGTCTAGTTTATTTAGTTGCTCATAAACTGTCAATTGGTGTAGGATAATAATGGCCAGGACGTCATTTCTAATTTGCGAAGTGGAGTTGCTGCTAAAAACGCGGTTGCCATTATGGAAGAAAAGGGATTCTCAAAACCAAAGAAATCTAGGCATAGATTGACTCCTGGCACTGTTAAGTTTGCTGCGTTTCATGTTCTTTCTCTCGAGGGCAGTGATGGCTTGACAATACTACAAGTTGCTGACAAGATACAGGTATAGTCCAAGTCTATGGTCATATACGTATATGTTATTTTTCTCACAATGCATATATAATATGGTAAAAATCAATATTGTAGACCACCATATCAACTTTTAACAAATAATTCACCAGCCTAATAAAATTTGCAATTTAGACACCAATCTAAAAGAACAATTTCGTATACTAGACTATTAAAAGCTAGAATATAGATACCAGTCTACATAAAATCGAACAAATAGTACACCAAATTATGAGAAATTACTAGAGTGCTTCAAAGTTTAGTTTCAATACTAGTGTGCTGATTGTAAAATTGTGTTGAGATTGGTTGTACATTGGTGTAATCAAAGATTTAGTACAAAACTAGTGCTTTTGTAACTTATGTATGCTAATCGTATCAGTTTGACAAGATTGGTGTATATACTTTAAACTATAATAATATGGTATACGAGTTATTAAAGCTGAAAGGTCAGTGTACTTTAGTTATATTTTCTCTAAAGTAAACTTTTCTTCATGTTTAGAGATCTGGTCTTCGAGATCTGACAACAAGCAAAACACCTGAAGCTTCAATTGCTGCTGCCTTGTCAAGGGACATTAAGCTATTCCAAAGAACAGCTCCTTCAACATATTGTGCGCGTACTCCATATAGAAAGGATCCTGTTGATGCGGAGTCGATACTTTCAGCTGCCAGGGAAAAGATTGAAATATTTAAAAACGGTTTTATTAATGAAGAAGAAGATGCAGAGGACGCAGAACATGATGACATGGAAAGAGATGAGGATTCTGAGAGTGATGTGGCTGAGGATTCAGAAGTCGGCGAACTTAGAGTTGAACCAAAACCAGAAAATGAAGCCGATGTTAGTGACACAAACAGAATTAATACAGAAACTGTACCTGCTGTCTGTGAGATGTCATCAAGCAAAGATACAACGAAGACGCCACAAATAAGGGGCCGAACAGTTATTGATCAAGTGGACACAGTTGTTGATGACAGTAACTCCTGCGAATCATGGGTAGAAGGACTTTTAGATGGAGAGTATTGTGATCTGAGCGTTGAGGAACGCCTTAATGCCTTGGTTGCATTAATAGGTGTTGCAAATGAAGGAAACTCTGTTCGCATTGTTCTTGAGGTCTTTATCATTACTTATCAATTCATTTCATGTTTTCTTCCTTCGTTTTAAGCTTTTTTTTTTTTAGCACTTATGCAAATGCTTACATTAAAATTTAAAATGATTTGAAGGAACGTATGGAAGCTGCAAATGCTCTGAAGAAACAAATGTGGGCAGAGGCACAACTTGATAAGCGTCGAATGAAAGAGGAGTACGTTATGAAGATGCAGTACACACCTTTCATAAGTAACAGGATTGAAACAAATGGCCAAGGATATTCTGCAGAAAATATCATTGATCCTCAGAACTATCTAAATCATCCTGGTCTAATGCAAGTTGAACGAAACCCTGAAGCTCATGAAATTTTTGCTGGATCCGATAATACTTCATCTTTGCAGTGTGAGTTTGTTGTGGAAAGAACAAGATCACAACTTAAAGCCTACGTTGGTCACAAGGCAGAAGAAATGTATGTATATAGGTCATTGCCTCTTGGGCAAGATCGAAGACGTAATAGATACTGGCAGTATAAATCTTCTGTTTCCCTAAATGATCCTGGTTCTGGAAGGATTTATGTCGAGTTACACAATGGTTTTTGGAGTCTTATTGACACTGAAGAGGTTGATCCCTGTTTAGTTAAGCATGTGTTTGATTATACTGGAGATTTTTAAAAACTATTTATATTAACTTTCCCCGTCCCAAATTGTTGAGTCGGTAATCTTTTTTTGGATGTCCTAAATGTTTGGCCCATCCCAAAACAGTTTTGAAAAAAAATTACACTTTCTTTAAAATATCATTATTAAAGCAATCATTACAGTAAAGAGAAAAAATGTAAATTGAAAATAAAATTAGAGTAATCATGATGCCTCTTCAACATTTGCATGCAACCCCTGTATCTTGGGACATGATGTAAGTTGTATCACAACCTTCTGTAATTTAAAATTTTCAATGTGTAGGGTTTTGATTCCCTGGTGGCATCTTTGGACTTACGTGGATTAAGAGAGTCGTACTTGCACTCAATGTTGCTAAAGGTTGAAATCTCTTTTAAGGAAGCTCTGAGAAGGAAGTTGGCCCATACTAGCAGTTCAGGAGTGAAGTTAAATAATGTTAAAACAGAAAATGCTGTACCCTCATCAAATACCAACCTTTATGTCGGTACAAGTAGCACTACCTGTGCTCTCAGTGCCTTCAACTATAATGTTCAAGAAACCTCCTCCTCAGGTTTTATAATCGAGCTTGGGAAGAACGAAGCTGAGAGAAAGAATATGTTAAATAGATACCAAGATTTTGAGGAATGGATGTGGAAAGAATGCCTTGATTCTTCAGTACTATGTGCGGTGAAGTATGGAAAACCAAGATGCAAAAAGTTGCTGAGCATGTGTGATGATTGCCGTGATTTGCATAATATTGATGATAACCATTGCCCTTCCTGTCATAGAATATACAAAACCGACTTTTCTGAACATGTGGCTCATTGTAAAGAGCTTAAGGGCGACGTTGGCCTTAATTTTCAAGGTTTGGGCTCATCTTTACCGTTAGGGATGAGGATATTTAAAGCATTATTTGCAGAGTTGGAGGTAAGTTTGTACAATTTCTTTGTTGAATTTTATTGTTACTGATATTTTGCTATTTTTGAGTAGCATCTTGATTTATTTATCCAATTGACACTGATTTTACTGCTGGCTTTCAGGTTTGTATACCAGCAGAAGCTCTACAGCGTGCTTGGTCTGAGGAATTTCGGGAGTCTTTGAGTGCTAAGTTGGATGCTGCATCATCCGCTGAAGATTTACTTCAGGTATCTCTCTCTCTCTCTCTCTCTCTATCTCTATCTCCCTGGCATGTGTTTTAGGATCTTTAGAGTAGCTTGGGTTTAGTTTCCGAAAACATAAGTTGAGAAACGCTTTTCTTGTAGCAGAAATTAGAACTGTTTTTTATACAGTATTCCAAGATATTCTTGAAGCAGCATTGAACCATTTCGTTCTCATTTTTGTCTCCTCTCTTCAGATTCTGACTTCATTGGAGGGTGCCATAGAGAAGGACTTCTTGTCTAAGGATTTTGAGACGACAGCTGCATTACTTGATTTCTGTAATCAATCAGTCTCTACTCCAACTGTTTCTAAGGTGTCTGTGCTTCCTTGGATACCAAAAACATCCTCTGCTGTGGCACTAAGGCTTATGGAATTTGATTCATCCATGTCTTACACACCAAACCAGATAAATGATTTGGACACAGATCAAGTAGCTGGGAGTTTCATTGTAAGTACTGTAATTTTTTTTAGAAGTAATATCTTGTTTTGTGCAGAGCTATCTTATTTCCCTAGGAACTCCTGTTTTCATGTTATGTGTTAACCATGTGACGTATTTAATCCTGATAGAAACACTAATCAATTTTTTACTTGAGTCAAAAGGTTAGCATATGAAAGTGGCAGTTTTCCAGCTAGTTATTAATTTTTTTCGGGTACTTTTGAATAGAGATGTTAGTTTTAAAATACTTATTCTTTGATCTCTTTTACTAATAAGCTTATTTTGTATTGCTGAATCCACTTCTGTTGGGAATAATCTTAGAAACATATAATAATATAACGGCTAAGAATGTATCTGTTGATCGGATTTGTTCTATTTTCTCAGACGCCCCTGCCAAAAATTTCTGTTGGGAGGAATATCCAAGAAGATGTTTTGACAAAGACACCATATGAAGCCGACAACTTACAGCGAGATCCTTGGTTAGACTCTCAAAACCTTTCTTCCAGCTCAGGGCGAGGACGTGGGTCCCGTGGACGAGGACGTGGCCGTGGTCGTGTTGGTAGGCCCCCCAAAAAAGCCTTCAATTGTAGACCCAACTTTTCTCCTCAGACTATTAGTTCAACAAATAAAGACGGATTTGTTCAGTTAGTAGGTTGGAAAGGTCGGCCACGTGCACGAGGTGCTCAGAAACGAGGACGCCCAAATATCAGAAGCAGCCAAAATCGAGTAGACAGCGAAAGTGTAGTAGAGATATGCAATGAAAGAGATCAAAACAGTTTGAGAAGTTTGATCCCGGTTCCACAATGGGGTAGGGATGAAACTGCCCATGCTGATAATGACGATGATAGCAGCAGCAGTTCCGAAAGTGAAAGATCGGAATATGATGATTATAATAATGGTCAGATAGTGCGGGACAAGTATGATGATTTGGCTATAGATGACTATAATGCTGTTTTTAGTCGCAAGTCTGAGCGTTTAGTGGAGGGCGTTGATTATAACGTACAGGGTGGGGAACATGAGGATTTGGAAAATGACGTGGATGAAGAGAGATTGAATATTGGAGAAGATGGACAAGATGATATAGATATTGGTAGATACATAAATGGTGACTCTGATGACGAGGGTGATGGAATGGTAAGGAAGATTGGTAACCCTAATGATGTTACCGATTCGTCATCTTCAGAATATAGCAACTAAGTATTTTGTGTAAAAAAATTTACAAACAGAAAATAGATGTTCAATAACCATATAGTTTCAGTTGAATTAGTAGAAGCGGCAACTCAGCCTGTTAGCTGTGTGATTTAAGTTGTAGAATTGGGTAGTTTGTCTACACCAAGCCTTCTCAGTACAATTATTAGGTTTTGTACCATCTCGATGTTGTCATGAAATTATAGTAGTTTAAGGTAAAAATTATTTGTAGATTTTATTTGCCATAATCTTTAGTTCTTATATTATTCTTGGCAAATTGAGACTATTTTAAGAGAACCCCATGTCTTCTTAGTGATATGCTCTGTTTGGTGCTAATTTATTTGGAACGAGGTCTTGTAGTTTTGCTAGTTGTTTGCGTGACACGCTAATACCATATGGTATTGCAGTTCTTGTCTATCAATCTTCTTGTTGGCTTCAAGTTTTTTCCGTATAGCTATGTGATTTTTGGATTTATTCTTGTTGCCGACTCTGATTGTCTTACCCTTCTTTGTTACATTTGGTTCCACGGTTCATCTCTATGCTTCTCCATCCAGTATATAATTATGTTAATTGTTACCTAAATGCTTATTTTATTTTTATTTTGGCATTTCACCATTACAGAATTTGATCGAGTTCCTTATCCTAGTTGTGATCACTAAGGTGTGTGAAAGGCTACTTCTGGCTTTTGCTTGCTTGTAACTATTGAGTTTGGCTTGTTCAGTTTCTCTTAGTTGATCATTTCCAGAGCTAGATTTTTGCTTAAAAAAAACAGGATTTTAAGCTGCATAAATCTTTTTGCCAAAGTTCAAGCTTATTCTCAGTTTATTATACTTGACTACATTGAAATATGGTAGCATTTTTGTTAACTGCCCTCAAATATTAACTTTTCCTTTTACTACCCTGAATTTTAGTAAACGTTATTTTTTTTTTCAAAATGACAACTAAGTTGGACTGTGTGAGCATTTTAGGAACAGATTACTATATTACATTTTTCCCTCCAAAACTCATTCCCCCAACCTAAATACCTGCAACTACATATATATACATCAACTATATATATACATTATACATACATATATACTATCTCCCTCTCAACCAGTTCTCTCTCTCACCCAGTAAACAGACATGAACGTATTTTATTGTAAGACAAAAACACCATTAATAACATCTTGGACCAAGGCAAATCTAAGTCGAAGATACCATAGCCTTCATGTTTGCAAATATTTCAAATGGGTTGGTCCATAAATGTGTGACAGACAGGGCTACGTAAATTATACCTGGTTTGTTGAAAAATATCAACAAAAAGGATGAAGATATTAAAGAACTTGAGGGCAAAAATGCTGAAATTGAGGAAAAAATCACTGAAGTTGAGGGCAAAATTAAAGAAATTGAGATGAAAAATGAAAAACCTGAGAAAAAGGTTGGGAAGAAAATTAAGAAGAATTTGGCTGCATCTGCACAAATGGAGAGAAAAAAACCAAGAAATTGGTTGTCTACCCTACTAGTTATATGCTTTGTTGTAGTAGCTTTTGTGTTTGTAATGTTTGGGCAATATAGTGACAACTTTATTCAGCTTAATTGATACAATGTATGTAATATAATGTGAATGTGAATGTGAATGTTTGGTATGCAATGTAACGTGTTTGTTTGATGCAATCTAAATTCTGAGATGTGATGTCGATTCCGAAATCTTTTAACACCATAATTGCAGCAAATTTAACACCATAATAAAAACAAATTTAACACCATAATAACAACAAATTTAACACCAGAATTGCAGCAAAGTTAGAGCAGATTTAGTAGCCAAAGTTACAGCAGATTTAACACCAGAATTGCAGCAAATTTAAAACCAGAATTGCAGCAAAATAATACCAAATTCACACCAAGTTTAGTAGCCAAAATTACACCAAAGTTACAGCAGATTTAACACCAAAATACCACCTAGTTAGAGCAAATTTAGTACCCAAAATTATAACAGATATACCACCAAAATACCATCAAATTTTCAACTATTTTAGTACCCTAAATTACACCAAATTTACCACCAAAATAGCACCAACATGCCACCAAAATTACAGCAACTTTAGTACCCAAACTTAATCCAAAACAAAATGCCATAATTTCTATTTATTTATCTTATTCTTCTCTGTTGCTATAGCTACTTTTAAGGCACTATAACTAATAAATCTTTTACCTCCTTTTTTAAATTGACCTTTAGGCAGTTCTTCATTCTTTTTTACTATTCCAGCATGTAGTGAGCTACTTTGAGAAGTGCTTTGTTCATCTAAATCTTCTCCTTGCTTGTTGAATGTGTCACCATGCCTACCCAGCATAACATTCTCCTACAATGTAAAAAATAAATCAACACATTGTATATCATTTTTATTCTACGAACATGAATATAAAAGTATTTGAATAAATCAACACATTACCTGTGTTGGTAGTTGTTCTTCATTTGTTAGGTCCATAAAAGACACTGTACACACTTTTTTACTGCTAACACTATTCATGATTCTACTGCTCTTTCTAACCTGCAATTGCAATTATATAAGCTTTTTTGTACTGCTTTTTACAATTAATTAGTGAGTATAAGCCATGTAAACTTACTAGGGTTACTGGGGGTGTTTTTACTGGTTTTTTTCAGGAGTTTCTTTTTCTTTATGGCTCACATGTTTTTTGTTGCTCACATGACTTTGTGGGTTTTCTTGCTGCATTTTCTTCATCGGAACTTTCCTACAAATACACAATTATAAGTCATGTACTTACTATACCTCACCAGAACATTTTTTTTTACTCTTTCCTTTACCATTACCCTTGCTAGTACCCCCATTGCCTTACTAGTAGCCTCCCCTGCATTTTTAGTATCATTAAGTATGTCTTCTAGTTCTTTTTCTAACTCATCATCTTCCCTACCCATCTCTTCATCACTCCCATCAAAATATTCCAAGTCTTTTTCAACACTCTCATATATGTAATCATCATCTTCCTCACTACTAGTGTATTCATCAACTACAGGTTCAGCCATCCCTACATTATTACAATATACTTCAACATCCCTACATGCACTTAGAAACTTAGAAATACCCACTGCATCTCTCTTATACTTTATCTCAAGCAAATCAGCAAAGCCAATATAACATTTCTTGAAAAATAACTTTTTTACATCAGAACAACCAACCTAGCAGCCATTCCAACCAAATTTAAAAAGGACATTTCAGAAGCAGTAGTTTATTTTTTCACCCTCATATGTAATTTTCCCTATCCCACCTAAATGTACCACTATGGTGAAGTTCAATGACGAATACATCATGGTTCAAAGCTGCAATTAATAATAAATAACATAATTATCAAGTAATTTTGCAAACAAGTCATAATTTAGACCCATTTTACAAACAAACCTAATTATTTATCCCAAGATTATTTCAGATTGATGAATTTAGGTTTCAGATTGATGAATTTAGGAAATTCTAGTTAATTACCCCCAACTTGATTTCATTAGGAAAATTAGGATTTTTTTAACTCTAATTGATCACCCACAATTTAAAACTCAAACAAAAATACTAACTGATCAGCAACAAATTAGAAACCCAAATAAATACCCTAAGAAAAATATTAACTTTGTACATGAATCAATTGATTGATAAAAATATTAACTGTGCACATAATATAAATCCAAAAAAAAAAAACCCGCTTTGCACGTAATTGTTTTGACAGTTAAAAAACTTACTGTAGCGAGCATATCGCATCATATCTACGCCTCTTTTACGCACATCCCAAACTCATTTTTGCTTAATCTTGCTTATGATCGCACTTTTTTCTTTTTTGTTTTATGTTTTTTTATGTGATTGATGAGAGTTTGAATAGAGAGAGATAAACCCTAATTGCTAAGTTTTATTAGTGTAAATTGTGGTCAATTTAACTTTAAAAGAGAAATGACAATACTACATTTGATCTGTTTATAAAATTGTCACGTGTCGTATTTTTCCATCCAACTTAATTATCTTTTTGAACAAAAAAATAACGTTTACTAAAGTTCAGGATAGTAAAAGGGAAAGTTAATACTCGAGGGTAGTTAACGAAAATGGTACCATACTTTAGGATAGTTCAGTATATAAACTCAGCTTATTCTTAAACTTGCCGCCTTGTGTTAATTATCCTCGACATGCCTAGAGGCCCATAATTTTCATAGCTCTAGCCTCTAGCAACACAACTAAAGTAAAAAAATACTAGAATGGAAAAGATACCGAAAATGAGAACCTTCAAGTCACACACAGACAGGACACGGAATGCATAAATGATCAACTCACCAATAGAAGAATGGGATAACAAAAATGCACATTAAGCCACCACAATAAACATGAAGATTATTTGAATGAAAAACAATATAAAAAAAACAAAAATATTATTAAAACCTAACGCTACACCCTTGGAACAACTTAGATTGCATGCCCACAACAGTAAAGGAATCAAAAACAAACAAAAAACTACATACTAATCTCTTTTAAAAGTAACAAGCACGCTCATCAGAAGTACATAATTGTAAAACCCAAAATGGTTCCAACACTTGATTGCCAATCAAACATATACTCGGGAGAGAAAACTGTCTTCAAGAAGTCAGTAGTTTCTTGATCCCAGCCTTCTGATCTGAAGTCAGCCTTGCTGGAAACTTAATATTAAACTTAATTCTCAAGTCTCCCTTTCTAGTCGGGTCCTTTGGAATAGGCATACCTTCCCTCGGCACAATTTCTTCGTAATTCGGACTTATCACATTAGTAACCGGAATGGTCAAATTTCTTCCGTCCAAAGCAGTGATGTGGACAGTATAACCAGTCAAAGCATCGGCGAGTGAGATTTTCTGTGTAGTTACTAGATCGTTTCCGTCACGCGTGAAAACAGTATGTGGCTTCTCGTCAACGATGAATACGAGATCGGATGGTAATATGTTCGGCTGCTCGTTTCCTTTGTCTGGGAAAGTTATTTTTGTTCCCTTTTTCCAACCAGGCTTGATATTTATTGTCAGAATCTCTTCCACCGGCAGTGTCTTGCTACATTAAATGAAAATCACACGACTAGTTAGAAAACATATCACACCATAGACAATAACCAAAAACAAACAATTAATTATATGGCGATAAGGAAACTGGTGATATTTCTTTCATTTCAAAATATATTTAATCTACAATATCAAAAAATAGTGAACAACAAGGGCAAGGGGAAGTGCCCGATCACCCCCAAATAGCACCGCCTGAGAGGCCCCTTATAATTTTGTGAAAGTCCAATTTTAAGCTATCCAATTTGACCACATACCGTGTCTAACTCGAAAGAAAGATAAGCCTCTCGACTTTTTGCTGAAAGAACCTAGTAAATTGTACCCAACCGAGATTACCCTCATATTGTAAGTTTTTACACATGGCCACGGGTGCCAAAATATTGCAGAACTTAACTTTGAAAATATACGATTTACAGTTTCTATTTTACAGGGTTTCTCTTCTATTTGTACTCTTTGTGGGGTTTATTCACCTGCATTTTTGTTGCAATTATAAGAAATAAAAAAGCGGGGTATTCCCCACCAATTATGTAAAAAGATCACGGAGTTTCTATTCATACCCTAGTTAATAAAATAAGAGATTTTGGAAATAACTGTATCTTATAATCCCATCACCCTGAAATTATTTATAAAAGCTCTCAAGAAACCACTGTTGTGCCAAAAGGTTGTGTCCTTGTGCACTTAATCAGTTGGTGACTTACTTTTTCCGGAAATTTTACAGATTTGAACCTTTTTGTTTGAACTATGATTAAGAAATACACACAATTAGACTTGCTAAAACATCACAATGCAATAACACCAAATACCAACAGGGAAAAAGAGGAGAAAAAAACTTACCCGCTAATATCGGTTATCTCTCTTGAAATCTTCATCTTCTTAGTTGTCCCCTTATATAGATCTTCAAGGGAACAAGGCAACCTCTGTTCAATGGGTGGTGCTTTACGAGGACCCGACGAGTGCATTGACCCAACACCGCCACCATCACCAAAAGATGCAAACATATTATCTCCAAATATGCCACCAAAGCGGGACCCACCACCTCTGCCCCCCCCTGGCATACCCCCAAAAGGGCTTGCAGACCCGAAAAACTCCGCAAATATATCGTCTGCATTCCGAGGGTTGAATTTGAAGTTATTGGCCCCTCCTCCGCTAGAGAAATAGGAGCCTGGACCACCAGCCTCTGGTGGTGGCACACCCTTTAGTCCTTCTTCACCGTACTGATCGTATACTGCTTTTTTCTGAGGATCACTGAGGACCTGAATTTTTTTAATTTGACAAAAACTAGATTAGAAATTACTACAAAATATTTATAAAAGTAAAATGAAAAGGTGAGAAACTAGACAAATAGAAAGATGGAGAAACGCTAATATGAACCCGGTGCACTATAATTAAGGGTGTGCCAACCAATATAATTTTTTAGTTTTAATTTTGAATTAATTTTAGGGTAGTTATTTTTGGGTTCATTAATGTGTTGGGTTTTTAGTGGATGGCACACCCTAAATTATAGTGCACCAGGTTTACGGTAGTGCTACTCAGAAAAATGAGAGGAAGTAAAATTGAAAGTCGAGAAACTGATTAAACAACCCTCTGCTGCATTATAACTAAAATCTAAGATAATGCTAGCAATCAATTTTCCTGCTGACATGAAGTTAAACTTCCAAACTACCATACCAAAAGACCGTTTACCAAAAGATATTAAAGAAACCCTAGAAATATGAAAATGAACGTAACTACTATATGCTAAATCACTTGCATTACTAACAAACTCCATCAAGAAGACAACTTTTAACTAGCCTACCAGGTTAAGTCATAACTTTTTAGCCAACCAAATAAAATCTATACTTTATACGAAACTCCAACCACCCCTACACTAAATTGGCTGCTGCGGAACATGTTAATTAGCTTCCTTTAATGACAAAATAGTCCTAACCATCACCCTTCTCCAGTGAAATGAAAGACTAATGTGTGAATGTCATTGTAACGTCTCTATTTCAAAGCAGACCATTAATCAAATTTACCTATAACATCAATGTCCATAACATCTATGTTAGCTTTTTGTCTGAATACGTTGAATTCAGAAAATCTTGCTTTCTAGATGATCTCGCTAGAGTAAGATAATTGTAACAATCTTTCTAGTTCCTTTGTTCTTTATATATATTTCAAAAAGGATTAGTATAGATGCAGATTAATCATTTAAAGCCAACATAGAAAAACAAGATATGACAATGCTTGGGTCCTTCCTTAATTGAAGTGTTTAATCCCTCATCACCCAAAACCAGAGTCTTCATTATGATATATGCTAAAATCTTAGTCTTTCGGTCACTTGTTTAAAAATTTGGCCAGGTTAAAATCTAAGTTTTTCGGTCTTTGGTTTTATAAAAGCTCACATTCTGAGGATATAGGCTATGTTTGGTAACATATTTTTTGGTCCAAAATCAGATTTTAAAATTCTGTTTTGAGAATCCACTGAAAAGCTAGATTTTAAAAATCTGGATTTTTTAGATTTTTCAGTCTAAAAATCAGATTTTCAAAAGCTGAATAATCTGACTTGCCAAACACCCACAGATTTTCAAAATCTAAAATCCACTAAAAAAATCTGTTGCTAAACGGACCCATAACCCCATTCCTACTGTATATCTCAAATAAACTCACTCTTTAAATTAGAAGAGCCAACCAAACAATCCCAGATTATCCAATACAAGTTAAATAAAGATCCGGATAAAAGAATTGTATACTGAGCGCTGCTCTAAGCAGAATCTCATACACACTTCATGAAACATTTAAATCAGCTCATTATCCTAATAAGCATCAGCTAAATAAAACACAATATTGTAGATCTACACTCATGTTGTTCTTAATTATATTTTTCTTTTAGCACAAAAGACTTAGTCTTGCATGTTAATAAAAGTCATTTATCTCACTCCACTGTAACTTGCACTGCTAGGATTGTTCTATTGTATAAACTATTAAGTTAGCAAAAAAAAATTCTTGCTTTCAAGAGTAAAGTATAGTACAAATTTGAAGATCGGTTATTGACTCTCTTTGGATTCTGTAGCTCCTCATTTAATTAACAGAAGCTCAGAGCAGAAAGACATTTGTTCTAAGTCCATTAGCAATCAAAGCATAACAATGCTTATAGAAGCTGTAAAGCTTTGCCAAGATGGACTGGAGGCAAAAATAAATAAAAATATATACGCATTACACAATGAAAAAACAGTAATTAGTCCCGGCATGCATCCAAAATATGCTAAAAAACATTAAAAGGACAAAAAAAGGCATGCCCAGCTGGAAATATGATATATTTCCTGGCGCTTTTCATGCATCGACACTTAATCGTAAGATCAACCCACCTATATTACATCTAGTTTAAATTTCGTGAACTAAGAATGCTTATTTACTCATAAAAATTCAAAAGACACAGACCCAGACAATTAACAGCGAACCGCACAGCCAAACTACAGAAAAAAGACACCAAAATTAGACCGTAATAATGGAATTTAATTAACAAAAGGTCACAAAGATCTGCTTGATATTGATTAAAAAATTAATATAGGCATCACCTGGATGGAAAGATGATACTGTCTATCAACTCTATTCAACATAGGCAATTAGCTAAAAACTCATAAAATTTACTCTGTGTTTAAATCTTGTAAAAATTCAGTTACCTGATAATTACTACTAGTACATGGTTAGTCGAAAACTCGAAATAAACAGACCCAGATGACAATATTAATCAAAGATTTAAAATTTATAAAGTAACGTAACGCCTCCTTGAGATTAATCAAACAAAAAAAGCCAACACCCGGGTGGAAAGATTATATCTTTATCTATTCTATTTAATTATCCACAAGACCATAACCCACTCATGTTCAAACCTATTTAAATTCAATTACCTGACAAGACCTTATACAACATGGACAATTAGCCATAAAATCAAATCAAACATCACTCACATCTATATCCAGTTGCAATTTCATTCACAATTAGTCAAAATAAACAGACTGGTGATAATTTCAATCAAACATTTAAACTTTGAGAAAGTAATCTAAAATATTCTTGAAATTCAGTTACCTATTAACAACTTATACATAATCAGCCAAATTATACAGACCCGGATAAAAATTTAACCTTTGGGAAACTAACTTAATTCTTATTGAAATTCAATTACCTAACAACAACTTATACAAAACCAGCCAAATTAAACAAACCCAGATGATAATATTAATTAAAGCTTTAAACTTTGAGAAAGTACTCTATATATTCTTCAAATTCAATTACTTAATAACAACTTATACAACCAGCCCGCCAAATTAAACATACCCAAATTATAATATTAATCAAAGCTTTAAAATTTGACAAACTAATCTAAATATTCTTAAAATTCAATTACCAGATAACAACTAAAACATAACCAGCCAAATTAAACAGACCCAGATGATAACTTTGAGAAAGTACTCTAAACATTCCTGAAATTCAATTACTTAATAACGACTTATACAATTAAACAAACACAGATGATAATTTTAATCAAAGCTTTAAAGTTTAAAAAAGGAATCTAAATATACTTCATATTCAATTACATAATAACAACTTATACAAAACCAGCCAAATTTAACAAACCCAGATGATAAATATTAATCAAAGCTTTAAACTTTGACAAAGTAATCTCAATATACTTGAAATTCAACTACTTAATAAGAACTTACACATAATCAGCCAAATTAAACAGACCCAGATGATAATTTTAATCAAAGCTTTAAACTTTGACAAAGGAATCTCAATATACTTGAAATTCAACAACTTAATAACAACTTACACATAATCAGCCAAAATAAATAGACCCAGATGATAACTTATTCAAAGCTTTAAAATTTGAGAAAGTTATCTAAATATTCTTAAAATTCAATTACTTAATAACAACTTATACAAAACAAGCCAAATTAAACAGATCCATATGATAACTATGATCAAAGCTTAAAACTTTGAGAAAGTACTCTAAACATTCCTGAAATTCAATTACTTAATAACAACTTATAAAATTAAACAAACACAGATGATAATTTTAATCAAAGCTTCAATCTATAAGAAACTAATCAAAATATTCTTCAAATTCAATTAACTAATAACAAATTATACAAAACCAGCCAAGCCAAATTGAACATACCCAGATGATAAAATTCATCAAAGATTTAAACTCTGAGAAAGTACTCTATATATTCTGCAAATTCAATTACTCAATAACAACTTATACAAAACCAGAAAAAATAAACAGACATAAAAAAACATGATCAAAGCTGTAAATTTAAAAAAAACTAACATAATTCTCATTGAAATTTTAATACCTAATTAACAACTTATATAAAACTAGTCAAATTAAACAGACCCAGATGATGATATTAATCAAAGCTTCAAACTACAAGAAACTAATGTAAATATTCTCAAAATTCAATTACCTAATAACAACTTAAACATAACCAGATGATAATATTAATCAAAGCTTCAAACTATAAGAAACTAACCAAATTTGTATTGAAATTCAATTCAATTACTTAATAACAACTTATACAAAACCAGCCAGCCAAATTAAACATACCCAGATGATAAATTCATCAAAACTTTAAACTTTGATAAAGTACTCTATATATTCTTCAAATTCAATTATAACAACTTATACAAAACCAGCCAAAATTAACAGACCCAAAAGATAAACATGATCAAAGCTATAAACTTTGGAAAACTAACCTAATTCTTACAATTATTTAAATACAAACAACTTACCCCCATAATCCCCCAGATGATGATATTAATCAAAGCTTTAAACTATGACAAACTAATCTAAATATTCTTCAAATTCAATTACCCAATAAGAACTTATACAAAATCAAACATAATCAAATATTTAAAAAAACTGAGAAAGTAAATAAATAAATAAAATACCTCATAAGCCTCAGAGATCTGCTTAAACTTAGCCTCAGCATCTTTTTTATTATTAGGATTCTTATCAGGATGCCATTTCATAGCCAATTTCCTATAAGCTTTTTTCAAATCATCATCGCTTGCACTTCTCTCTACCCCTAATACCTTGTAATAATCCACTCCCATATTCACAATATTTTATTTTAATTTTGAGTGTTTTTTTGTTATGTATTTTGGTTGTTAAAAGATTTGTGTTTTTTCGATTTATTTGTGATTGGAAAATTTTATAGGTTTAGAAAGATTGATTATAAGAGGAATTTAATAGAGAGGTGGGATATGTTTTTAGATAAACTAGAGTTTTGTAGAATGTTCTGGAACTTGGGATCTAATGTTTTCCAGTACTTACTTTTTACTATACTATTATATTTTAATTTCATTAATTGATTCACATCTAATTTTGTAATACCATAACAACAAAATACGTTTAGTGTTACTCTGTTGTATAAGAATAAACTTACTATAAATATATAAAAGCGAAGTAGTTCAAGATAAAAATAATCTTCGTATCGTAATATTATATGATTTTTTATGCTTTCCGTCTTACCAAATCTGTCTATTGGGCTTGCACTTTATGGGCCCAAGTGGGCTTATAACCCTACCCCCTCTATCTATATAAAGAGGGTTAGGGGTCTTGTATTTTACATACATTCATATACATTCTGATAAATAAAGAGCTACTGTTCCCTCTCTCTATGTCTCCTATATAATATATATACTGAGCTAATAAGACTCACAACACGTTATCGGCACTTTGCTCGCAGAGACTAGCATATACGCTTGCGGATATTGGAGATTTTGGGTAAACGCACGAATATTGGATATCTATAAACCTTGAGGTTTATCCTGATTTAATTGGATTATTGATATATTGGCCTTCACCAAAATACCGTGTGAACGGTGCATAATTTATTTATTTAGAGCTCATGTTTATTGGAGCTTGTTACTGCATGTTATTGTTATTAACTAAACTCTTACATATCACGTGGCTTCATATTTATATAGCAACCGTGTATAAATACATGCTATCTTTTTGTTCTAGAATTGCATGTGTAAGAATAAATTAGTATATTATGTAAACTTACAATAAACTACATGTTACTGGAAATTGAACTTACATGTTAGCTTGCCACTGTACATACAATTGCTTATATACTTAACGCAAACAAGTTTCAAGGTTTACTAATTGCTACTGATATGAGTTATTACGGGGATAATAAAACATGATACAAATGGGTTTATATTAATACTGTAATAATTTTAGTTATGAAGTACTAAAACATGCTTGTAAATTGAGGAAAATTATGTACTTATATCTTCCGGACTGAATATGTTACATACTAAACATAGTAGGACTAGTTTGAAACGTCCTAAAACTATGGACTACACTGTAAAACACTTAAGGACTAAACTGTAATTTAACAGAAACTCCTGGACTGTACATGTAATAATCTATGTAAATTGAATATAGTTTACTGTAATTACATTAGTGATCCCTGTAGTATGTATGTTACATTTAAAACAGTATATGTGTTCACATATGTATAAAATTCGGCCCATATCTACATGAATACATACATGATAATTGATTAAATGGCTAGTAAATAACATTCCATGTTAATTGAATTAATTTATGAATTGCCATGTTAATAATCACTGCCATGTAATATTATTACTGCTGTTATGTATAATATATGTAAATTTGCGAAATCATATATATTCACATTTAATTTGGAAAAATTATGAACTTTCCCTAAATAGGCTCACCTATTTGGATACGATGTCTAGGAAAGATATAGGCGGAAGTCGATATCCCAATGAGGTCGGGTTTTTTTAAGTGGCATTCGTACCCTCCACCCTCACCGTCTTTCCTGGTCGTTTTTCAAGTAGAGCTACTGAAAGGGGTTGACTAAATAATAATTTTCCCGAGTGTGTTTATATAGTGATGTATGTTTCGCCGAATTGGTGTCTCTGTATCGACCCGTCGTTCGATCAATGAGAACCTATTCACATTAAAAGCAAAACTATTTTTCGAACATGTCGTTTCGAAATAAAGTTTATGCTTGTGCAAACCATAAACATATAAACCAGTCGTTTTATATGATAAATAATCCAGAACTCCCAACACATGTTGGATGCCATCTATGATGAGAAAAATCGTAAAAACATACTTGCGAAATGACTGTTTAAACGTTGATTTTAATCCGTCACCACATGTTACTCACCCTGATGTGTGAAAATGTGATGCCCAAATTTTTTTTGGATGCCATCTTTGATGAGTAAAACACGAGTTTGTTGTTACCATCAGGATGAATGGTAAGGCGTTGATTTTATTCCGCCACCACATTTGAGACGTGATGACGTCTATGGTGAACAAATGTCTGAAATTGACATATTGGAGCTATCCTTCACCAAAATACTAGCTTGGAAATTGTATTCCATAAGCAGTATCGTGAATTTATATTCACCATGTTCCTTTATCACCCATCTGTTATTGGATAAGAAAATTATCCCGGTGAGTAGTTTTAATCCTATTGGGTCAATGGCGAATTGTTTGCCTGATATTAATGATCTTCGTGTACATTTTTTCCACGAATCGAGAACCGAGACAAGTGTTATTTGTCTCGAACTGTCACGATCCCGATGAATAGCCTAGCCAAGCGAGATTTTAGACAATCGTCAAAATCGAAAACTTGTGGCTCCAAGACAGTAATTGAAAGGAACAATATGGGTCGTTGTCACAAAGCAAGAGATGATGCTCAAGGAGCCAACTCTATGCTATAAAGACAAAGGTCATGCACGGTTACTCCTTAAATAGTTCACAACTATTATAAAGGTGGAAAAACCGATGCTAATGTGGTTAAAGTTAATTGAAAGAAAACTCTTGAGACCCCCGATTTTGTGGCTCAAATGAGTTTGATACCTTTCTTTATTGATTTTGATAAATCATTGAGCCATTTTTTCGCTCATATGGATTATGTTTTCCATTTGGATTATTATTTTTCCATTTGGACCATACTTTTGGATTATGGTTTGCCTGTTTATGAAATTTCTCGAAATAATTTAAAGTGTTTTGAGCAAATTCCTTTGACAAATGTGACCAAAGTTTAAATTATGAAATTTTAGGCAATACTTGTGGGGTAGTTGATTTTTTTGGAAATAGTGGGTAACAGTGTACCACATAATTTCACCAACTATTTGCCTAAAAGAGTACTCAGTGACAACGATTCTGGACCTGTCGTTCCAAATCGAAATCTTTGGTAAAGCCAAATTGATTTGTCAAATATGAGGCGTTATACTCCTATAGGTCATGTCGTACCTTGTTAAGTTGTAAAATATTCGAGAAAACCAGTGTTACCTGGTAATAGCTCATGAAAGAATTGAAATTTCTTTACATAGTCTCCAATCAATACGACCAAAAGCGTATTTAGAGGAGTTAGAATGTCTTTCAAGTGGTTGCTACCACATTCTATAAAGCATTTAAAGTTACCTTATCATTTCGCCTGTCGTCGAATGATGAAGAATTTAAATGCTAAGACATGATTGTCTGTACTATCATTCGTCTGTCGTCGATTGATAAGAGCATTTTGATATTGTGGCATTGACCGGATGAGATATTCCCGGGTCAAAAGGCGATGCTTGATTTATAATCGCATCGTATTTGGATTCTCTCTGAGAATATATTTCGTGATTAATCCGAACTTCATGCCACTAATGCTCACTTTGAAAGACTAGTATGTGTAAAGATCACGAAATGAACTCGTAGAATTCTTATAAAGAATTGAAGGAGTTATTGTGGACTTATCCAACCATAAGACGAACCATAAATATAAATGGTTATGGTTGATGCATCGACAATATGGTCACATTTTAATCTTGTCCACATAAATGCAGCACTTCACAAACTCTTAGCCTTATCATTAAGTTGATGGCTCATGATCCGGATTATCCTGAAAAGTCTAGTCGACTTGATAATTCCGAAGAGTAATAATCGAAATTTCGATTTGAATTACTTGAGTTTGGAAATTGAAATTGAGCATCCTGTCGATTATGCTCAGACCCAAATGGACTCACGGAAAGTTTGATGATGCGACTGCAAATGATTGCACGCACTTCTTGGTCTTGCGCACCAAGATTTATATTTCCGTGTGGGGTTATGCTATTTTGCTGCATTGGTCCGTTATGAGGCCCATAGACACTCAGACACTATATGCGTACCGGCTGGTTACTGGTTATGAGCCAGAAGTCTCATATTAACGCGTGTTTGGAGTGCTTAATTAATATTTTGATTGAGCCGCTATAGCGTTCAAAATATGGACCTCTGAAGGGGACATAAGTCGATTATGAATCCCCTGCCTATCATTTGATAGAGTAACCTTGGCAAGCGATCTCTTTACCGCATGATATGCCAAAGTGACTTCGCTAAGACCGTTCTTCCCATCGTTAGGGGGAGATTTGCACGTTACCGTTGATAAGAAACGACGTGAAGTAACGTGGCATAACCCACTCAGTCTTAGCTTGATCCCCAAAACTGCACTTAGTGATAAGTAAGTGCATAGACTCCCTCAAGTCTAACTAAATTCCATATGCATTTAATGACTTTATGAGATGTCACGAGATCATTTATACCTGCTGCAAAATGCTTGCAAGGATAGACGTCCCTGTCGGACGTCGTGTTCCTGTCGTAACACGTTGCTTTGGCCGAACCCGCCAAGCAAAGGACGCTGCCGTCGGCCGTCAGTCTGTTGTCCTTCCCAAGATATGAGGAAGTTGACCGGTTCTTAATTCGTTCAGCCCCAGAGGTGGTGAACTGAAACTCGTTTGTCGCACGAGATTATAAAGGAGCAAGGAGATGTGTGATTTCCTCCTCATCCAAAGAATCTTGAAATATCTGTCGATCATGATATCTTAGACGATATTAAAGCGAAACGAGACTGTCATTGATTACTTGTTCATATATTCGGTGACGACTGATAATATAAGCAAATTATGACAGGGAACCATGTACCGTTCCCTGAAGTCAACGCAGAATAGACTTGACTAATGGAAACTTGCAATCCAAGTAGACTCCTTAGCGAAAGTGTGTTCGGACCTGTAGCTCCAACACCACCAATGTTAAACGAGTTTGTTTATTTGGTTATTCGTAAGGAAGAGTGATGAGAATAATGAGATTGTAGAATGCTCACCTAGTAGCACAAGGCTTCTCTCACACCTTGGAATTGATTACGAGATGGTTGATTTCCTCGTAATGGACATTATAACAGTCCCCTACTTTACCAGTTTAGTAGTTTCCGAAAAACTGAGTATGCAGCCATGAATGTGGTCACGGTTTTATCTCTATGGTGATTTAGACAAAGAGATATAGATGAAGGTCACTGTGTGACTTCATAATGCTTGAATCAAGTAGTTTCTGACCACGGAACACGGTCTCAATTAAATGAGACGTTCACTATATGGATTAATATAATCCGAGCGGATGTGGTATACCCGCCTAAGTGAGTACTTGATTAGCTTGGGATACTTGAACAAGTATTATGCCCTTGCGTGTTTTATTACGCGATCCATTTTTGGATTTGCCTTCGAGATGAAGGATCTTGGGAAGACACGGTAGTGACTCGGCCTGATGATCGAGTCCCGTAAAGATTGAATCTAAGTCCATGATTCAGACTACACCCAGAAGGTGTTATGACGTTGTAGTCATCATGACGTTAAGTCGTCAGATTCTCCCATGATCGTTCGATCACTAGACATTGATATAGACCCAGTCCGTCCCTGATGTGACGATGAACAGATATTGAACTATGATGTTCATATCTAAGTACAATAAGCGCATTATTGTACTTGTTCTAATGTGCTAGGACGAACATCTCGTTTGCTATGAATGGTATAGCTCGACACAGCATCGCGCTAACACGCTGCCATCGAAATGGCATAAAAGACATTTTCCCATTAGCTTAAGGTAACTGTGGATGAGGGCTTGTCTTATCCCATTTTGCGTCATCGAGTGTACCTACCCCCTTCGGTACTCGAATTAACGCAACCCTTTTTCGGTTATACCGATGCTGGTTACTTATCAGACCCGCATAAGGGATATTCCTAACATGGTATGTCTTTGCCATTAGGAATAAGGCGATATCTTGGAGGTCTTGGAATGACTCCAAACGAATCACTCCGATCTCGTGCTCTATGAGACGACTAGAGAGTATATATGGCTTCGAGCTAGTATTAGCCATATTTGAATTACATATGCTCTGTCTCACGATCCAGATAAAACACTTGTCATAGAAGACAACTTGTTGTTATCGATCAAGAGAGACATGACTACATTATGCTATTTAACATTTTTCGCCGAAATAAATCTTCACATATGAAGTTTAAGAGCATCCAGTTGAATGCTCATTCTATTCCACGTTAGATTTTCTTGCATCCAGTCGTGTGCAAGTAAATGAGACATCCAGTCGAATGCTCGTACTCTTTCTTGGAATATGAAATCTTTGCACCCAGTCGTGTGAAAGTTAGGGGGAGCATCCAGGTGAATGCTTATTGGACTAATTACTACTTAGTCGAAATTCTCGCACCCTGTTGTGTGCAAGTGAGGGGGAGCATCTAGTCGCATGCTCGTGTACTCTTTTTGTCCTTAGACCAAGGTTTTTTCCCACTGGGTTTTCCTTGGCAAGGTTTTTAGCGAGACACGTTCCCATTATATCTCACTTAAGATTGCCGAAATTAGGGGGAGTATCCTGTTGTATACTTCTTACCATTGTGTACTCTTTTGCCCTTCGACTAGAGATTTTTCCCACTGGGTTTACTCTAGCAAGGTTTTGATGAGGCACCTGTTTTGTGGTTGATTCCCTACTACTACCACTGTTGCACTCTTTTTCCTTCGATCAGAGATTTTCCCATTGGGTTTGCTCCGGCAAGGTTTTGATGAGGCACACTGTTTTGTGGTTAGTTAATTACATAGAATTTCGGCCTATATCATTCGGCTACACAGTTTCTCCTAGGTACCGGTTTTGTCCCACATTGGGTTTTCCGTCCCTAAAGTTTTTATGTGTTTAGCATTGCGAATGAACTCAACTCATATCGACTGCATGAAGACGAAGAATTCAAGACGTCCAAAGGGGGAGTGTTGTAGGATATTATTGGACTATTGGGCTTGTACTTTATGGGCCCAAGTAGGCTTATAACCCTACCACTCTATCTATATAAAGATGGTTAGGGGTCTTGTATTTTACATACATTCATATACATTCTGATAAATAAAGACTACTGTTCCCTCTCTCTATGTTCTCTCTATGTCTCCTATATAATATATATACTGAGCTACTAAGACTCACAACAACTATTATATTTTAATTTCATTAATTGATTCACATCTAATTTTGTAATACCATAACAACAAAATACGTTTAGTGTTACTCTGTTGTATAAGAATAAACTTACTATAAATATATAAAAGCGAAGTAGTTCAAGATAAAAATAATCTTCGTATCGTAATATTATATGATTTTTTATGCTTTCCGTCTTACCAAATCTGTCTACATATAGAAATAAATTACATAAAGATGTAAAATTATATATATGTCGTTACATTAAATTTAAGACGATTTACATTTTGTTTCACTTAGTACTTCCGGATGATGTTTTAGATATTGCTGATTGTGATTTGAGGTCATGAGTTTTTTATAACCATTCCGTGAGATATTTTTGTTTCCGGTTAGGGTTTTATTCTTTTATTTTGACTCGAATTTTTTCAGTAATTTGAGTACGTTCAACTTTAGGTGCCATTATATAAACTTGATTTAGGTAGAAAAAATGAATGAAAATCTTTGTTATATTATACCTATTATTTATACATGTAAAAAAAAGTTTTAAATAAACTTTTAGATGATTTTTCACTTTTCTAAATGCATGTACTTAATTTTTCAAATGCATATGTACTTAGTTAAATTTTCTTAAAGCTATTTGTCAAAACAGAACCAAACAAAACATATATAGTCGGTTTGATTATGTGGGTTTGAAGTTTAACAGGAAGAAACAAAAAAAAACTTGAAGTAAGACTACGTTAAAATTATTCCAACTTGTTTTTAATTTCAAACTCTAAACTAGAAACAAAAGAACAAGTAATTTTGTAGTATCTTAAACATAAATTGTGTTATTTATAAACAAAATTAGCAAGTAACAAAACTATATTTACAATTCAAGTTACGGATCGAAACCTTGCAACAAACGAATTAGTAACTTTACTAAAGAATTTAGGCTTCAATACGATACTTTTTTTCCAAATGTTAATATAATTTCACAGCTAAGTTGTAAATCAAATTTACTTAAACTCATTGTACTCATTAAATTATAGAACATTCACATTCTCATAATAATAAACTTACAAGTAAATCTAAAAAAAATGTAACTTTTAAAACTATATTTCAAAAACTATCATCGAGGCATTTACTTCACAAAGAGTGCACATTTCTCTCTTCATATCTCAAACTCACCACTCTCTTTAAGCAATTTCAAATCATATTGGAGGTTTCCACTAGCCCCACCTAACACTTGTCCAAGATTTGGCAGCATCGGTGGAAATCTGACAAACCTCAGAGAGGTTGAAGGAGGTCCGACAAATTGCATACAAATCCGTGAAAAGTGCTTAACATTTGTTAAAGTGCATAGCTGTGGTCTCTGGTCTTCGGTCATCGATCATCGAGAGGGTCACCAAAGATCCAACAAACCTCCAAAAGGTCGCTGGAGGTCCGACAAATTGCATATCAATTCGTGAATCTCAATACACATTGTTTCTGAAACTGAATACGCATTCGTTATAAACTGCATATACATTATTGAATGCATACAAATGATGTCGTATAAGTGCACACTCATTCGCCATAAATTGTATAGTCATTTTTTAACTTTTGCGATGAAGCTCCATGAAGTCGTTGTAGCTTGTAGGTCTCCCAACCTCTATCGGTGACAGATGACGGATGAGTATGCACTTTTTAGAGTTGAGTTTGCACTTTATGAATAAGTATGCATTTTTTGCGAATAGATATGTACTTTGCCAGACCTCGTCGGAGGTTTGCCAGATCACCCCCGACCTCTGACGATTACGGACGACCGATGAGTAGGGAAGAGAGAAAGTAACACTTTTTGAAAATATGGGTTTGAGAGTAGTACTTTCTCGTAACATAATTTACTACTTATTACTTTTTGGTAATTGCCCTTAAAATTTTATTTTAAATAGTTTATGAAGAAAAAAGTTAACAACTAATTTTCTCAACTGTAAAGTATTAGAGACGTATCAGTGCCGTAGTCAAGTGGTCAAAAATGAAAAAAAGACAACAACATGAAACGTCATATCCATAACTTGAAATGTTATCGTAACTGTGTGAGATATTTCGGCAAAAAAAATATTGAAAAAAATATCCGAAGTATCAGTGCTACTTAGCTTCTTGGAAACCAGTATAAGAGGTGAGCAACAGTTAGGATCGGGATTGGCATAAGCCAAAAAAAAACACTAGTTAGGCGTAACTCCATGCAAATGCATTAAATATTTTGATAGCAAAGTTTCAACTATAATTTAATGTTATCTATTAAAATACTTTTGTTCCATAAAAAGTTGTGTGAATATATTTTTACCTCTCATACACTTCTTCTTACAATTCTTGTGAGAGAAGTGAGGACAAAATTACAGTTTCGTATGTTATGATTATCACATTTTGATTTTCGTTCATAATCTTGGAGTTCTAGAAAGAAAAAGTAAGATGCAAGCAAAACCTATCAGGCATAAAACAAAATCGATAATGTGGTTATATTGATGGTAATCATGGGATTTCGAATATCTACATATTTGGATTCAAAACTTGTGCGTATGTCTCCACCAAAAAAACTACATTTTAAAATAAGGAAGAATCATTGATTCGTACATACAAACATACTTAATTTTCAAAAACCAGTATTCTCGAATCTTATTTAAGATTTGGTTCATATAATATAGCATCCGTAAACATCAAAGTTGAAAACAAAGAGTAAAAATAAATAGTATCATGTAACATATGTACTAGAATCATGTATCATATGTATTTAAAAATGTTTTAGAGTGTGAGTTTTTTTTTTTTTTAATTAACTACCAATAGTATCAATTTTTTTAGGAGAAGGAGGCTCCAATAAAACTTTTCATCGGAGTATAAAATAAAAACAAATGGACCATTGGATTAGATCCAAATCCCAATATGCAATTTGTTAAATAAAAACAAGGGGCAATTAACAAAAACATACCCTACCCCTATTATATTACCAAAAACATACCCTCAAAAGTTAAATTACCAAAAACATAGCTATATATACTTATTATTTTTCTAATTCTAATCAAACCATAATCTAACCTATCTCTCTCTAACCGCAACTCTCTCTCTCTCTAATCGCACTTCTCTCTCTAACACACGATAATCGCACATCTTTTTTACACGTGCTAATCACACATCTCTCTCTAAAAATGATTAAAAACTCACAAAATATGCATATGTTAATTATAAAACGTCATACCCTAATTTTAAAACTTCATATCCTAATTTTAAAACTTCATACCCTAATTTCAAAAAGTTCATACCCTAATTTCAAAACTTCATACTCTAATTTTAAAACTTTATATCCTAATTTCAAAACTTCATACCCTAATTTTAAAACTCCATACCCTAATTTCAAATTTTTATACCCTAATTTCAAAATTTCATACCCTACATATGAATTTCTCTCAATATTGTACATTTCAACTTGAAAACCACAATGTTTACAATAGTCTCAAAACTCAATAAATAGAAAACAATCTCACCAATTCCATATATTTTTCATATATTACGGGGTATCAAATAGTGTAATATTTGTGTATTACGTATGTATATATCTGTATTTATATGTATATGGATATCTATATAATCTAAATGGTTTTCGGTAGTTACTGACGGGTTTTCGTGATGGAGGAAGGGAGAGAGATAGAATGTGATATTAAAGAAAGATACATAGAAAAATGGATGAGAGAGAGAGTAAGATCAGAGAGAGATAAAGAGAAAAATTGGTGAGAGAGAATAATGAAGAGATACATAGAACAATTGGTGAGAAACAATAATGGAGGAGAGAGAGAGTAAGATGAGAGAGATAAATAAAAGAATAAACAACATTAAATTTAAATTTGTTTGGTATGCTTTTGATAGTTAAAGTTGTAAGGGTATGTTTTTGGTAATTTAGTTTCAAAAGTAGTATGTTTTGTTAATTTATCCTAAAAGGGAATCTCACCTCTTATTTTCTCTTTCATTTAACTTTGTCTATCTCTTTATTCTATTATCACAAAACAAACACGCCACTGTTAATGATAAAAAAAAATTATTTTTTGTCTAACTGATATTTTTATTAATTTTGTTTGAACTATATGTTGCGTGATATTTATTATTAGGAATTTTGTTTTGTCATATTGTTCGTTTTTCTCATATTTTCAAAATGATTAGAAGTTTTTTTTTTCTAAATATATTTATAATTTGATTAATAATTGAGACTTTTGTTTTCCAAATTTTTAATTTTTACCAACTGTGAAAATTGTGATTTAAACGTGGTGTGTATGTGGAAAAATAATTATATGAAACCGGTCCACTATTATTTAGGGTGTGCCAATCAATATTTATTTTTAATTTTAATTTTAAATTAATTTTAAGATAATTATATTTGAGTTCATTAATTAGTGTTGGATTTTTAGCGGGTGTCACATACTAAATAATAGTGGACCGGGTTTACGGTAGTGTTATTCGTGGATGTGAATATGATTCAGTAAAAAAAAAAAAAAATAGTAATTTATATGGTGTACATGGTCTTAGTTTGCATCATATTCTAGTGTCCACCGGATCTAATTCAACGACGATGCTTGATTTATTTTAAGATCTAATAAAAAAAAATATTGGAGCTCCCCGCATCCGGGTTTTCATATTTTTTGTTAATAAATGAAAAATAAATAGAAGTGCAAGTTATATATATATAGTATAAAGTTGTTGTAGCCTATCTAGAAAAGTGCATCACTTGTAGTTGTGTACTCGTGTGCGGATCTTTTCAGGTAGAGTGACAACTCAGAGCTTACATTTTGTGTTGTGAAAGACTAAACTATTAACACTACTAATCGTGCTCACGTGTTGTCTTGCGGCGCGTAATATAATAAAAATATAAAAAATATGTATAATTATGATATAAATATGTGAATAGTAAAAAAAACATAGTTTAAGATTTAAAAGAATGTTTGGTTGTTAAAAATTAAAAAATAGTTTTATTAGTTTTTACTTTTTATATTTTTATGAAAGTATGATATTATTGTAATTAATATAAACGTGTAGAGATATTTTTAAAAAAAATTATCTAAATTGGACAGATTCATTTGACTTGCGCTAACTTATTATAATAGAATGATATGTGTCAAATTATAACCTTGTAAGTATGAGTATTTTAAAATTTACATAATATAAATTAAATTCGGTAAAAAAGGGTTTAGACACTATTTCTCCAGTGGACGCTTACTTTATTAGACCGTTAAGGCCCTGTGCCATAGTGGGACTTCTTCATATAACTTTTCCAATCTGGTAAAAGTTACACCAATGGATACAAATTGAAATAATCCACCCTCCCTTTTGTGTAGCTTATATGTATCTCTGTTGTAACGTTTAGGTAGGACCGTAGGACACCAAATGAAGCGAGCCGCTCACAAACAAACTTGTGTTTGACTTATGAAAGGCGTAATTCATTTGAATAAATATAAGCTCGTATAGTAAACATAAACAAGACGACTTTGAGCAACATCCTATTCGGAACATAAAGTACTAAACTGACTCGTTCGATTAAATTAAATATACATACATACATACATACATACATATAGTTTCTTTTTCGGAGCCTAATCATTAACAAGTCTAGCTCAAATTGTTTAAGTTTAATATGCCTAACTATGAGCCCAGAGTTTTCAATTAGTCCAAAAAACCTAGTTCAAGGTTGATAGTTTAGCCTTGTCACGAGCACAGGTCGAGTCTGAAACAACAACGAGCCGAGCCGGAAAAACATAAAGCCCAGTTGAGCTCAGCTCATTTACATCCCTGCGTTTGGTAGTTGTTAAATGTTGACCGACTAACAACAAGTACTCCTTGTTCAAAGAGTTTAGTTAATAAAGACCGGTCCAAATCTCACCATGAATCAACTGCTAAATCCTGTCACTCTTAGATGTGGAGTAGCAAATTCGGGCCACCATTCTTTAGATGAAACTTTTATGGCCCAACTGAATGTTTCACATGTAATCACAAGGGCAATATAACAGAATTAAACGGACTAAAAATATACGAGTAATTCATTGCAGTAAAAATATGTACAATTTGATCTTTTTACATTTCGCTTAAGATATAGAAATAGTGCTTAAAAGCACACAAAATGGTAACATTTGTATTCCTAAGATTTCATGAGTTCCTAATTAACGAGAAATTATTTAGTACTCTTGGAGGAGGATTACGTGGTTCTCTACTTCTATTAACTATTTATTTATTTAAAGTCACCCATTAACTATTTATGAGAGTGTATATTTCTCTCTCCATTTATAATGAAATTAAATAGTGTAACAGCTTATTCTCTCCCCATCCCCTATCTTTATTTTATATTAATACCCACCAAAGTAGCTATGAACTTATTTTTCTTCTGGTCGATCTTTAATTGACAACATTACTTGAAAAAGACTCTTTATCAGAGTGTTTTTAATAAAAGACTAAATTAGAAAATAATAGTTTTGCCTCTCATATCCTTTTCTTCTCCATTAATTAAAAATATAAATATAAAATTCTTTTCTAGAAGTCATGTTTGAAGTGAGAAAAAAAATATAATTAAAATTAATTGTGAGAGTAAATTAAATTAGGATTTTAAAATAAATCTGAGTTAAAATCCAAAGTTAGCTACAAAAGCAGAGTAATAACTTTTGATGATTTGTTTCTTGTACAAAAATAAAAAATTAGATATTTGCAAAATTTTGTTAAATGTAATTGATGTGAAGTATTACAAAATTAGAATTGAGAAAGAGGACAAAAGATAAAGCAATTGTTTGGATTTTGTTTATTAGTTAGAAATGCTTAAATACCAATTGATTAAAAGTAGTAGAACTTTTATCTCCATTTTATAATTTAATTTTGATCGATTCTCTAAAATTTTGGATTCAAAATTAGTATTGGGTTATGTAAACGAGTGATGCTTACCTCCATACCTCTATCATGCTTAATCCTTCATATAATTAATGTCATATTGTCATGTGTCACACTATATCATTTAACGGTGGGATCTCTATCTCTTTTATTTATTCATGGTTTCACGTTGAAATATTACTCAATATATACACAATAAAACACAAAGGTAGAAAATATAAATTATATTTTATTGTTAATTCTACCTTACACAAGAATGATTTTATTTATATTTTAATTAAAATTGTTACAATTTTTTTCTCTAATATAATATTATGGAAGTTGGCATTTGTTTTTTTATTGTTTATTTGATAATTTATTGAAAAGTAATACCAAATAAATGGCAAAAAATATATAAATCTAAATTTTACAGATTTTCATGAATAAACACTTTGAAATAAAATAAAAAATGTATTTACAAATTTATAACCCAAAAACCATGAATACATAAAACGTGGGGGTGTCCCAAGGACTTTCCATTTTGGACTCTATTGCAATATAAAACAAGTTATAGTTACATCTAAATCTATATAATTTGTCATTAATTAGTTTGAAATATTTTTTATATATGTGTAAGTCTATATTTTATATTTATGCAAAAAGTTCAAGTTAACCCAAAATATATGAATTTATTGTTACAACGAGTTGGTCTACAAAATAATTTGATGTAAGGACATATTTCACCGTTAATTTTCTAATGGGACATATGTCAACAAAACATTATATGTTATGGAGTATTACGAAGGGTAATGGTATGGAGTTGAGCAGCACTCCATGTAAATAATTAGTGACATGAAACCAATATGATATTTAACCTTTTCTTTCTAATTGAGAACGAATGTAGGCAAGGATAAAATATCGGGGGAGGTAAAGGAGTTAAAATTTAAAAAAGCGAACTTTGTTTATCAAGCCAGAATATTCAGCATTTGAACTAAAATATTTACTTTTATATCTTGTTGAATTTCAATATCCGTTTATCATTTAATTTCTTCTTCAGGTGAAGGCAATATTATGCTAGCTAGCTAATATTACTAGAACATATGACACATCTCCACGTAAAAAAATAAAATCTTTATGCACCCTTTCACAAAAAGAATAATTTTGCAGACCATTTGATTAATATATCTAAAAAAATTTATTTCTGTTGTGTGACATATTAGCTCACATATATATGTATATAGAGATATGTATAGATATAGAGAAATGTATAAGAAACAACAGACGAATTGTTTATTCATTAATATGATTGTACAGAGCGATACATCAAGAGACCCCTGACCCTCTTTATATAATAGAGAGTAGGGTTACATATGCTAGGAAAGCCCAAGATAGGTCCAATAATATCTTACAACACTCCCCCTTTGGACGTCTTGATTTCTTCGTCTTCATGCTGTCGATGTGAGTCGAGTTCATTCGCAGTGCTAAACACATAAAAACCTTAGGGACGGAAAACCCAGTGTGGGACAAACTCGGTACCTAGGAGAAACTATGTAGCCGAATGATATAGGCCGAAATACCATGTAAGTAACTAACCACAAAACAGTGTGCCTCATCAAAACCTTGTCAAAGCATGCCCAATGGGAAAATCTCTGATCGAAGGAAAAAGAGTGCAAAAATGGTAGTAGTATGGATCAACCACAAAACAGGTGCCTCATCAAAACCTTGCTAGAGTAAACCCAGTGAGAAAAAATGTCTAGTCGAAGGACAAAAGAGCACACAATGGTAAGAAGTATACAGCAGGATACTCCCCCTAATTTCGGCAATCTTAAGTGAGATATGATGGGAACGTGTCTCGCTAAAAACCTTGCCAAGGAAAACCCAGTGGGAAAAAACTTTGGTCTAAGGACAAAAAGAGTACACGAGCATGCGACTAGATGCTCCCCCTCACTTGCACATGACTAGGTGCAAGGATTTCATATTTCAAAAAAGAGTACGAGCATTCGAATGGATGCTTCATTTACTTACACACGGTTGGATGCAAGAAAATTTAATGTGGAATAGAACGAGCATTCAACTAGATGCTCTTAAACTTCATATGTGAAGATTCATTTCGGTAAGAAATGCTAAATAACATAATCTAGTCATGTCTCTCTTGATCGATAACAACAAGTTATCCTCAAATAAGACAAGTATTTTATCCGGATCGTGAGACAGAGAATATGTAATTCAAATATGGCTAATACGAGCTCGAAGCCATATACACTCTCTAGTCGTCTCATAGAGCACGAGTAGATCAGAGTGATTCGTTTGGAGTCATTCCAAGACCTTCAAGATATTGCCTTATTCCTAATGGTAAAGACAGACCATGTTAGGAATATCCCTTATGCAGGTCTGATAAGTAACCGGCATCGGTATAACCGAAAAAGGGTTGCGTTAATTCGAGTATCAAAAGGGGTAGGTACACTCGATGACGCAAATGGGATAAACTAGCCCACTTAGAAAATTACCATAAGGTAAGGGAATGTGTCTTTAGTGCCATTTCGATGGCAGCGTGTTAACGCGATGCTGTGTCGAGCTATACAATTCACAGCATACGAGATGTTCGTCCTAGCACATTAGAACAAGTACAATGATGCGCTTGTTGTACTTAGATATGAACATGATGGTTCAATATCTCTTCATCGTCTCATCAGGGACGGACTGGGTCTATATCAATGTCAAGTGATCGAACGATCATGAAAGAATCTGAAGACTTAGCGTCATGATGACTAAAACGTCATAAAACCTTCTGGGTGTAGTCTGAATCATGGATTTAGATTCAATCTTTACGGGATTCGATCATCAGACCGAGTCACTACCGTGTGTTCCCAAGATCCTTCATCTCGAAGGCAAATCCAAAAATAGATCGCGTAATAAAACACGCAAGGGCATAATACTTGTTCAAGTATCCCAAGCTAATCAAGTATTCACTTAGGCGGGTATACCATATCCGCTCGGATTATATTAATCCATATAGTGAACGTCTCATTTAATTGAGATCATGTTCCGTGGTCAGGAACTACTTAATTCAAGCATTATGAAATCACACAGGGACCTTCATCTATATCTCTTTATCTAAATCCCCATAGAGATAAAACCGTGACCACATTCATGGCTGCATACTCAGTTTTTCGGAAACTACTAAACTGGTAAAGTAGGGGACTGTTATAATGTCCATTACGACGAAATCAACCATCTCGTAATCAATTCCAAGGTGTGAGAGAAGTCTTGCACTACTAGGCGAGCATTCTACAATCTCATTATTCTCATCACTTTTCCTTACGAATAACCAAATAAATGATCTCGAAAAACATTGGTGATGTTGGAGCTACAGATCCGAACATACTTTCACTAAGGAGTCTACTTGGATTTCAAGTTTCTATTAGTCCAGTCTATTCTACATTGACTTCAGGCAACGGTACATGGTTCCCTGTCATAATTTGCTCATATTATCAGTCGTCACCGAATATATGAACAAGTAATCAATGACAGTCTCGTTTCACTTCAATAACGTCTAAGATATCATGATCGACAGATATTTCGAGATTCTTAGGATGAGGAGGAAATCACACATTTCCTTGCTCCTTTATAATCTCGTGCGACAAACGAGTTTCAGTTCACCAACTCTGGGGCTGAACGAATTAAGAACCAGTCAACTTCCCCATATCTTGGGAAATAAGACAGACTGAAGGCCGACGGCAGCGTCTTTTGCTTGGCGGGTTCAACCAAAGCAACGTGTTACGACTGGAACATGGCGTCCGACAGGGACGTCTATCCTTGCAAGCATTTTGCAGCAGGTATAAATGATCTCGTGACATCTCATAAAGTCATTAAATGCATCTGGCATTTAGTTAGACTTGAGGGAGTCTATGCACTAACTTATCACTAAGTGCAGTTTTGGGGATCAAGCTAAGACTGGGTGGGTTATGCCACGTTACTTCACGTCATTCCTTATCAACGGTAACGTGCAAATCTCCCCCTAACGACAGGGAGAACAGTCTTAGCGATGTCACTTTTGCATATCATGCGGTAAAGAGATCGCTTGCCAAGGTTACTCTATCAAATGATAGGCAGTTGTTCATAATCGGCTTATGTCCCCTTCAGAGGTCCATATATTGAACGATATAGTGGCTCAATCAAAATATTAATTAATCACTCTAAACAGGCGTTAATACGAGACTTCTGGCTCATAACCAGTAACCAGCTGGTACGCATATGGTGTTTGAGTGTCTATGGGCCTCATGACGGACCAATTCAGCAAAATAGCATAACCCCACACGGAAATATAAATCTTGGTGTGCAAGACCAAGAAATGCATGCAATCATTTACAGTCGCATCATCAAACTTTCCGTGAGTCCATTTGGGTCTGAACATAATCGATAGGATGTTCAATTTCAATTTCCAAACTCAAGTAATTCAAATCAAAATTTCGATTTTTACTCTTCGGAATTATCAAGTCGACTAGACTTTTCAGGATAATCCGGATCATGAGCCATCAACTTAATGATAGGGCTAGAAGTTTAGGAAATGCTGCATTTCTGTGGACAACAATAATCATGTGACCTTATTGTCGATGCATCAACCATAACCATTTATATTTATGGTCCGTCTTATGGTTGGATAAGTCCACAATAACTCCTTCAATTCTTTACAAGAATTCTACGAGTTCTTTTCGTGATCTTTACACATACTAGTCTTTCAAAGTAAGCATTAGTGGCATGAATTTCGGATTAATTACGAAATATATTCTCAGAGAGAATCCAAATACGATGCGATTATAAATCAAGTATCGTCTTTTGACCCAGGAATATCTCATCCGGTCAATGCCACAATATCAAAATGTTCTTATCAATTGACAACAGGCGAACGATAGTACAGACAATCATGTCTTAGCATCTAAATCATTTATCATTTCGACGACAGGCGAAATGATAATGTAACTTTAAATGCTTTAAAGAATGTGGTAGCAACCACTTGAAAGACATTTCAACTCCTCTAAAATACGCTTTTGGTCGTATTGAATGGAGGTTATGTAAAGAAATTTTAATTATTTCATGAACTATTACCAGATAACACTGGTTTTCTCGAATATTTTATAACTCAACAAGGTACGGCAGGACCTATATGAGTATAAGACCTCATATTTGACAAATCAATTTGGTTTTACCAAAGATTTTGATTTGGAACGACAGGTCCAGAATCGTTGTTACTGAGTACTCTTTTAGGCAAATAGTTGGTGAAATTATGTGGTACACTGTTACCCACTATTTCCAAAAAAATCAACTATCCCACAAGTATTGCCTAAAATTTCATAATTTAAAGTTTGATCACATTTGTCAAAGGAATTTGCTCTAAACACTTTAAATTATTTCGAGAAATTTTGTAAACAGGCAAACCATAATCCAAAAGTATGGTCCAAATGGAAAAATAATAATCCAAATGGAAAACATAATCCAGATGAGCGAAAAAATGGCTCAATGATTTATCAAAATCAATAAAGAAAGGTCCCAAATTCATTTGAGCCACAAAGCCGGGGGTCTCAAGAGTTTCCTTTCAGTTAGCTTTAACCACATTAGCATCGGTTTTTTCACCTTTGTAATAGTTTTGAACTATTTAAGCAGTAACCGTGCATGACCTTTGTCTTTATAGCATAGAGTTGCCTCCTTGAGCATTATCTCTTGCTTTGTGACAACGGGCCATATTCTTCCTTTTAATTACTGTCTTGAAGCCACAGGTTTTCAATTTTGACGATTATCTAAAATCTCGCTTGGCTAGGCGATTCATCGGGATCGCGACAGTTCGAGACAAATAACACTTGTCTCGGTTCTCGATTCGTGTAAAAAAGATGTACACGAAGAGCATTAATATCAGGCAAACAATTCGCCATTAACCCAATAGGATTAAAACTACTCACCGGGGTAATTTTCTTATCCAATAACAGATGGGCGATAAAGGAACATGGTGAATATAAATTCACGATACTGCTTATGGAATACAATTTCCAAGCTAGTATTTTGGTGAAGGATAGCTCCAATATGTCAATTTCAGACATTTGTTCACCATAGACGTCATCACGTCTCAAATGTGGCGGCGGAATAAAATCAACGCCTTAGCATTCATCTCGAGGGTAACAACAAACTCGTGTTTTACTCATCAAAGATGGCATCCAAAAAAAATTTTGGGCATCACATTTTCACACATCAGGGTGAGTAACATGTGGTGACGGATTAAAATCAACGTTTAAACAGTCATTTCGCAAGTATGTTTTACGATTTTTCTCATCATAGATGGCATCCAACATGTGTTGGGAGTTCTGGATTATTTATCATATAAAACGACTGGTTTATATGTTTATGGTTTGCACAAGCATAAACTTTTTTTTCGAAACGACAGGTTCAAAAACATTAGTTTTGCTTCTCATGTGAATCGGTTTTCATTGATCGAACGACGGGTCAATACTGAAACACCAATTCGGCGAAACATATATCAATATATAAACACACTCGGGGAAATTATTATTTAGTCAACCCCTTTCGGTAGCTCTAATTGAACACGAACAGGAAAGACGGTGAGGGTGGAGGGCACGAATGCCACTTAAAACCCGACCTCATTAGGATATCGACTTTCGCCTATATTTTTCCAAGACATCGTATCCAAATAGGTGAGCCTAGTTGGGGAAGGTTCATAATTTTTCCAACTTAAATGTGAAAATATATGATTTCGCAAATTACCATATTTTACACATGGCAGTAAATAAATATATAGATCGTACCTGCTTGCATGATTAAATAATATAGCAGTAGCATGGTAGTACATATTAGCACAATCTAAATTTACCAATTTACACTAAGAAAGATATTACTCAATATTTAATTATTCTATTGCTATATGTGTAAGTTTTATACATGGTAACTAAATCATTCATGTACGTAATATATTTTATTTACCAATTTACAATATACACGCAAGTTACATACATGGTAATTACAACATGCAAGCAAGTAATATATCTTTAATTACCAATTAATTCTATATGGTAATTTTAACATGCAAATGGGTTAAATTTACATAGAAACATATGAATTTATTCAATTAACATGTAATTTTTATTCACTTGCCTTTTAATAAATAAATATATGTATGTGGGTGAATATTTATAGACCGAATATAGGTATTTATCAAACATACATACTGTTTTGCATACAAGTAATTACTACAGGACCATATGTGTAATTTCAGTAAACTATTTATTAGTTACAGCATTATTACATAGGGAGTCCAGAATTTCTGGAGTGTTTCAGTTTAGTCCCTAAGTATGTAAACCTACATAATGGGTCCAGCAGAGTTATTGTACTACCTACCAATCTGACATACAAGGTTTGTTAACAGTACGTTTGATATATATACTATCAAGGGCATGTCGAATTTAGTGATTTATAATACACGCATATACAGACTTACATGCAATTGTTATTTTTATAACATAGACTCAATACAGTGGTACTAGTCAAACATATAGCATGATATTTTATATATATTAATCAAAACACAATTGTAATTCTAACATGCAAACTCCAAACAAGTTATTTCAACAGTAATTGACATAGGTTTATTACTATAGTTATCCAGTGTGTGTAAACTAGCATATAACATATAGTGATACAGCGAATTACGTTTTTTTTTTCTTCATATCATGCGTTTGATCATAGGTGTAAGTATTAAAAAAATATACCTTACTCCGGGTAATTTGGGGAAGACCGGCAGAAAAAAAAATTCAAACTATGGCCGTAAATTTATAACTCAATGTTTGAGCAAATACCCCAATCTCCTATTGATAAAGCCATAACTTTGGTCGGTCGCGTTAGGCTTTTCAATAATGATATAATGATAAATCAACCGTGAATAAATGATACTTCCTGATCTTTATTATTGCTCGGATTATTGTCCTTGTTCGGACTATTACATTTGCTCAGATTAGTATTTCGGTTCTACAATTATGCTCGATATACCTATTTGATCTCTCGTCTTGATCTTTCTCCTCTCTTATTCGGTGCTCGGCTGTCTTTTCTCGGTTTATTTCTCGAAGTGATACGCTTTGGTTAGTTTCTCTCTTTTCTTAACTTCTCTCTATAATTTTTGGATAGATTTTCTGGTCCTTTTCTAGGAGGGGTAGTTGGCTATTTATAGGCAACTGCGCCTTCTAGGATATTGACAAATGTCTTCATCCCAGGGATTTTTCAGACAAGGGTCCCCCTTTGATTGGGCTTGGGCTTTGGGTAGTAGCACCCCAATTCCTATAAAAAGTATGAGATGACCCATTTAAGCGTTGGATACCCATTTATAAAGTGGGTTGATTATGACCCGAATAAAATATTCGGGTCTGATTTTTATGTTCTATCAAGTGCTCCCTGACTTCCTCGGCGTGGTTTCCATGTCGGGGGAGTCATGTTCGGTTTGTCGAGAACGTTACTTCGGTCTTGTTTTTCCCAATGCTTCATCGAGAAACGCAATAGACTCGCGACGTTTTCCAGGGGGGCACATTTAATGTTTCCTATCCTAATATCTTTCTTCGAGGAAAACTCCTATAAAGGGGTGTGCTCCTTCCATAATTAGCCATTTTACTACTAATTTGCTCGTGACATAATGGCTTCTTCTGGTTCTACTGGTGAGAGCTCCTTTAATTATATTTCATATTTAGAAACGGAAATCAAGAAATCTCGTACCGTGAATAAGAAACTCGTGGCCAAGGTTTCAAACTACAAGAAAAGGTTGTCTGACATGGATTCCGATCATCATGTGACGATGGCCGATCGGGATTGGGCCTATGAGCATATAAAGAAGCTCGAGGCTAATCTGGCTAAGCAGAAGGCAGCAAAAAGGGCCTATAAGCTTGCCTTCAAGGAGTTGCATGCTCGGTCCAGACCGAGTTCGGATGACGATGAAGAAGGCTCTTCCTCGAAATAATTAGTCTTTTGTAATTTCTGTCGAAATTTCTCTTGAATGGGGAGTCTTCTCCTCAGTTGTAATCGAAGTTTTTTGGAATTAATAAAATATTTTCCTTTCCTTGTTCTTGTCTGTTTATCTTCTTGATGTCTTTTCGGATGACTTTAATTGGATTTGGAACTGTGGTGAATTCGCCTTTAATGCTCTTGGGAAGTTCAAGAGGTTGTATTTATTCGAGATGACCTTTGACCTACTCCTTGTTTCTTCTTATAAAAGGGGACTGTCCCAGTATTTTTTATGCGGTTCATTCTTTATTAACGAACAAATGGCTTCTCCTCTCGAAAAGTATGGTGACAACCTTCCTGAATACGTTGCCCGTCTGGAAGAGGAAGTTCAAAAGGTGCGTTATCTCGAGAAGAGGGTTGCCCGGCTGTCGGTGGAAGCTCATCGGGCCGCCGAACTAGACGAGCGATTGGATGCCCTAGAGAAGGAGCACCAGAGGTCTTTGCTCGACAGTATTCGTGCTCGTGCCCGGATCAAAGAGCTCGAGGCCTCCAGAGATAGGCAGCTTGCTTCCAAGAGGGCTTACAAATTGGCCCTTAAGGAAGTGTATTCTCGGTCGAAAAGGAAGCCGAATGACGAAGCGGGCCCTTCTATGAAATGATTTTATTGTTTTCATTGTATTTTCTCTTTGTGCTTCTTCTGTAACGAAGTATCAACCAATCAATAAAGATTTCTTTTTCTTGTTTATATCTGAATTACTTTCCCAATGCAATTTATTTTGACTGCGCACGCTTGTGGCCTCATTAATGCTTTTCTTGGGCCTGGCGTTTGATCTTATCCATTGGACCTTCTTATTCTTTATATCTAGGGATTAATAAGATTTCTTGAGCCTTGTGCATATAAAATCCTATTCACCAGAGTTTTCTTGAGCCTTGCGCAAAAGTCTGGGATATTTATTTGAACCGCTGCTCTTCCCAAAAACGACGCGTGTTTCAATGCCATTATTACTTACTCCCTTTAAATATTGGTAAGAATCCAAACGTTTCTTGAACAGGAGTGGCTTTTAATTACTCACGCTCTTTAGAGTCTTTTGGGAATCCAAACGTTTTTTCTTGAACAGTCACCTCTTTTGAGTGCCATCGCTTCTGAATACCCATTGGCGAATGGTTGCGACTCTCAATCTCAGCCCTCATACAATTGATCTATAAATACCTGCTTACAGCATGGTTACATCCACACTTCTCATCATATTATTTTCCCCCATATATAGACCCTCATCTTATAATTTCCCTAAGATGTCTGGTCCTTTCACCCAATCAGCATTAGCTTTGCAAGTGGAGGCCTTCGAAGCCTCCTATAACCATGTACAAAGGCTGTTGAGGGATGCCGAGGAGGAATTGAAGGTTATGCGTTATCACCATACCGAGATGGTTCGGGAATTAACTTGGCTAAGATCCGAACTGGCTTACTGCCGACGTGCTCGTCAGGCTCTAGTCGAAGAGAATGAGATGCTAAGGGGGAACCCGACACTGAGGGACAGGGATGTCTCTGCCGGGCCCTCTCATCGATACCGATCGACTTCCCACTAACCTTCCCCCTTCTTTTTTTCTTTTTATCTGCTCTTTCCCCATCTTTTCCCATCTCTTCCTTTTTCTTTTTTCTTTTTTTTATTTCTCCGTTTCCATCATTTCTTCCTCTTCCTCTCTTGTGTTTTTTTTTTTTATACTCTGTTTTCTCGTACTTTTTATTCTTTTCTTTTTCCGTTTTCTTTTTTGTTTCATTGACTTCCTTTTTAGTTGTCTGTCTCCTTCGTCTCTTTATATTCTTCTCATCTGTTTTTCTTCTGTGCCTCCTCTTTCTTTTTCTTCATCTTCTCTCCCATCACTCTTTTTTTTTTATGCACCACTACGATGTAACAATCAGCCCTGTGATCCAAAGGGTTTTGTGTTACATTTAGGGTTGGTCATTTTTCTTTTTGACTCTTCTTTCTTATCACTTCCTTCTTTTCTTGCACTCTTCTTCTTTTCCTCTTCTTGCTTTTCCTTTCTCTTTCTTCTTACTTTTTCTTTTTGGCGTCTCCTGCTCACTTGGTCAGCTGATATAGTTGATCCTTTGCCTGATCTTCTGTACTAGCTCTTCTTGGATGTAATAGATCTTGATGTAACAGACCTCGATGTAATATTGTCTATTGATGTAATGAACAATGATGTATTCCATCTTCATTAATGAAAAGTATTTTTGCCCTTTTCTTTTTGCCTTTCTTTTTATATTGTACCTGTGGTTTGTTGTTTGTCTGGAATCTAGATCTTTGAATATCTCATCTTTGTTTCTTCTGCACTGTAGTCTCAGATGTCAATAGATGTCCCCATCACTGGCAAACATATGTGCCTGCTCCCTAGTAGGTCAGGAGATGTACATGCCCCCCAGCATGTCAGGAAATATGCAATTTCCCAAGCAAGGTCATAAAATATCATACTCTTCGTTCTATAAGTACTTCTCTTTTCTTTGGTAGTTTATCATCTCTTTTTTCTTTTTGCTTCTCTCTTCCTTAGCCCTTTATTTTCTTCCGTACTAAACAATTTCCTAGAATGTCTGGACCTGTGGTGAGATATCATGCTCAGATGAAGGGCTTGGATACTGAGGTATCTCGGGTCCGCCGTCGGATGGCAAGGCTTGAGAAAGAGTATGGCGTTCTGGCCTTGAGCTTGTTCGGCTCTTATCCCGAAGAGACGGTGAAGTGGACCGAGATCTCGGCACTGAGTCGCCAGCTCGATCACTTGTTGCTGCAGAGAAACCATCTGGCCAACTCCTGGTATGATGCCGAGGAAATTTGGGACCATTCTCAAGATGAGTTTGACAACTCTCCTCAAGGCCTAGCTAACATAATGGTAAAGAATGCTCGGCTCGTGGAACGCGTCAGGGTTCTTACTACGGAAAACAACAGGCTCTCCTCGGAGAATGACGATTTGGTCGCCATGAACGATTCCTACCAAGCTCGGTTGAATTGTTCTGCTCGTTTTGCTTTCTCTCGGTCTGGCAGTTCGGTTTTTCCACCCATTGATCCTTAGATTGGGCTGGTTTTCTTTTGTATTTCCCCTTTTGTCATTTGTGTTTTATCTTCTGTATTTGATGAATTAGTTGTATCTTTTCGTGTCTCGTGCCTGTCTTGTGAACCATTGTAACGCTTCGTATTTTGTGCCTTTTGATTCTCTATAAATGCTCCCTATTGCCTGTATCTCATTATCAATTTCTACCTCTCTCTTGTTTTATAATTTGCTTTTGCGTGAGATGGCTCCCATCACTAGGTCTGCCTCCAAAAAGAAAACCCTTATGGAAGAGGAGCCTACCTTTTTGCTACCTCGTCCCCCTGGCTTTGGGGAGGAGGATTTGACTCCTCTTCAACTAAAAGAAATTGAGATGTCATGGCTGAAACATGATCTCATGTGTGCTCGGACTGAAGCGAGGAGGTTTAAACAATATTGGGACGAGGAGGGCACTGCTCGTTTCAAGGCCGAGCAAAAATGCGAGTCTCAGTCTTACGCCTTGAAACAGGCTGAGATGGCGATTTCTCGTTTGGTTAGGGAGAAAGAGCGTCTGGAGGAACTTTTGGCGAAGAGGGATGTTGCTATGGGGGATAGTTCGAAAAAGTAGGACGGGTGTATTTTCTTTTTCTGTTGTATTGTTTGTGTTTCCCCCTTTGTGGATGAATAAAACTTGTCTTGCATTTGATTCTGTCCTATTTTATTTCCTGTTTGCTTCTCTTTTATGTCTCTGATCATACACCGAACAATATGCCCGGTTATCCCCCCGGAGAGCGTTGTTAGACTTGATGCTCGCTGCCATCAAGCTAGAAACGGTCTTCGTCCACTTTGTTCGGTGTGCCCTTGTGTTAAGGATAGGTTTGGGAGTCGAGGAACTTTAATCGGGGGATATTCTCGGTGTGATAGTAGTGGTAGCGTATGTGAGAAGCTTTTCGTGGTAGGGTCCACTGGCCGTTTATTTAGGTCTAATGATGTGAACTGCCTTGGGTAGTGGGATACGCGCTGACGTGGCGAAATCTGGAGCGTGTATATGTTTAAAAAGAGCAGCGGTTGTTGACTTTCGTATGGTTGGAAAAAGGTAAACCTCTGTTACACGAAAGGACGGTTATTATTTTATTCCTTTTGTGACTCCACTCCTTTTTATTGTGCCAAGTAATCCTGTTTATTTTTATCATAGAATTCGCTGAAGAAAATATCTTTCTCTCTCTAAAGCATATTCTTCCCGCCAAAAAGGAAAAGAGTTCGGCCGCTTGATCTAGGGTTTCGTGGTTTTGTTGGAAGACTTGCTGCTGTTCGCGCTTGCTTGCTCATAATGATTACTGTAAGTGATTTTTTGTTCTCCCCCCTTCCCTCTTTTAGGAGTTGTATTTGAGTTGTCGTTGTGGTCATAGGTGTGTCGTTGGTATATGGTTCAGGTTATCTATATATGTCTGATGATTCTGATGTAATGTGCGTGGGGGGGTGGTGGCTCTCGTTCTATTGATGTGGTTCTGGTGTGTGTATTTGGTTAGTATATTGATTGACTTTTGATGATATTTGTATAGGAAATTTTGACCCAAAGTGTGGCCCAAGTTGGCACGTTCGTGGAGAAGGATTTTAAAGAACTCGCCGGAATACCTAACAACATACATATCCGGCTTCCTATTTCTGACAAGGAGGTGCTGGGATTTGTACCTGCCGGCGAGGTGGCCATGCGTTCTTCGACATTCTTCACTGGTGGTCTTCGACTGCCCTTTACAAACTGGGTGGCTTCGTTCTTTGAGGCCGTCCAAATTGCTCCGGCCCAACTGGCCCTAAATGGTTACCGTACTCTGAATGGTATCCAAAGGCTATCGGAGTTGTCCGGAATACCGATTGAACTGAAGGACGTCTTTGGAGTCTATAGTCTGAGCTTTGAGCGTCGCAGCTCGTATTTGAAGACTCTGCGTGCCTTTTGCCGGCTCGTTATCGGTTTGCCGGATACCAATAAAGAGCGTAATCTTGGTATTGTAATTGCTTCCGGTGCATGGGGTTGTGCGGGACACCAGATTCCTGGACCGGCGACCAATGCTCCCATCATGCCAGACCTCGGCGCCCCCAATGTAGAGGCTCTGTTAGCTCTTTGGAAATGGTGGGGGCCTGGACCTATGCCGGATCCTGCGAGTCGTACGGCTCCCATGTTGCTCGGTTACCCTATGGGGTCGGTGACCAGGGGAAATCCTGCACCCGAGATCCCCAAAGAGCCCGAGGAGGAATTCTTAAAGGTGGTCCAGGCTCGATGTGCTACTCGGCTTGGGAAAAAAGCCGTTCAATCTAAGCGTCGTGCAGCTGACCCTGTCGTTGAAACAACGAAGAGGGCTAGGGGAACCGATACATCGGTTACCGAGGAAGATGCTAACGTTAGTTCGGGCGAGGGGGTGTGTGCCGCTGCTCAAGGGGATACCGCCGAGGATGCCTCTGCTCCGGGCGAGGTATGTGTATATGTATTATGATTTTCTTGTCTTTTGGTTGTTTGTCATTTGGTTCGCTAGTGCTTTGCTTTATTAGTCATCTTGTTTCAGCTACTGACTTCTCCATTGGTTACCCTCGCTCTTGCCCGGTCTATGGGTATTATTGTGTTTCAGGGGTCGGTCGACGATGTATTCGGATATATGAACCTCTTGACGAACATGGGAGAGGGTACGATGACTTTGCCGGTCATCTCGCCTATCCCCACCGAGGGTCCGATAGATTTGTCCGTGTGCTCGCCCCTCCGTAATGAGGAAGAGATCGAGCATAGGGCCCCTGAGATTGAGCAGTTGGAGGAGGACGTGGGGGTGGAGATGGAAGGCAGCGAAGAGAATGCCGGGGATGTTGTGACGGGTGTCGAGGATGAGGCTCTCGACGAATCCGAGAAAGGGTTGGTTGACGGGGTTGCAATGACCCGGTACATTGACCGATGTAGGGGTGAACTGCTGGATCAACCGAGAACACTGAAGATGGGGTATACGGCTCTGAAACCCCTTGTGTTCAAGAATGCAGAAAAACTATCTGCCCAACCTACAATGTCAGTTATAGAGCAGGCCCACGCGGATGCGCTGAGGTACGTGGGGCTCGTATTGCACTATATAGGTTTGGTACTTGTATTTTATTTGGAAACTAATGTGTTGAAGTGCAGATTGCTGTGAGTGCCGTGGCGCTACGGGATCAGCTGGGAGCGCTAGAGGGTGAGAAAGAGAAGCTGGTGACCGAGAAGGATAATCTGGTGGCCGAGAAGGAGAAATTGGTCGCCGAGAAGAAAACCCTAGGCGAGAATTATGACAAACTGTCGGTGGACTTCCTGCACCTGACCGAGGATGTCGAGAAATTGAGGGTGGAAAAAGAGAGCATGGCCGCTAAGTACGGCGAATTAGAGGAGGAGAACTTGCTCCTAGCCGAGGACGTGGAAGCCGAAAAGGCTAAGGTGTCTGCCCTGAAAACGGCACAGGCGGAGGAGCGGAAAAAGTTAGCGATGATGGCCAACTTTTCTGTATACTGCGCTATTGTGCGGGCGCTCAATTTCGCGAATGTTCCTCTGTCGGATAGGGCGTGGTCGGAGTTGATGTATCCGTGTCCGCATGGTGCACCGCCGAAACCCTTGGACTGGGCGAATCTTCGTGAAGAAGAGCTGCCTCGGCTACCGGGGCAGACAATTTCGACAGCGCTGCGTCCTCACTCTATGTCGACCACGTCCACTCCTCGACCGGCTGCTACTGTTGTTCCCCCACCAGCATCTCCTCAGGTGGAACCTTGACTATCTTCCTAGCATTATGTATATATAATTTTTTATTTTTTATTTTTTTTTTTTTTTTTTTTTGTATCTAGAAACAGATTCTTTTGGGGAAGTGATAATATAGGTGTTGTGGTTTCTTTCTGTTGAGCTTGCTTGGGTGAATTTCTTTTGGTGGTCGTTATATTTTGAAGGATATGAAAACAAAATATTGTCAGGTACCAAATAACCCCCTTGCCATGGTGGTCTGGACCTCGCCTAGTCGTAGTGTAGGTGACGTGATGGAGGATTTGGAAAGGTCTAACGCGTCCCTTACCGCGAAATTGACTTGTGCCTATCAGGAAATCGAGGGTCTGAATATTCATATTTCCAACCTGGCGATACGGTTACGTGATTTGGGAGAGAAATTTAGTAAAAAGACCGCCCATTATACGGCAAATAAGGGTAAAGCAAAGGAACTTCTCAGTGCCCTACGACGTTCTCGTGATGAAGCCCGAGGTCGTGTGATGAGCTTGAGCTTGGTCCTTGGGGCCGTTTTCGAGGACGCGGATCTGCTGCTATCCTTTGCCAAAGCGTATTGGGCCCGAGCTCGCGCCTTAGAGGTGCTGGAGCATATAAAAGGAATGAGTGGTGTGTCCCGAGCAGAGCGCATGGTGGATGCGAAGGCCGGGGTAACTGAAACCACGGTTGCCTTGAACCGAATCGAGGCGGTCATTCGTGAGCGTTTGGGGACGCAAATTAATTCATTGCGAGATATTCATTTTGCTGATGTAGTAGAGACTTCGGCGTCTGTTGAGGGGTTGTCGGATTAGTAAAATAGCTTGTTTTGTCGTTTTCTTTGTAGCTTGTATAAAAAATTCTCTCGCTTTTTTTTTTTTTTTTTTTTTTTGTTTATTCATCTCTTCTCGTTCGTCTCCCCCCCTCTTTTTTTTTTATAGGCACATGCTACTACGTCGCACCAGGCTGGTTCTCCATGCCTAGTTAATCCGGGGTTAGGACCTACTGGTGCTGCTCGGGACGAGGTCTCATCTGGTGCGGCTAGTGAGGTGCCTGACAGGTGGCCCTACATTGTTTTGATGAGCAAAAATGTCAAATTGACCGACCAATGTGCTCGACTGCGGCACAAGCTGAAAACCCAGGCGGCCTCTTTTCGAGAATACGTTCGCCGTGCCGAGCATGCTGTTGAGGTTCAGGAGCGTCGTTTGGATCGATATTGGCGTGCAAAGGGCGAGTACTTCGGCAAATTAAAGTTGCTTGTGACCAAGGCCAACGTGTTGGTGAAGTATTTCCGTTTGTCCCGCGCCAGATACGATGCTTCCGCAGCTGTGATTGAAGCTCGTCGTGACCTCTCCTTTGACGATGATCGCCGTAAAGCGGCCTCGGATGCTCACGAGTCCGCCAAAGAAGCCGAGTTCAACGCGCGGCTTCAAACGCTGACTTGTGTCGGGGCTCATACGACCAATTTTGATGCCCTCATTTCTGAGGAGCGTTTTGATGGTGATGAGTCTGATGGGTACACAACGATTGATGACGAAGAGATTGAGCTCGGTCAATTACCGTCGTGCTCCTCCTGCAGTAGCTCTTCTTAAATGTATCTTTTTAGTGTCGTTGATCTTCTTGTTGCCTCCGTAATGCGGGCGAGGACTATATATGTGATTTCTTTATTCCTGTTTTGAAGATGCTTCTTGTTGATATTTTGTTGTTTAGATTGATTCTCCTTCATTGTTTTAGCCAATTTATATTGCATCGCCGTCGTAAAGTGGACCTGAATAATACCTTGCATTGTACCTGCATATAAATTTCATAGTATTCCTAGGCGTTCCTTCGGTAACACGCCATGTTGGGAATTTCATCGTATTCCTAGGCACTTCGGCCATGCTGGGAATTTCATAGTATCCCTAGACGTTCCTTCGGTAACACGCCATTTACGGGATTTCATAGTATGCCTAGACGTTCCTTTGGTAACACGCCATTTACGGACTTTCATTGTATTCCTAGGCACTTCGGCCATGCTGGGAATTTCATAGTATCCCTAGACGTTCCTTCGGTAACACGCTATTTACGGGATTTCATAGTATGCCTAGACGTTCCTTTGGTAACACGCCATTTACGGACTTTCATTGTATTCCTAGGCACTTCGGCCATGCTGGGAATTTCATAGTATCCCTAGACGTTCCTTCGGTAACACGCCATTTACGGGATTTCATAGTATGCCTAGACGTTCCTTTGGTAACACGCCATTTACGGACTTTCATTGTATTCCTAGGCACTTCGGCCATGCTGGGAATTTCATAGTATCCCTAGACGTTCCTTCGGTAACACGCCATTTACGGGATTTCATAGTATGCCTAGACGTTCCTTTGGTAACACGCCATTTACGGACTTTCATTGTATTCCTAGGCACTTCGGCCATGCTGGGAATTTCATAGTATCCCTAGACGTTCCTTCGGTAACACGCCATTTACGGGATTTCATAGTATTTCTAGGCACTTCGGCCATGTTGAGAATCCCATGGTATTAGTAGACAGCATAATAATATATTTTATTTATTCAAAAGAAGAAAGATAATGCCATTAAGCAAGAAGGGTAAGGTAGCACCTGTATTCGAAGCATTGCCTATACGTAGTACTTCTTTAAGTTAGCCACATTCCAAGAATTCTTTTCCCCTCGGCTGTTGGCGAACAGGATGCTTTTGATTTTGTAAGAGACTGGACTTGTTCGCTTGACGATTTCGTATGGGCCTTCCCAGGTAGGGCTCAGTTTGCCATGTATTTCGTTGCGGGTATAGACCGTCACTCGTCGCATCACCAGTTCTCCTACCATGAATTCTTTAGATCCTTTTACTCTCTTGTCATAGGTTTGCTTTACGCTTTGTTGGTATTTAGCTAAGGTAAGGGCCGCTATCTCTCGTTTCTCGTCTATCATGTCGAGCTCTTCTCTCATTCTTTGTTCATTATTTCCCTGCTCGACCAACGTTGTTCGGAGCGTAGGTAGCCCGATCTCTGTCGGTATGACGGCCTCAACACCGTATGCTAAGCTAAACGGGGTTTCCTTGGTGCCCGTCTTGGGTGTAGTTCGGCACGACCATAAAACGTTGAGTAGCCGCTCGGGCCACCTCCCCTTTGCTTGTTCAAGGGTGGTCTTGATGCCGTCTAATATGGTTCGGTTTGACACTTCGGCTTGCCCGTTCCCTTGTGGGTATGTCGGCGTCGAATAGAATTTTCGGATACCGAGTTCCTCGTACCACAGCTGTAAATTGGCATCTTTGAATTGGGTTCCGTTGTCGGCGACTATAGCGTACGGTATTCCGAACCTAGTTATGATGTATTCCCAAATGAATTGTTTGACGTTGCTGGCTTTGATTTCTCGGAGGGGTTTAGCTTCGTATCTGTCGCGGATAGCGAGTAGATCGTCGAGGTCTTGTTGGCTAATTTGCGTGTTTTGGTTATTGGTCTCTACTATCTCGGGATGGGTTTCCTCTACATTGGTAACCATTGTCGCTCGTCTGGCAGAGTATTGGTATTCAAATTCTAAACTAGTTGGGAACTAGATGATTCCCGGAGACGGCGCCATTTGATAAAGCCATAACTTTGGTCGGTCGCGTTAGGCTTTTCAACAATGATATAATGATAAATCAACCGTGAATAAATGATACTTCCTGATCTTTATTATTGCTCGGATTATTGTCCTTGTTCGGACTATTACATTTGCTCAGATTAGTATTTCGGTTCTACAATTATGCTCGATATACCTATTTGATCTCTCGTCTTGATCTTTCTCCTCTCTTATTCGGTGCTCGGCTGTCTTTTCTCGGTTTATTTCTCGAAGTGATACGCTTTGGTTAGTTTCTCTCTTTTCTTAACTTCTCTCTATAATTTTTGGATAGATTTTCTGGTCCTTTTCTAGGAGGGGTAGTTGGCTATTTATAGGCAACTGCGCCTTCTAGGATATTGACAAATGTCTTCATCCCAGGGATTTTTCAGACAAGGGTCCCCCTTTGATTGGGCTTGGGCTTTGGATAGTAGCACCCCAATTCCTATAAAAAGTGTGAGATGACCCATTTAAGCGTTGGATACCCATTTATAAAGTGGGTTGATTATGACCCGAATAAAATATTCGGGTCTGATTTTTATGTTCTATCACCTATATTTTACTCCAATCCATACGAGCAATCGTGTTGTGTGACATATTAGCTCACATATATATGTATATAGAGATATGTATAGATATAGAAAGAGGTATGAGAAATAACAGACGAAGTGTTTATTCATTAATATGATTGTACAGAGCGATATATCAAGAGACCCCTAACCCTCTTTATATAATAGAGAGTAGGGTTACATATGCTAGAAAAGTCCAATATAGGTCTAATAATATCCTATAACAATTTCCTATTTTATAGAAGGGATTTTAGGGTCTCACTATTATTACTCAGGGAATCCAACGATTCAAACGGTCCAACCCACTGGTTTGAGTGAGGAATATTTAATACTCCATCCGTGTCAAAATTTTGGAGCTCTATGTATTTACGTGCAATTTTTACCGATAAATAAATTATATCTAAGTTGTCGAAATTGAATTTTGCAAAAATTAATCATATAGTTCAAATGTTAAACTATATGAACAAATTTTAAAAAAAACTATATTTCAACAATTTAAACATTAGATATTTGCTGGTCAAAATTACACGTAGATACATAGAGTCCCAATATCTTGAGACGGATGAAGTATATGTACCCTTAATGAGAGCAGGTGTTTGGTCATGACTCAAAAGCAAGTCGACTGGCTCAGGTAACCTACTTTATTTTTGTCCACTAAATGTGTAAGAATGAAAGCTTTCAATCAAAACAAAAGGTGTCGTGGACCTTTGGACCGACACTCATGTAACGTCTCCTACTTTTATTTATATCTCGGTGATTTCATCAACAGAAATAAAAGTTATAATTTTGTAGTTAAAAGAATTGGGTGAAACTATTAAGGATGTAAATGTTGCATATCATCTTGCAAAAATAAAAGTGCTCCAAACATGGACCCTTGACCCTATAAGGATCAATCTCTTTTTGCTTGTCTGGTAATCATAGAGACTTAATTTGTCACATAGGCTAAACAACGTCTACAATCTTGGAAAAATTATTTTGTTGAGTTTATATCGGAAATCTTATTTTTAAATATACTCAAGAGTAGACTGATTTCAATTATTGGAGTGGGGCTAAGTCTATTGTTGTTTTGTTCTAGTTTTTCTGGGAAAAGGAGGGGACCTGATTCAGACCGGGGCCAAGTGATAGAGATATTAGGGTTCATGTACACAAATATATAATCTTAAGGATACTGTAACAATTATTGCTATGTTTAAGGACCATTAATTGGTTGCATGCATATCAATCTTTGTCATGTCCACTAATTTTATTTTTGTGCAAAATCTAAAATTAAGTAGACTGGTTTATTTAATAGTTTCGGAGAAAAACAAATATAACTATCTTATTTTTTTTTGGATAAATTAACAAAATATACTACTTTTAAAACTAAATTAATAAAAACATACCCAAAAATTTCTAATTAACAAAAATATACCCAAAATTTCATACCCTAATTTGTATATTTCATACCCTTATTTCAAAAATCCATACCCTTATTTCAAAAGTTCATACCCTAATTTGTATATTTCATATCCTTATTCCAAAAGTTCATACCCTTATTTCAAAAGTTCATACCCTAATTTGTATATTTCATACCCTTATTTCAAAAGTTGATATCCTAATTTGTATTTTTCATACCCTTATTACAAAAGGTCATACCCTTATTTTAAAAGTTCGTATCCTGATTTGTAGAGTTCACCCTCAAAATTCATACCCCAATTTAAATAATTCATATCCTTACTTACATAATTCATATACATAATTTTTAACTTCATACCCTTAATTCACGTAATTTATACACTTATTTTTTAATATTATACACTAATTAACAAATACAACTCTTACCCGTTCTCCAATCTCGAACTACCACGTCATCGTCGTGGACTCTCATTTGACGATCACATCTCCGTCAACATTAATCTCGAGTTTTTGATCTCGCTTTATACCCTCGTCGCCCATTGCTATAGATGTGTCCGTCTCAATCTCCACGGAAGAGAGAGATGGAGGAGAAGAAAAAGATCGGAAAAATAGAGGTAGGATGGAGAGAGAGATCGGAAAGAGAGAGCAAATATGAGAGATCGGAGATAGTGAGAAGGGGTATGAGAGATATTGAAGGAAGAGAGAAGAAGGAGAGAGAGATTAGATAGAGGGTGAGAGCAGGAGAGAGTGAAAAGATGAGAGAGAGATGAAAGAGATTGGGAAAGATGAATCGGCTTTTTATTTTTTATTCATTATTAATTGAAGGTATGTTTTTGATAATTTAACTTTTGAGTGTATATTTTTATTAATATGATAGGTGTATGGTATGTTTATGTTAATTGACTTTTTTTTTATATTCCTAGTTGTTACCTAAAAAACTTAGGTTTTAAGATGGTAAAAAAAATTGCATGTCTATAAGGAAATAACAAACAAATTGAATTTGGCAATTGACATTGCCTATTCCATTTATTGTATCTGGCGAGGGATGGATGATAGAATATATCTCCGCATTATATATATCCTCACCATATATATCTTTACCGGGTAAGGTTATTAAGGAGAAGGATCTATACACACATAAAAATACACATTATCTTTACACATCAATCACAACCCTCCATTTACTTACTTTTAATGGTCAAGATTAGTTCGTCTAATAACAAGAATAAACACATAATTTTGACCATTAAAAGTAAGTAAATGGAGGGTTGTGATTGATGTGTAAAGATAATGTGTATTTTTATCTTGAAATTTAGACCCGTCTTTCTTGAGATGAGGCGCTTACTTCCATTGACATTGTTGTAACCTCCAAACATTGCTCGAGCCTGGCTTTTATACTACTATTAATTTCCAAAAGAGAAAACAAACAAATTGAATTTTGGAGCTGCTAGTAAATGACTCTTATAAATTTGTAGGAGCATTAAAAATGTCGCACCTAATGTTTGTCTATATGGTTTCTAACAACTAATAGTGCTATATAACACACACATATATATAGATAGATATTTTTTTAATCAGTAAAGTAATCGGTTTATCATTAATAAAAATAAAAAAATACAAGTATCACTGCGTTTGGAACAAGCTCCAGAAGGCTAAGAAAACGATAGATACAGATAGTACAACCCTAAAAGAAAACACCGAGTTTTCAAATTACCAATATCAGGCTATAAGCTCTAAATTAGATATAACAAACACACTAATCATATTATACTCTCGCCATAGTCCAATGAAGACGGGGATCTAATATGTATCATGTCTAAACAAGTCTCGTTAATGAGAGGAAAATATGCTCAACCCCTCTAAAACAGAAACCGTCAAAACAATATGTGTCTAACCATCAGGCTCATGAAAAGCCAGCCTTCAAACCTCTGTAGTATAACCCCAATTAGTCACAATCCATCGTAACAGAATCTCGTCCGCGCTAAACAAATCCTATAATCAGATCTAACTCCCTAAAATTAGAACAACCAACAGACTCAGTAGAGTAAACCAACTCACATGCGACATGAAAAGTCATATGTCTCAGCCTCTGTAGCAAAAGCCAAATCAGTATAACTCAATCCTGAAACCCAATGTTGTATTCAAGTTCGCACTAAACAGAGACTACAATTCAGCCCTAACTCTCTAAACCAGTAATCATTAAACAAGCTATATATATGACCAATCATCAGACTCATGAAAATACAGGCATCGACCTCTATAGCGTAACCCTAATCAGTCACAATCCATCATTAAGTATATTGTGTGTGTGTGTTAATAAACAAATGATTAAGTAAAATATGTATGCTACTTAGACATTCATATTGAAAGGGACTACAGACTGTGTATTGTTGAGAAATGAATTGCAGCATCTGTAAATAAGGAGATATTAAAGTTGATACTTCAAATTAGCGAAAGAGACGATTAATACTGTTTAGTGCTTATTACATGCATCCTTGTTAATATTTGGCTCAAAATGCAAATTGTACATTTTAGATACTTCAAACTAAAGTATCTAGTTTAAGAATATTTGGCTTAAAATGCAAATTTTACATTTTTATTATATAATAGATTACGGATTATGACGGCATCTAACTGTCACTGACTTTTAAAAAAAAAAAGGTCACTGGACTGTTTTCTTCAATGAGAATGATTTATAATAATTTGATTCTTAAGGCTCATAAAGTCATAGTGTTGGAGCTAAATGACATAAGAAAATGACTGTGGTTTAGATAAAAATATAAGGTCACTATTGCTCAAGATAGAAATTTGAAAGTCATTGTTTGAAAATTAATTGCGCTTGAGATCTCGAAACATTGTCGAACGGTATGCTTGAAGATTTTTTATAATGACTTTCCAAAAGAAAATTAATATTAAAATTATACTGGTTGTAAAAGCGAATGGGACACATAATTTGCTCTTTTCTCATCAACAAAATTTAGGCCTCTTATTGTTGTATGCAGTAGGCTTCGGGAACCTTTTGTTTTTTGTCCCTAATATTAGATTTAATAGAAATATATTTTTTGGTTCTTTATAATAAGTAGTCATTTAGAGACTAAATTTGGGTTGTCTCTAAATTTTGTTATACAAATCGCTAAATTCTTATAGTGGTTCTTGGCTTAATTTATTTGCATGTTAAAAGTTTCATTTTGTTTATTCATATTCTAATAATCACATTTTTTTGTTTTACTTTTCAAGCTTACGCTCAAATTAATTTTGAATAATCAACTAAAAAAATGTCTTGATAATTTAAACACTTGCACAATACGGTTTATTAAAGAAAATAACTTGTATAGTTATTCTTGTTTAACATTTATCTTAAAAATGATACTTATAACCTAGGTAGCATGGGTATTTTGAAAATGCCGATACTTAAATTGGTACGTACATGAGATCATACTCCTTCATTGAGAGTGCTTAATTGATTTTTTTTAACTTCTAGTCTATTTATTATTCATTGAAAGAAGATGTATACAACTATTTATTATTCATTCAAAGAATATGTATACAACTATGTCAGGACTGGTTCTGAATTTTTTTTGACCATGTACAAAATCAAAATTATAGCCCTATTGAAAGTCTTACCAACACGAAACAAAATAATATTTGAAAACTAATATTTTTTAAGGTACGTAAGTTTTTTTTAATAACTTCTATAAGTTTAAGGTACGGTTACCTCGGTCTTAAAATTATCGATTTGTCACTTATTAATTTTATTAAATTTAACATTTGCTAGTGATTTACCCCATAACATATAATATAAGATTTGATTAACATAAATATATTATTTATGTTATAGGTAAAATGTTTGTGTTTTGCGAATAACTATGTAACTTTTGTGTTAATAATTATTCGTAAGGTCAAAGTTTTTCTTAAATTAAATACTATTTATGTACTAGTTTGTTGTGTGCAAACCAAATATAACTTTACTTCAAATAATTGTGGAAGTCATTAATATAATAAAACTCTTAAAAGTAAACATAAAACTATTAAATGATAGCACCAAAGATCGAACTCAAGACCTTTACATTAGTAAAAAAATTACTCTACCAACTTTCGTTATATTATATATTTGATACAATATAATTTATACCTTTACAATCTCATAAATATATACATAAAATAATATTAACATTTAAATATTTTGGACCCCTCATATTTTTGGAGCCGTGCATGGGCACCGCTTGCATAGACCCAAAACCGGCCCTGAACTATGCATACTCGTGTCACTTTCTCATGTTATTTTTTTATCTCTACTAATGCCTTAATTAAAGTTAATAATCCTCCGGTTATGTACATTAATTTAATTGCTTTTTCTCCTTGCATACGTTTGTCATCTTGAAAATACTAAGATGTAGAAATAAAAATTATGTTTAAAAATGATTGACGTATATTAAATGTACCGTACACATCCAAAAAAGTAAAAGTATCTTATTGACGTACCGCCACGATACCCGTATTCGTGTCGGTGAAACTTAACTTATAAGAGTCAACATTATCAAGCATTGTGATAAAGCAATAACTTTGATCGGTGTCATTATGCTTTTCAACGATATTATAATAGGTAAAAGATAATAAATATTAGACACTTCGTTGTTCTTTCTTATTGCTCGGTGTTTAATCTTTCTCGGATTACAATTTCTTATTACACATGCTTGGTCTACAATTTAATCTTAACCTTAATCTTTATCTTTATCTTCGGTGCTTGGTCTTCAGTTGTTCTCGGTTTAATTTCTAGTGAGATAAGTTATGACAAGTTTCTTTCTTTTATCTTCTTCTTTCTATATTTTTCAGTATGATTTCAGGTCCCTTTCCCAGTGAAGGTACTGGACTATTTATAGGCATTTATGCGTCATAAGATGTTGACAAGTGTCTTCATCTCGCGCTTCATCTCATGAGCTTTTACAATGTGGGGCCCTTGTTAAGTGGGCTTGGACATTTAATAGTATGATTGCCTTCAGTCTTAAGAAAAAGCATGTCACAGCTCGATATCTATTATTTAAGCGTTGCATACCCATTAATAAAATTTGGGTTAGAACTTTTGTGTTCTATCACATTGCATGCTCTATCAAGAGAAGTAATTTTGTACTGCATATATATAGCATCAAACAACTAAACGAATTTTACCAACTCAACCACATGCAGTTAAAACTAAACTGAAACTTTGGTCTATTTCAATCTATTGATCCTGCATTACCGTATACGTATGTAACCATAAGTTATTTCAGCTTGCAAAAACGTGATATATAAAGTCCCTAATCAAGTCTACAAATAACCAAAACTAAAATCGTTGTTACCATTATATACTAACCACCCCCCCCCCCCCCCCCCCCCCCCCCCCACCCCACCCCCCCCACACACACACACACACACACACATATTATATACTAACATGTTACACATACAAAGCAAAGGATCACCTTAATTCTGAATCTTAGTTCGGGAAATTTAAAAATTACTATAGCATATGAATTTATTTGGAGCAAGGCTATGACTATTATGCATTTGTATAAATCATTAAAATGAATATTTTGTTTGTAATGAGACCTTTCACTATACAAAAGAGCCTGCTATATGAGTGGGTCAATCATATTTAAGTTGACTCTCGGTAATTATAGATGCATTTGGTGTATGTATATCAAGATATATCCAAGATTTGAATTGAAGTTAAATTAATTGTGGATATATGCATGGCTGAGAAATCACGAGTGACAAGTGTGACAGAGAAAGAGGAAAGGGATGGATCATGGAACTACAGTACCACATTATAAGAAAAAGACAAGTATAAAGACTAAAAAATTGATAAGCAACTCATGATATTGCATTCCCATTTAATTGGCCCTCTTTACGTAGCAAAATTAAAGAAGATACTCGGTACAATATGCATTTCATCATAAATTTTCGGTGAGAAGAGAAACTCGAAACCGGTTTGGATAGGGGGACTTGATGTTGTCAAAATTCGCACTATAATTTTGATCTGAAAAGTTTCTTATATTTGAGAACTTACAACTGATATATATGATGCTTGATTACATCTGATATACTTAACGATTTATATTATCAATAATATAAGTATTAAACTTCGTTTTTTTCATAAATAATACTTTTTCGGTCAAATCAATCTCATAAGTGTGTCATATGCTATCACGTGACCATATTCCTTTTTTTGCTCTCATTTTTATACTCTAAATTAAAGGGTTTAATTTGTTTTAATTTTCTACCTACTCAACGCAACAACAAAATACCATTTAATTTGGTCACGTACATCAGAGAGTTTAATCGATTAGGTAAAAAAGTCTCATTTGTGGGAGAAAAAATACTGTAATTTTATACTTGGTTAAGAATAATAGTGTGGTACATTTTTCTGTTAATAATAAATGTGTTTTTATAGCTTTCAGAATGTTTGTAAGAACAAATAAAGGAAAAGTGGACCATAAGTTTACTAATATATTACCTTATAACAAAATAAATATATTTTTTTTATCGAATTGAAATACCACCACACTCTAGTAAAAATACAAAATAGTCATTTTTATTGTAAAATAATTATTGGTGTACAACAATTAATTAGAGGGTTGTATGTGATTTGGCTATCTCACACAAGGGTCAGTACTCAATCAAACTCAAGGAAATGAGATAGGTCCACTTGGATGTAAATGGTGGTGAATGGGAAAGATTCCAATATACGGAGCTAGCAAAATCTAAACAAGTAGAAAGAAATAAAAAAACACAAGGGATAAAGAACTTTCCAAAGTGTTTATTTATAGTATTAACCAGTAATCGTGCCTCACGCGTTACGTGTACAGTGCGTAATGCAATAAAAATATAGAAAATATGTATAATTATGATTTAAATATGTGGATAATACAAAAAAAAAATATAGTTTAAAATTTAAAAGAATGTTTGGTTGTTACTTTTTATATTTTTATAAGAGTATGATATTATTGTAATTAATATAAAGGTATATGGGTATTTTTAGAAAAAAATGGCTAAATTGGGCAGGCTCATTTTACTTGGGTTGTCTTATTATAATAGAATGATATTTGTGTGTGTATATATATACTAGTAATCGTGCCCCACGCTTTGCGTGTGCGGTGCGTAATGCAATAAAAATATAGAAATATGTATAGTTATGATATAAATGTGAATAATACAAAAAAAAAAAATATAATTTAAAATTTAAAAGAATGTTTGGTTGTTACTTTTTATATCTTTATGATAGTATGATATTATTTTAATTAATATAAAGGTGTAGGGGTATTTTTGAAAAAAAAAAAAAAAACTAAATTGTGCAGTCTCATTTGACTTGGTTTGACTTATTATAATAGAATGATATGTTACAATGCGCAAGTACCTTCCAAACAAAAAAGAAAGTTAATGATGTTTATAGTCAGATTTAGTGACGTCGCTACAAGAAAAAGTTCATTTACCAACAGTTTATTTTTTGAAAACTGTTAGTAAAGTCAGTATCGCTAAATTTTAATAACAGTTTAGATAAATAATTAGTTGATATTAAATTGCTAAAATTTAACGACACTCAGTTTAACTACAATTTTCAAAAATTAAACTGATGGCAAATAAAAAATTTCTTATAGTGTGTCCTTCATGTTTTGATTATTACTATATATAGTTGATCTTATAGCATAAAGTTGCATTTGTTACTTTCAGTATTTAAGTATACCATAATGTGATACCCTCTAATTCAACAATAGACAAAAAATGGTGATTCAACACAATTTGTGTTATCAAATATATGGATATCAATTAGGACACAATCTCTCTCTTATGTTGATGAAAAAACTAATATATTCATTAATCAATGTACGACTTCAATAAATCATTCTCAATTACTGCTTATGTTATGTTTACTATACAAAACTATTATCCGTTAACAAATCTCCTAGCAATATTCTATAACTTTTAACAATTGCTATACCAAATAACCATAAAATAATCAACAATCAACATACAACCGTCAAACTAAACAATATTGGAAGTACGAATGAATCAATTTTCAACTCAAACTTGACTAATTTTAATCTATGAATGCATCACTTTTCATCTCATAATGGAGCTTAAAGTACTAGTCGTCTGGTTTTGGGCACTTTTGTTAATAAATTTGACAACGGTATGTTAACTGTTTAAATTCTAGTAATAATGTATATTGTAATTTTTAAATATTATAGGTTGATATAGTTTGTTATGCGAAACATGAATAACTCTTTGTACTCGAACAATTTACCAATCTTTAACTCAACATCTATACAAAGGGTCAAAATCAAAATTTGTAGCTTTGTCTTCAAAACTTCCTTTTGAAATGATGCTTGAACTTAGAATTCTAAGAATTACATCCAAATTAATTAAGCCTCCAAAGCTAGGCTCATTTTTCCTAAACCCTCTTCCGCAATTGCTTCAAGAACTTTTACTCATCCTCAAACTTAGTTTACATGTGCTACTATTCTTTTTAACCAGCTTCATTTACCCGTTAGTTAGGTACTTGAACTAGGACTGCAAATGAGTCGAGCCTAGCCGAGCTTTACTGTGTTCAAACTCGGCTCACTTACTAAACGGGCAATGTTTCTCAAACTCGGCTCGTTTACAGACGAATTGTTCACGAGTCTGTTCATAATTCTTTTTTCAACACATTTTTTGACAAATTTAATATCGTTTTGCATTAAAAAAAATTACTTAGCTAAAATAAGTTAAGATAAGTAATAATAAATTTAGTTATTATGATTTTAGTTTTAATTAGATTTAGTTTAAAAAATAAATTTATTACTTAAATTGAAGATTTTTTTATTGATTATCAACATTATATTAGATAAAGTTTACATATATAAGTAGGTGTATATATGAAAAAAAAATATTAAAAATAATTAAACGAGTTTTCAAACGAGCCGAACAAGTTCACGGACTTTATTATTGTATTCAGACTCGGCACGTTAGTAAATGAACAAACACGAGCCGAGTTTTTAACGAGGCGCACACGAACATGTTCATGAACGGCTCGGTTCATTAGCAGCCATGCTTGAACCCAGGTTTAAACATGTACTCAAGATAGAATAAAAATAACAAGACCCAGACCTCAGGAATATTATAGGAATTAAAAAGCGCTTAAGAATGAAAAAGAAAAATATCTCTACTAAGATATCCTCTAATTTTGCTCCACCACTATTGACTCATGAACCAGAAAGTCATTTACCACTCAGATTTGCATATAAGGAAGCCATCATAAAGATATTCTATGCAATATAAGATGGAAAAATGATTAAAAGTTATATATATAATATTGTTACTTAATTAAAGAAAACACATATTTTAAAACACATTTAAATATTAGTACATATGATCGATGATATCACTACAATATATGTCACATGTTACTGCTTATTTTTAATATTTGTTTTTAAGTTTGATGTTCACTGTTGCTACATCATATGTACCAAAATTTAAATAAATTTGAGAATCTAGACTTTTAAAAAGTAAGTATATTTTTATATACTAATCAATGATTTTACCTATAAGGGTACATGAAAAAAGTTTTTATTTTTTATTTTTTATGTTGATCAAGGCAATGGCATATTAATTTTTTATTTGATTGATTTTTCGTATCATCATTTTCTTTTCCTTATTATCATGTGATCTTTGTGAAGCTTGCCCTAACCCTAGCAACAACAATATTCTTGATTGGCCTTAACTAGCATGAATATGGATACTCTCTACTAGTAGTAAAAACTCTCATGATTGTGAAGCAGGTACTGTGTTAAGCCGAATAAATCGGGTAAGTACGCATCTCTAGACATGGAATTGATCCCAACTAGAATTCCATAATGAATTAAGTACATTTCAAAATTTGTCACTTTCTTATTATTATCACTGTACAACCAGATATACATGATAAAAAGTGGTACCAGTCCAATTGCAACACTACCATACTGACATCGATTTGGACCTTTTGACACTATCTCTCTCCCCATATATATAAAACTAGAAATAAATGACTCATGAGGTCTCCACAGATTTTTTTTTAAGTCCAAATAAAGGGCATCCACAAACCTAATTTTTTTTTTTTCAAAATGACTGTATTATAACACTACGCCACGCACCATGCCCAAACAAAAGCATAAGTACTAACTCGCAAATATATAGATATAGAAAGCCATTGGTGAATAAGGTTCAACTCCTCTGAGCTTCACCTCCACCATCATCTCCGACCATCGAAAAAGCCCTCTCGACCTAAGGAGCCTTATTTTTTGTATGCAAATTAAGTATCTCAAGGAGCTATATTATAAATTGAGTTAATTTGATTTTTCAGTCTGGGGATGCTTGCTGTGTCACCTTTGACCAACACTATCAAAGATGAAAGGGAGGGAACCAACGAGGGCTTTCAGATCGAGATCGATGAGTTCCTTGATTTCCCGGAAGGAAGTTTGCTTGATAATATTAATTTCGATGATCTATTCATAGGAATGGATGGTTGTGATGTGTTGCCTGATTTGGAGATGGACCCTGAGATGTTTGCGGAATTTTCAAGCAGTGGAGGTGAGGAATCTGAGATGAACACGTCATTTTTTGAGAGAATCGATGAGAATTCGAGGGAAGAGGAGAATTTGAGTTCCACTTTGTATACTCAAGGAGAGGAAATTGTGAGCAAGAAAGAAGAGCCGCAGAAGGGAGGCGAGAAATGGAAGAAATCTTCGAAGAGAAACGCTCAAGGGAAACGGAAAGTGAAGGTAATTCTTCCGCACAAGTAGTCAGATAAACAATATTTTCACGGTAAACCGAACTAATAACATAGTATACGTGAATTTGGTAGTGGTATTGGTGTTTGCACGTATATAGTTTTTAGGCGGATGCAAGTAATTTTTGTCAGAGTCTGAAACTACTTTATTTGATCAATAGTTGGATCTTAATTATAACAGAATTAATTACCTAAGTTCTGAAGAAACGATATTCAAGAAAAAAGAAATTCATGCCATAATTAAAATTATTGTTGTCATTTGTTCCCTTTTGCATCGATGTTTGTTACGTTTTTTCCCTTTTTTATATTATCCAACTTGAAACCCGATAAAATCATTTGAAATTGGCGGAAAGTGGATCGCAAAATGCTTGTTTCTAAAATAATTAAGTACTCTATTTACATAGAAATTTTACAAATACATTAGTATTCCAACTATCACTGAAAACAGAAAGTTGCTTATCTATTAAATTGATCGTCTTAGATAAAATCAGGTAATCTTTTCCTCATTAAATATATTTTGTGGTACAAAAAGGTAATTGAGGTAAACCAAATAAAGAAGTTTCTGTTGATACAACAATTAGTTTGAAATATATCACACGTTTCTTGATATACTTACTGTCCAAAACAAAGAAGTTCTTCATTCTCATAAAGATTTGCGTCTGTTTAGAAACAATTGCTCTATTAATGAGATCCATTAATTTTAGTACTAGTAAATCACCCAAGGCAAGCAGGCCCTTCTATAATTAGCAGAAAGTTTTTTTAAGTAAGCTTCAAATCATAAGTTGCTTAGCACATTATTATATTAATTTGTCGTGACATAAGGTTCTATAGCCTAACCAAATTAAAGAGGCGTCTATAATATGGATGCACCACAACAAAATAATAGAATAACAACAACTGAATAGTAACAGCTGGTCTGTTGTAGAAAATTCAAAAACAATATAGTAAAAATTATTATCATTTAGCAAAAATAATTCGTTGCTGTGCTGTGCTGTTGCTAAATTTCAGTAACAAGCCGTATAATATCAGACAAACTGTTAATAAACTGTTGCAATCTAGATTTTTTTTGTAGCGATGTAGATATAGGTCCTTGAAAAGTGTGACTTATATATGTATGTATAGGTGGATTGGACACCAGAACTGCACAGGAGATTTGTGCAAGCAGTAGAGCAACTGGGAGTAGATAAGGCCGTTCCTTCAAGGATTTTAGAGCTTATGGGAATCGACTGTCTCACTCGCCATAACATTGCCAGTCATCTACAAGTAAACTTCTCTTATCTTTTTTCCTTTATTTTTTTCTTTTTTCTCTTGATTAATTTTCGAAACGCATATAACGGTTGAACTCAATATTCTCCCCGGTCTGTATATGCTCAAGCTACCTGGAGACTAGAAATCATGACAAAAACTTCCTCTAAGATAACGGAACCGGTTCAAGAAATCATATAGCTGTTTCCTTTAAGGAAAGCACTAATTAGAATAAATAAAAAACATTTATCACTCTTGAGCGCGGATATTTCACGAAGAAATATTACATATTTGTTGTGCTATTTGATGGTCGTCACAACACATATGCCTGATTCGGCTCAGGCTGTTATCATGCTGTCACAACTTAAATTGTTTGTGGTGGTCTGCATAGAGTTCTTAGATTTGGTTTACAGTTTTGGCAAAAAAGAAAAATTCTCTCCTCACATGTTTTGTAAACCTTAATTTACTTCAAATGGACATGAACTAAGAAAATGGTTTTCTTTTGGTCTTTATAACCATATCTCATTAGCTTATGTCCTTTTCTTTCTTAAATTTATTTTTATTTTGGATTAATAATCAGCTTTTCTGGATTTGCTTGAAATTATAACCAAAAGTCACAAGACAATAAACAAGATTGTCAGAATAAGATAAAGTGCAGCAACAAGTGTCAAGATATTTATTTGACAATAATAAATTAAGTAAATTAAACATGTTATTTGACCTTCAAAGACTTGTAAACATACTGTTTTCTGAAAAACCTTGTAGATCCTAAACATACATCTAAAATGTTACACCAATATGTTAGAAAATTTCTGCGTACTCTTTCTTTTTTAGTCATGATTTTGACAATTTAATAAATATTTTTACAGAAATACCGATCCCATAGAAAACATTTACTAGCCAGAGAAGCCGAGGCAGCAAGCTGGAGCCATAGACGGAAACTATACACAAGCGGAGGAGGTGGAAAGAATGCAGGCGCCTGGGTGGCACCTGCGAGTGCCATGGGATTCCCTCCCATGGCACCGGTACCTTCTTCGCACATGCAACATTTTAGACCGTTGCATGTGTGGGGACACCCACCCATGGACCAATCGATGATGCACATGTGGCCTAAACATCTAGTCCCTCCTTCCTCTCTCTCGCCACCTCTGCCAGTGTGGGTTTCACCACCGCCACATCCTTCTTCGGCAAGGCACCCACCGGATCCTTCATTTTGGCGCCGTCACCACCAAAATGTACTCATTCTCCCTCTCTTTTTTTTATAGCCTTGCATGAACGAAAAGTATACATCGGAATGAAGATGTTAATTAGTAGGAGTAGTTGATTGCATGTTTTAATCTGGGCTTATTTATTTCTCTACTTCAAAGCTGATATACATTTTGTTTCCACCACTTTGAACCTGATTTTCAGTGCTGTAACCAGAATAAGTTAAATTTGAAACCTCCACTGTAACCAGAATAAGTTAAATTCGAAACCTCCATGGATTGGCACAGTAATTTTTCTTCTTCTCATTTCTAGAAATTTATTACTTCATTGTTTTTTATTAAAAGTGCAATACAGTAAGTAATTGTTACAATTGGTTAAAGTTTTGTATTTTGAAGGAAACTAGCACGTTTGGCGGTGAAGGAACATATGAGTTTTACCATAGAGTAAAATTAAATTTTGAAACAAAACACTACTTTACTTTAGGGGTGACATCATGTCGGACCCCGACCCAAAACACTCGTATCCGAATCCCGACCTGATAAATTCCGAAAAATGAGTTTTTCTCCCAATCCCGACCCGAAATATATCGGGTATCCGACGGGTCGGGATGGGATAATCCCGAAAATATTTAAGGTTCGAAAAGACGAAAAAAAAATGCACTAATTTTTTTTTTCTAAAACAATCTACTATAAAGTTCACAAACTACAACATTTGAATATAAGTGTTACAATAAAAACAAACTTAACACAAATGGTGTTTTAATCTCCAATCTTTAATTTTATGGATTAAATTTAAATAAAAAATTATGCCAAATTTGTTTAGTAAACAATAGCAAAAGACAAGATTTATTTTAAATTAGTTTTATAACCTCATTTTACACATAATATTCATAAATATTTTCCGAAAACCTAAGATACTTAAAAATATCTCAAAAGTTGAGATTAATACATGAGACTATATATATATATATATATATATATATATATATATATATAAATTAGAATTTCTTTTTTTAGTTTCGGGTCGGGATCGGGTCCCGACGGGTATCAAACACTACATCCGATCCCGATCCCAAAAGTTTCGGGTTTGGGAGAATACTCGATAAGGTCGGGTCGGGATTCTTTCGGGTCGGGGAGTGGGATTTTTCCCACCCCTACTTTATTTATATCTATCTCGACAAAAACTTGGCATTGATTATTTTGGCATCAAAAGTATTTGTACTTTCATATATACAAACTAACAGGTAGGGCATACTTCTTAAAAATTTACTTGTTTTACATAGAGAAAACCTAAGCTCCTTTCTACATCTACTTTTTAACTTACAAAACATATATAGCTGCCAAAAAAGCCCTAAGCCTCTCTATCACTAAAGTTATGTTTAATTGACATGCAGGTCCCAAAATCTCTTACACCAGTCACACCTGGTTTTCCACAACCAATGCCAATAACGGTAATAATCTTATTCTTACTCTTTTGAATCACTTCGTTTTCTAACTACAATTATATAAGCCTGATTTTGGCACCAGGTACCAACATGTGCCCATAATCATGCTATGTCCTTTTTAATTACTTAGTTTTGCAATGATATATGGTATATTATAACAGTTATAATAATGCAGAGATTTCGCACCGCGCCAGTCACACTAATTCCACCATCACCACGGTCACAACAACACTCTATGCATAGATCAACTGGTCCTCAACAGCCATTCGATTTTCACCCTGTAAGATTTTCCCTCAACTTCCAGTGCTACGTTTTTTATTTCCATTATTTATACTTTTAGTAAGAGACAATTTAGTGACCTGGATATGAAAAAAAAATATACAAAGACTAATTAATACTTGTATAGTGGATAGATATGGTGAAAAAAGTATAAAAATGGATTAACTATTTTAGGTACAAAGGAATGATGCACCATAAAAATACATCTTTTGCTAGCTGAATATAAGGAAATATTCTATGCATAATCCAATCCCAAGTTTCAGAACTTCTTAGTTCTGTCATAATATTTCATTTATTAGTTTATGAAATCTTGAAAGAGAATAATCTTTCTCAAATTCTAGACAATGTTAACTTATTTTATTAGAAAGACTTTGCAAATGATAAGCCAATGCAAAATCCGGGAAGAAGTTTTAGAGGTAAATACTAAATAGTATGAATGCTAAATAAATTAAGATGCTTGCATTATGGAGCTATAGAATGTGAATACGGATCAAACATTAATTAAAAGAATTGCCAAGTGCATAAATGTGCCAACTGTTAAAATAAGTATGCATTTTATGTTTTGATTACAGACTACATTAACTATATATTGCATCTGAATATTTGAGTTATTTGATTACAGTCAAAAGAGAGTATTGATGCAGCTATCGGAGATGTTTTATCAAAGCCATGGTCACCCCTTCCTCTCGGGCTAAAACCTCCATCAGTAGACGTTGTTCTGGTGGAACTTCAATGCCAAGGGATTTCTAACATACCACCTTGTGCTTGAGCCCCCAAAAGAACTCTAAATTCGACGACATTTCTTGGGCTTAGATGTGCTTTGTACCCTTACGAGTTACATCTAAGTCCACTAATTTATTTCTTGACCTTCTGTTTCTTCTATCTAATTCGAGGACATTTGTTTCCCTTTTTTTCGAGTGGTGGTGCTTGTTGAGAGTGTTGTATCAGGGAAATAAGTCATAGTGGTTGTTTTCAATATCAAACTCTTTTAACCAATGAGGACATGCAAGTGCTTCGTTTTTCCTCTTCATGGTTGTAAGTTTTAGTTTTTTCAAGTTTTACTTTTTCCTCAAATTTGTAAATTACAAAATCAAAATTGTGTCGCCTCTTGTAAGAGATTTCAAGGCTAAATACTTTGATGGAGAAGATGAATAAAAGTTCTAATACAAAAATTTTCTTAATGTTGTCAATACCATTTCTTTGCTATAAAGGAAATGTTCTAGCTAGTATAAAATATATATGGTGTAGTATCGGGCGGAGCCTAGATTTTGGTTCGAAGGCCACAATTAAGATATAAACCAACAGTTTTTTTTTCATAGTAATTAGAAGATGAGTGTATGGTTATATTTGTTTAAGTATATATATGTGATTGAATTTTTCAGTATCTTTGTCATAAAAGCATACGCGTAGAGTAACACAGTACTCTTGAAAAACTAAACTTTGCTTAAAGAAGAACAAAACATTTCATTCATGGTGAATAAACAATGAATTGGATAAAGAAAATAAGTAATTGATTAACCACGTAATTTACTAACGGACCAAACAAACACTAATTTGATAAACGACGTGCAACTTTGGTTAGAGAAAAAAAGAAGAAAACAAAACGGAATGCCATAAACAAAAAAAATATGTATATATAAAATAATAATATTTTGCGTCAAATTATCATGTTTTACATGTTGAAGGATGAACGTTAATATATACCACTTATATTGATAAAGCATATAGTGATTTGTTGTACAAAGGAGCAATGAAAATATAATTATCAATGTTTTCATTGCTCCTTTGTCGATTTAGGGGAAAAAATACATTTTGGAAAATTATCAATGTTTTTTAAGTTAATGAAAGAACTAAAGCCAAACATATATACTAATTCTGCAAATAGTAGCTCTATTTTAAAAATGTGAATCCGCTTAGAAAGTTAAATCACTTAAAGCTACTGCTGAGAATCGAACCGAAGAAGCTTAGGGATCCATAGAACTTGGAATTGTATGCTTTACCAACAAGGCTAGTGATAATCAAAACAGTTAGGATCAAAACACTTATAATCAAAATCAATTTATGTATTCAACACATGCTTCAACAATATGACTTATAAGAATATGTAAAGATCAACAGGAAAAACGATCGACAAAAAATTAGAAATATACATTTAAAGAGAGGTAAAAGTTGATTGGAAATTCTCTGGTTTTTTTGTTGTTGAAGTAAACCAAACTATATTCACTTTAAAAGTCCTCGGTTTAAGAAGGACGTGCCTTTGTTTATAGTATGTATGGTCTGTCCGCAGGTGTGAGCTATAACAGCTTAGCTAGCCACATAGGTAGTGACGGAATTATGGCCGTCTAGTTTTTTATTATTAAATCGACGTCGACAATTCGATGAGGTAAATAAGTCCTATTTTTCTTATTTTTTATTTTTTATTATGTTTCGAGAAAATGTTTTGTTATTTTATAATCACCAGCTAACAAAGTTATGTAAATTTCAAAAATTTTGTTCGTCTTCACCGAAGTTTGTGTCATGTTCTCCACATATATGATCAGCAAGCGAGAAGCGGGTTGACATGATTTCTTCATCAAAAAACAAGTTTTTTTGTTGATTTAGTTGGGGTTTCTTTTTTCTTCATCTTCATGAAAATGCATATATATAAATGGTTTTTTTCGTCAACCATTCTCTTGTAGGCATTCAAATCGAGCTTGAGTACCACACTCTAAATGCGGAATCATAATAAAGAGTAATGATATGTGTTACAAATAGCTCGTATTTGGACTTTGTAGAAGTGTGTGTTGGCGAGCCTATTTTTCTTCCTATGCTCGGCTTATTCTACAGCTCGCGTCGGCTCCGAGGTCGTTAAGAGGTTCGGTAAAGATGTGGTCTGCTTCGATGACGGATTCTTCTCGTACCTGCACAAGCAACGAACATGAGGCCCTGGTTGATACCAGGCTTTCCCTCTTCGACGGTCAAGTCAGTACGGTGGAAAAAAACGCAAGTGACTAAAGGCGAATGTTTAGCTAAAGAGTGAGAGGGGTCGGACCGGTTACGTAGCGTTGTATCAAGTTCAACGGGGTAGAATTAAGTAGGCCGGGTTCTTTTGCTTTTATCTCTCCTCTTTCCGTTTTTCTGTCTCTCTTTAAGTAGTGTTGGTGGGTATATTTATAATATCATTCGAGACATATCAGCCCTTAGATCACTGTACCGTCAAATAATAATCTAACGGCGTTAGGGCTATTTAAGGCTCTGACAAGGGTACAGTTCTTGAACAGGACTCACAGTTGGTGGCCTGTGATTGGACCACGCCGATGAAACGCTGAGGGGCCCCTCCAGGGAGCAGCAGCATTAATTGAGGAAGCGTACTCGATACGCTTCTCAAGGCCGGCATAGACACAGCCCGGCCTGTAAAGGTCCGGGGTAGCGCGCCAATCATGACTGACAGAGGCCCGGACATACTGTTTTGGGGGTGACATGGGACCGGACAATGGGATACCGACATTCCCTCGCCATGTGTATCGTTATTTTATAACAAAATAAAATAAAATTAATTAACAGTTGGAACAAGTATTTTTTGGATTAGTTTTGGCTGGCATAAAAAATTAAAGGTAGCATGTTTTGATTTTCCAAGACAGTAAAAAACAATCACATTTGGATCCATTCAGTATATTTTTCAGTTTATTAATACGTGTTAGGTTTTCAGTATGTGACATACCCAAAATAATAGTGTACTAGATTTACGATAGTGTTAATCGTTCGCCGTTCATTCCAAAATGCACTATTATTTATGGTGTGTCAATCAATAATATTTTTTAGTTTTAATTTTAAATTAATTTTAACCTAGATATTTTTTGATTCATTAACTTAGTTTTTTAGTATTTTTTAGTTTTAATTTTAAATTAATTTTAGGGTAGATATTTTTGGGTTAATTAATATGTGTTAACTTTTTAGTATGTGACACGCGCTAAATAATAATGGACTAGATTCACGGTATTGTTAATCTTTCGATGTTCATACTAAAACATTAAAACATAAATATAACCAGTAAAATTAGACATTCTTGTTCCTTTGAAAAATCAAAGACCCTGTCTTCAATTTTTTTTGAAGAAAGAAAAAATGGATTCCTATATTTTCACCCCTCTAATAACGTGTAAACTTAATTATATTTTTATATGACTGGACATGGTAGTTGCATGTGTAATATGTTGACATCAAATAATGCCGAAAATGTCCCTGCCACGGATGGACCAATCTTTCTTGACCTGTCTCCTTCTCTTTATTAATGTAGCACATATGGATAAAGATTATTACATCTTCCATGTGAATAGTGAGTCCCACCCCTACTGATATACTGGATAATTACTAAAACAAAATACAGTCACATTTTGTTCAAGATTTAATTGAAATCATGGGATTATCAAATTTAACCGCCTAATGGTTGGCCAAGATTAAACGACCGTAAATGAGCCGAGTCGAGCTTAGTTGTGTTCAAACCCGACTCGTTTCTTAAACGAGCACTAAAATCTTGTTCAAACTTGGCTCGTTTACAAACGAGCTATTCACGAGTCTGAGTGTTTTCTCAACATGTTTTATGACAAATCCAATATCGTTTGGCTTAAAAAAAAAATTACGTAGCTAAAATAAATGTTAAGATAAGCAATAATAAACTTAGTTATTGTGAATTTAGTTTTAATTAGATTTAGTTTTACAAAATAAATTTATTACATAAATTGAAGAGTATTTATCGATTATCAACATTATATTAGATAAATTTTACATATATAAACAGGAATATATATGAAAATTATATATAAAAAATGATTAAACGAGCTTTCAAACGAGCCGAGCATGTTTATTTTAGTACATATTCTGAAACTTAATTATAAAAACTTATGATTAAAATCTCTTTTAAAGTTAGTTGAAAGATGCTCAATGATGCTTATTTTCTTTACACTTTGTTTTTAATTTAGAATGCTCATTGTATTGATATGTACAAACAATAATTTTTCCTAAAAAATAAGATCTAGTTAAAGAAAGAAACCAGATAAAAAAATATAGTTTCCACACAAAAACCTATTAACAATGTCGTCAAAAATAATCATCTGCATTTCGCCAATAAGCAATAAAAAGACCATGTTGCGTCAAATAACATTCTATCATATATCATGCCCAAAAGCCTTCTTCAGTTGTGGGGCGTTAATTGGTCTCCAGATTAACAATATGTTCCGAGTTATGAATGAGATTTTGATTCAGCCATATAACAGTCTCAACTGGATTGTATAATTTAAATGGATATCCGAAATCATATTATAAAAAATGAGTAGTGATATAAGCAGAGAGTTTTTGACATACACTCTCGCAGATACTCAATATGTATCATCAGATCATGTATGTGAGGATAATCAATGATACATATTAAGTCTCTGCGAGAATTTCTGTCAAAAAGTCTCTCATTATATCATCAATTTTATCATTTCGTAATTCTGCTAGGAATGGTAATCGAATCTTTACATTCCAAATGATACAACGAAACGAGGCATAATATATATATGATGGGCCTAATTTCTTTTGACTTTTTTATTTTCAACTTTTTTTAGACGAGATACTTAGAACATGTTTTAGATCTTTCTAGGCCCGTGCAACAAATCACGATGAGAGTCGCAAGTGGGAAAGAGGCAGATAAAAACATGAGAAACGAGTTCTAAAAAGAAGAAACAAGAGAGAGAGATCGTGAGGGAGAAAGACCGAAAACAACTGAACAAGAAACAAAAAGAAAGAGATGAATAACCGATACAAAAGGAACGCGAGGTATGATATAACGGACTTAGAAGTTTGCTTCAAAAGCATAAAAATAAGATATTTCGTTTGAGTTTGACTAGCTGAAAGCATACTTTTATTAATAAAAAAAAATACCACTTATACATTTAATTCATAGTAATGAAAGCAAACATATGCGGATCCAAGGTAGGTCCGGGGTGGCACGTGCCCCCGATGAATTTTGGTAGTATAATTTTACAATAAAGTTTTGCATAGCTCACCTGGATAACATTTCATTAAACAAGGCAAAGGTCACTGGTTCAATTCACACTTTCTAAATTTTTGTGAACCTTATAATCCATTTTCTTTTTTGTTTCTCATAAAACAACTATTTGCATAATAAAAATAATAAGTTTAGTTTAACATGATAAATTATCAATACAAATATTCCATTTTGTAAAATCAAGTTTCAAAAATGAGGTTTTATTTAGCATCATTTAACTTTTTTGATAAAATTGGTAATTAAGTTGTTTATTTTTGTATGATAACCTAATATTTATATTATAAATAAGTTGTTAGTATAAGTTTCTATGATATGAAACATGATTATCTACACCAAGAAAAAATATTTTATCCAAGCTATTTTTTTTACATATAATTTGGTCTTTATTTGACTTTTGGCGCATATAACATGTTTGATTAATTATCAAATTTTCTTATGATTTTTACTAATAAATAATAACAATCTTATGTAAGACCTTCAAGCATATTTTACTTACTAAACGTGTTTAGAAAAAATTCTACTAGTATAGGTCTTTTGTTACGCATAAAAAAAGAGTTTCACTTATAAAAATACATTTGTATGTTCATCTTCTAAACACTATATAAAGAAAATTATCGACTTAATATATTTATATTGTGCATCCGTTGAACTAAAATACTAAATCCACCCCTAAAAGCAAGGAACTGCATGGTTGCTTGAGCAACAGATCGACCCCGAAAATGCTAGTATTTTGGTAGAAAATGACGAGGAAATATTTGAATTCCCCCGCTCCGGATAACGGACGTCAGAACATGAATACCAGATAAATCCCGACTATCTAGAACAACCAGATGCGATCATTTGGGTTCTCCATCTCGGGCAAGTCATGCCCCACCCATGGAAAGTCATGCCACACCTAGGGGAACTCCCAACTATCTAGGCCAATAAGACGCGATCATCCGAGCTCTCCACATCAGGCAAGTCATGCCCCACTACGGACAAGTCATGCCCCACCTAGGGGAACTCCCAACTAGCTACGAGAACAATATGCGATCATCTGGGTTCTCCACCTCGGACAAGTCATGCCCCATCCCGGGCAATTCATGCCCCACATAGGGGAACTCCCAACTAGCTAGGCCAACAAGACGCTATCATCTGAGTTGTCCAAGTCGGGAAAGTCATGCCCCACCTATGGGAACTCCCAACTATCTAGGTCAACAACATGCGATTATCTGAGTTCTCCAACTCGGACAAGTCATGCCCCATCTAGGGGAACTCCTAACTAACTAGGCCAGCAAGATACCACCATCTGGGTTCTGCACCTCGGGCAAGTCATGCCCCACCTAGATGCTCTACCTCAGACCACAGGCTTGTTCCCGCTCCATCATGTATCATACGGAAACCCTAGTGAAAGTGGCACAAAAGTCATAACAGGGTTGGCGGCAAAAGCTCATGCGGCGCGCTACCTCAACCACTAGTGAACTGCCACGTGTCTACCACAATGTTGGCAGACCGAGGTATGCGGAGGACCGTTAGATGAAGAAGTTGTTGGAAAAACATGTGAAAACATGGGTGTTTCCGAATGGTCACTGGACCAACTTCGAGTCATTATTTCGTGTAACAGCGCTGAGTTGTTTATACCGTACTCAACGTGGTTGAGTAGCCCGTGTGACGAGCTTCGTAACGGTATATCACATGACCTATTCGGAGAATGGGTGTGAATACAAAGTGGCTTCAAAGTTGGTACCTCGGAAGCTCAAATCTGGAAAAAAAAAAATCTGGAAAAACAAAATGGTTAATGAGAAAACCATTTAGAATAATCTCATATTGGAAGATTAAGAGTTAATCTTACAATATATATACCATACCAACCCATGTAGTTATTAAACTAACATGTCCACATACACCTAAGAGTATTAGTGTGTACCACACACGCGCGCTCGCTCGTGTCTCGGGTCTCGGGTCTCGGGTCTCGGGTCTCGGGCACGGGCACGGGCACGGGCACGGGCACGGGCTTGGGCTTGGGCTTGGGCTTGGGATTTGGGATTTGGGATTTGGGATTTGGGATTTGGGGAATGTCTCGGGTCTCGGGTCTCGGGTCTCGGGTCGGGTCTCGGGTCTTGGGTCGGGTCTCGGGTCTTGGGTCTTGGGTCTTGGGTCCAAACCCGAATAGGGAGTTTTGTATAAAATACAAAAGGAGTCCCTAGAGTTTCCAGCAAGAGAAACGTCAGCAATGAATGAGATTAAATGCTGCGGTTTCAGAATTAAATTGAGCGGATTCTGTGGGTGTAACTCCCGGAATTAATGACCACAATTATGGCTGCGGTTTCTATAGAGCCTATAAAAGGCAGCCCTCCCCCTCTCATTTGAACACACCATCATACACACAACTCACAGCATAAGCATACACTTAGGCGTGGGCTTGGGCTTGGGATTTGGGATTTGGGGAATGTCTCGGGTCTCGGGTCTTGGGTCCAAACCCGAATAGGGAGTTTTGTATAAAATACAAAAGGAGTCCCTAGAGTTTCCAGCAAGAGAAACGTCAGCAATGAATGAGATTAAATGTTGCGGTTTCAGAATTAAATTGAGCGGATTCTGTGGGTGTAACTCCCGGAATTAATGACCACAATTATGGCTGCGGTTTCTATAGAGCCTATAAAAGGCAGCCCTCCCCGTCTCAATTGAACACACCATCATACACACAACTCACAGCATAAGCATACACTTAGTGAGAGAGAACCGCACCACCAACAGCTCGACCTGTGGTTCGGTGCCGGTTTCCATACGAACCACTCTGAGATAGAAGTTGTACCTTGGGAACAAAGTCCCGAAACCAGAAACCTTTAAAGGTGGTTCGGGAAATATTGTTTAAGGGAAATTGCTCAGCAGTTGCCTCTTCTTTTACTTTCTGTTATTTATTTTTCAGTCTTTTACTTTCTGTTCATTTCATTTCAGTACCGTTTCATTTCTGTAATTTACTTTCCTGTACTGTTTCTTTTCTGTATTTACATTTCAGTACTGTTTACTTTCAGTCTTTCGATTCTGTTATTTACTTTTCATTTCTGTAATTTCCAGTATTTACAAAAAACAGTCCGGCAGTTTTTTTATTTGTTAAAAACCAGTCCGGCAGTTTTTTATGCTTTAAAACCAGTCCAGTTTGTTTTGTTCAAAACCAGTCCGGCAGTTTGTTTAAAACCAGTCCGGCAGTTTGTTAAAACCAGTCCGGCAGTTTTGTTTAAAACCAGTCCGGCAGTTTGTTTAAAACCAGTCCGGCAGTTTGTTAAAACCAGTCCGGCAGTTTCTGTAAAACCAGTCCGGCAGTTTCTGTAAAACCAGTCCGGCAGTTTCTTTAAAACAGTCCGGCAGTTTCTTTATTTCAGTCCAGCAGTTTTATTTATTTGTTGAGTCAGGAATTGTAATTCATATTCCAATTGTGAGAAATAAAATTGTTTATTTCCTTTGCGTTCCTGTCTCTTTTATTTATTGCCCTTTCATTATTGTATTCGAAATAGTACCAAAACCAACAATCTTAAACAATATCATTTTTTGGTTTTTCTATTTTCGAAATAAGAAAGGACTTTTCTTTTTTATTTTATTGTTGTTGACGTCTCGGTTTTTATTCTCGCAAAATCATTGCTAGTTTACTAGAAATTGAAATTTGCACATAGAATAAATCCGAATTGGTTTTAATCTTTTTATTCTAGAATACTATAAAGAATTCTTAGTGAAATCAAAAGTGATTTGATTTTCACGCTAGAATCTCTTTCATTGGTTTTTATTCTTTTGAAGCAATCTAATTAAGTTATAATTAGTATTTGCGATAAAGAATTTAGTTTTCTTGCGAGAAACTAAACGGTTTTATATTGTCATTTCAGATGACTAATGATGATCAAATACCCACCGTTTCTTCGGAAAACGTGCAGGGCGCACTTGTGATTGGCAGTAGCCATAACAATGCGAGCGCTGCGAGTGGGGGGGCTCAGGCTCAGGCTGAGGCCGAAGCTGCTGCGGCAAAGGCTGCGGCTGATGCTATGGCTGCGGCTGCGGCCGCAGCACAGGCTGCGGCCAAGGCAGCGCTTGTGGCTGCAGCCAGGGCAAAGGGCAAGGCTCCGGCAACACCGGCGATGCCAATGTTTCCAACCTCTCAACTGGAGAGACCGGAAAAGTTTAGGGGCAACAACTTCAAACGTTGGCAGCAAAAGATGCTGTTTTATTTAACTGCCCTTAATCTGACCCGGTTTCTTAAGGAGTCTGCACCCGTCCTAAGCGAGGATGATGAGGACGTGCAGACGGTTTCGGCGGTGGAAGCGTGGAAACACGACGACTACCTATGCCGGAACTACATCCTGTGTGCTCTGGATGACACTCTCTTCAGTGTATTCGAGCCCAAGGCTTCTGCAAAGGAGCTTTGGGAGTCTCTCGAACGAAAGTACAAAGTGAATAACGCTGGCGCAAAGAAATTTGTCGTCACGGACTTTCACGAGTACATGATGACTGATGGGAAGAGTGTTATCGAGCAGGTTGAGGAACTCCAACTCATATACCATAGGCTTGAGGTTGAAGGGCTAGTTATCAACGAACCTTTCCAAGTGGCATTAATGATTGAGAAACTGCCACCTTCTTGGAAAGAGTTTCAAAACTACCTGAAACACAAGCGAAAGGCTATGACCTTGGAGGGACTCATTGAGAGGCTCAATGTTGAGCAAAGCAACCGCCGATCCGGAAGGAAAGGCGGTGGCGGAGCAGGCAACGCGGTTGCCAAGGCCCATGTGGTTGAGGACGCTGTGTCTAAGCGGAAACGCTTTGACAGCGGAGTCGGTGCCTCTCTCAAGAAGAAATTCATGGGAGACTGCTTTGTGTGGAACAAACCGGGCCATCGTGCTGCGGATTGTAAGATGCGCACCGACAAGCCCAAACCCCCCCCAAAGAGGAAGTTCCAAGGGAAAGGGAGGAAGAGGGCACCTGCTCAAGCTAATGTGGCTGAGGGAGGAGATGATGCTGGACAGGACTATATGCACCTGAGTGCTGTGGTCTCGGAAGTGAACCTGGTGGGGAGCAACCCAAAGGAATGGTGGCTGGACACAGGCGCCACTAGTCACATCTGTGCCAGCAAATGGATGTTCAAGACCTATACGGCCGTGGACAATGAGAGCTGCTTCATGGGGAACTCGGCTACTTCCAGGGTGGAAGGAAAAGGAACCGTGCTGCTGAAGATGACATCGGGAAAGGAGCTCACACTGAATGGCGTGCTCCATGTGCCGGAAATTCGCAAGAATCTGGTTTCCGGGTCCGTGATGGTGAACAAAGGATTTAAACTTGTATTTGAATCTGCAAAAATTGTAATCACTTTAAACGGAATGTATGTAGGCCGTGGCTATATGACCAACGGCATGTTTAAATTAAATGTTGGTACTCCGGCTCCTAAAGCCGAGTTAGCTATTGAGGGTACTAAGGCTAAGGCCAGTACCAAGAATAATGTAATCGTGAATGTTGCCCAAGTGGCCAATAAAACTTCGTTTGCTTATTCTTGCGATTCGTTTAATTTATGGCATGGTAGATTAGGTCATGTGAATGCTAATTCTATGAAGAAATTAATATCATTGAATCTACTACCTAATTTTGTATTTGATAAACAACATAAATGTGAGGTTTGTGTTGAAGCAAAATTAACCAAGTCTTCGTATCAACATATTGAACGAAGTACTGAACCTCTCGGTCTAATACACACGGATGTATGCGACTTAAAGTTTATACAAACGCGAGGAGGGAAAAAGTATTTCATCACGTTTATAGATGATTGTACTAGATACTGCTATGTCTACTTAATGAGAAGTAAAGACGAAGCGGTAGAGAAATTCGCTCTTTATAAGACCGAAGTAGAGAATCAACTCAATAAAAAGATTAAAATGTTGAGGAGTGATAGAGGCGGTGAATACGAAGCACCGTTTGCGCAGATATGCGCAGAAAATGGCATTATACATCAAACGACAGCCCCATACTCTCCGGAGCAGAATGGGGTTGCCGAGCGTAAGAATAGGACGCTCAAGGAAATGATGAATGCTATGTTAATAAGTTCTGGGTTACCCCAGAACATGTGGGGGGAAGCGCTGCTTTCCGCCAACTATGTATTGAACAAGCTACCACATAAGAAACGTGATAAACCACCTTTTGAACTATGGAAAGGCCATAGGCCGAGCTATAAATTCTTAAGGGTTTGGGGTTGTCTCGCGAAGGTCCTTGTCTCGCTTCCTAAAAGAACGAGAATAAGGCCAAAGACGGTAGACTGTGTGTTCATAGGATATGCACAAAACAGTAGTGCTTATCGTTTTCTCGTGCACAAGTCGGATAATCCCGATGTGCATGCAGATACTATCATCGAAGCTCGAGAAGCTTCTTTCTTCGAGGAGATCTTTCCCCGCAAGTCTTCCGTAACTGTAGAGACTGAGGAGTCAAACAGTGAGGAAAATGTGGGGGCAAGTGAACCGTTGGAGGAAGAAGAAGAAGAGCCTCGACGTAGTAAAAGGGCTAGAAAGGAAACGACTTTCGGTCCAGATTTTGTAACCTTCATGATAGAAGGCGAACCGGCGACATTCAAACAAGCAATGTCATCCCCGGAAGCCCAATATTGGGAGGAAGCGATCAACAATGAGGTTAAATCGATATTACAAAATCACACTTGGGAACTAGTGGATCTACCACCCGGGTGTAAGCCACTAGGACACAAGTGGATCTTCAAGAGGAAGAGAAAGCTCGATGGAACAATCGAGAAATACAAGGCTAGGCTTGTAGTGAAAGGTTTTAGACAAACCGAAGGTGTCGACTATTTCGACACCTATGCTCCTGTCTCCAGGAAGACGTCAATCCGGATAGTCATTGCTCTCGCAGCACTGTTCGATCTGGAAATACATCAAATGGATGTTAAAACGGCGTTCTTGAATGGTGAGTTGGAAGAGGAAATTTACATGGAACAACCGGAAGGGTTTGTGGTTCCAGGTAAAGCTCACAAGGTGTGTAAACTTGTGAAGTCCTTGTATGGACTTAAACAAGCACCTAAACAATGGCACGAAAAATTTGATAGAGTGATGCTATCAAACGGTTTTCGGATAAACGAATGTGACAAATGCGTCTACGTAAAAGGAAATGAAAAGGACTACGTGGTAGTCTGCCTCTACGTAGATGACATGATTATAATAGGGAGTATTGATAACATCAACTCCACTAAGAAAATGTTGTCACAAAAATTCGAGATGAAAGACTTGGGTGTCGCTGATGTTATACTTGGTATGAAAATTACCAAGACATCAGACGGATATGCGCTATCTCAAACTCACTATGTCAGACAGATGCTTGACAAATTTGATAAAGATAGTAGAGCTACATCCAGAACTCCGATAGAGATCTCAACCACCCTGAAAAAGAACTTTGGGGAGAGTGTGAGACAATTGGAATATTCTCGAATAATAGGCAGTCTGATGTACGTCATGAACTGTACTAGACCAGACATAGCCAACTCAGTGAGTAGACTGAGTAGGTACACCAGTAATCCCAATGAGGAACACTGGAAGGCCATCATGAGACTTCTCAGATACATGAGATACACAGCAGACCGAGGGTTGCATTATACCAGATATCCAGCTGTACTGGAAGGGTATTCTGATGCAAACTGGATCTCGGATTCCAACAGTACACGATCCACTAGCGGAGATGTGTTCGTGATAGGAGGAGCAGCTGTCTCATGGATATCATCCAAGCAGACGTGCATAGCTAGATCAACTATGGAATCTGAGTTCATAGCGTTGGATCTAGCAACAGAAGAGGCTGATTGGCTGAGAAGCTTTCTGGAAGGAATTCCAATGTGGCCGAAACCTGTCCCAGCAATAAGCATGCACTGCGATAGTCAGTCGGCTATTGGACGGGCGCAGGATCATATGTATAATGGAAAGTCCCGACATATTCGTCGGAGACATAAATCCGTAAGAGAATTGTTAGCTAACGGTGTGGTGTCCTTAGATTTTGTGAGATCTAAAGACAATATAGCGGATCCATTTACAAAAGGCTTGACTCAGGTAGGAGTTGAAGTTTCATCGAGGGGAATGGGGTTGAAGCCCATTAAACTGGAAACCTCCTCAGAGGCAACCCAACCCGAACTGGATTCTCCAGCGTCGGGTTCAACGGGAAAACCGAACTGTGGGGGTGACCGAACAAAGCACTCGGGAACTTAAGTTCCCAGCCCATTTCTAGGATGAAAGAGTGATAGACCTAGACCATCTTAAGGGTGAGCATGAAGCTCTTAATGAAAACAAGTATCTCGAAGGTCGAGAGGGGTGAGTCAGGACACCCTTGACTTGAAATCACCTATGACGAGTGTGTATGGCCGATACTATGTGATGAGCCATGGGCTAAATCACTAGAGCACTCGGTTGAACTTTGCCAAGGCAGTCCACGGCCAAATATGGACAACAACCAAAGGGCTTAGTAAGTGGTGTAGAGGGGACACTGTGTGCGCATTACCTTGGTATGCACAAACGCTAAAGGGTTCAAGGCTTAAAGGCTACCCAATAGTAGCATATCAGATTTTACGTCACTACGGCAGGTTCAAGGCGCGCGCTACCTGTCCTTATGCAGTGAACTCTTACGGTTTTCTCTCGTATGCATTTAGGAGCATTTTATTTTCAGCCAATTGCATTCATGTGGGGGATTGTTGGAAAAACATGTGAAAACATGGGTGTTTCCGAATGGTCACTGGACCAACTTCGAGTCATTATTTCGTGTAACAGCGCTGAGTTGTTTATACCGTACTCAACGTGGTTGAGTAGCCCGTGTGACGAGCTTCGTAACGGTATATCACATGACCTATTCGGAGAATGGGTGTGAATACAAAGTGGCTTCAAAGTTGGTACCTCGGAAGCTCAAATCTGGAAAAAAAAAATCTGGAAAAACGAAATGGTTAATGAGAAAACCATTTAGAATAATCCCATATTGGAAGATTAAGAGTTAATCTTACAATATATATACCATACCAACCCATGTAGTTATTAAACTAACATGTCCACATACACCTAAGAGTATTAGTGTGTACCACACACGCGCGCTCGCTCGTGTCTCGTGTCTCGTGTCTCGGGTCTCGGGTCTCGGGGCTCGGGCACGGGCGTGGGCGTGGGCGTGGGCGTGGGCGTGGGCTTGGGCTTGGGCTTGGGATTTGGGATTTGGGGAATGTCTCGGGTCTTGGGTCTTGGGTCTTGGGTCTTGGGTCTTGGGTCCAAACCCGAATAGGGAGTTTTGTATAAAATACAAAAGGAGTCCCTAGAGTTTCCAGCAAGAGAAACGTCAGCAATGAATGAGATTAAATGCTGCGGTTTCAGAATTAAATTGAGCGGATTCTGTGGGTGTAACTCCCGGAATTAATGACCACAATTATGGCTGCGGTTTCTATAGAGCCTATAAAAGGCAGCCCTCCCCCTCTCATTTGAACACACCATCATACACACAACTCACAGCATAAGCATACAGTTAGTGAGAGAGAACCGCACCACCAACAGCTCGACCTGTGGTTCGGTGCCGGTTTCCATACGAACCACTCTGAGATAGAAGTTGTACCTTGGGAACAAAGTCCCGAAACCAGAAACCTTTAAAGGTGGTTCGGGAAATATTGTTTAAGGGAAACTGCTCAGCAGTTGCCTCTTCTTTTACTTTCTGTTATTTATTTTTCAGTCTTTTACTTTCTGTCCATTTCATTTCAGTACCGTTTCATTTCTGTAATTTACTTTCCTGTACTGTTTCTTTTCTGTATTTACATTTCAGTACTGTTTACTTTCAGTCTTTCGATTCTGTTATTTACTTTTCAGTTCTGTAATTTCCAGTATTTACAAAAAACAGTCCGGCAGTTTTTTTATTTGTTAAAAACCAGTCCGGCAGTTTTTTATGCTTTAAAACCAGTCCAGTTTGTTTTGTTCAAAACCAGTCTGGCAGTTTGTTTAAAACCAGTCCGGCAGTTTGTTAAAACCAGTCCGACAGTTTTGTTTAAAACCAGTCCGGCAGTTTGTTTAAAACCAGTCCGGCAGTTTGTTAAAACCAGTCCGGCAGTTTCTGTAAAACCAGTCCGGCAGTTTCTTTAAAACAGTCCGGCAGTTTCTTTATTTCAGTCCAGCAGTTTTATTTATTTGTTGAGTCAGGAATTGTAATTCATATTCCAATTGTGAGAAATAAAATTGTTTATTTCCTTTGCGTTCCTGTCTCTTTTATTTATTGTCCTTTCATTATTGTATTCGAAATAGTACCAAAACCAACAGAAGTATGTCAGCTATGATACAAAGGTTGATAATCAAAGATGAACACTATAAATAGAGCACTGATAACTTTAAGAAAGAAAAAAGGGAGAGACCAACAAAAAAGACTTGAAAGCCTCTCTCTCTAGAAATCCAAGATAGATTAAACAGAATACTTGTAACCGCAATCCGGGGTAACAAGCTGAAAAACATATTTATTTGTATCTCTGTGGCTACACTTGTAACCCCAATCTGGGATAGAGGGTTAAACACTTGTAAATTGTAACAATCTCCATATTAATAAGAGAGCTCTCATCTCCTACATTTTTTTGTGTTTACGTTTGGAATTACATTTATATATATACTTATCGTGAGCTTGTGTGTGTTCTTAAATATTAAATTAACAAGTCAAGTGTGATGAAAAATTACGCTCGCCAGAAAATGGCTCATTTTACTCGAGTCTTTGAGTTAATTTATTACACAGTGTTTTCAAATGCGAACATAGGCAAAAATAGGCACAGGCTAGATGCTAGACAGAGCCTAATCACCTAATGGATTAGCCGAGATTAAGTGATTAAGCAGGAATTACGGAATTAGGCAGGATATGCGTTAGACGGACTATTTTCGCTTAGTTGCCGCCTTGAGCCTTTTGAAACATTGTTATTATTTAATTGTGTTTTTATGCTAGTTTCGGATTCTTGCAGAAAATTGTTATTTTTCGAGATAGAAACGGTTATTTTGACATAAAATGACGAAAAACAAGAACTGGACTAAGAGGGATCCCAGAACGGGACCAATCTGAAAAACTCAAGTCTTGGAACATCTTTTTAATAAAAGAATAACAGATTTAAAGAAGCTATGAACCAAAAATCCAAGAACACTACATCCCAAAATAAATAAAAGATCGGTCTCCCCAGTGGCTACTCGCTAGACATTATGCCGGAATCGGTTATGCCAACAGAATTTTCAGATTCAAAGTTGGATAAGCCTTATAATTATCTTATCCAGCTTAATTTATAGTCTCTAGAGTAGTTGTAATCGTATTGAATAGCAAAAACACAAATTCTAAAAAGAGCCAGAGCTCTTAAGGCTTGAAGCTTCACGGTCTTGTTTTTTCGTTCCAAATTCGTTATAATGTTTTTTTTTTAGATTCGTTTTACTTTCTTGCTCATATTTTTGGTTCTTATTGCGTGACACTATTATTGATTAAAATTCAAGGCGTTGAGTAAGGTAGGGAGATATGTAAAAAAAAAAATCTAACAGAAAATGGAAAACGACCTCTTCGGGGTTTTTAGAACACCAAAGTGGAAACCTTATTTTTCGAGAAGTTCTCCTAAAACTAAATTGAAAGTTACTTTTGGAAAAATTAAATCTGCTAAAAAAGTCGAAAACATACTATTTAATTGAGAAACATATATTTTAAAATAAGTGTCTCCATGGTAAAAAAAAAGGTTTCTAGTCTGCGAAAAAAAAAACAATTTTTTTTTTTCAAAATTTGAATATATATTTAATTTCTTCATTTAACAAGATAAAAATGTGAATATGTTCGATTTTACCTCTTATTAACCTAAGATCGTAACCTACTTTTGGATTCTTTAATATATAAGAAATTTTTCTTTCATGTTTGCTTCCTTTATTAGTATGAACCAAGACAAGCCACGCTTAAGATCCACATGACAAAATATTCTACTACATTTTATGTTACAATCGGCAGCATGGTACTTCTCGGGCCAGTGTACCAGTACAAGCGCCGGGATGCTGAATTATTATGACATATATACCTTACAAAGAAAGCTATATAGAGCGACCTTAAACAAGTGATATATACTTACACTAGAAAGACGATAGCGGCGAGTCAATTCTCCCTAATCAATTCGGTGATTTTGCCTAATAACTTCGGGAGAAGAGTGCCTCCACGCAGAAGGAATTATTGGCCTTAACTGCTAAATTAGCTAAGAGTGATTTTTTTTTTTCCTAACAAAACTAAGAATGGTGTTGACGGTGTCTGTTTTGCTGCCAACAATCACGCCTAAAAGCCTACATAAATGAAGCCAGAAAGTCAAAAGTTGATTATTAATATAATTTTGAAAATTGATACAAGATAACAGACGTCTTTATATAGTTTGTCAAAAATTAAAATCGCAACTCCTTTTGCTTTTTCTTCATTTTTCACTTTTCTTGTTCATAGGAAGTATAATCTTGATTCGCACAATAAAAGGAACAATATCACTATCTCATTCCGAATTTATGTAGTCATCCTTGTTGATTTAAGTATTAGTGGGAAAACGAGAAGATTTCCGAAATCTGAACAACAGTATGCAGAACAAATAATGAGCGAAATATGTGCTATACAAAGATTAATCTGAAGACAAAAGAAATATATTTAGGTATCAGTAATGTTGCTCAGATGATATTAATAAAACATGGTACATTATACAACACAATTAATCCATAATTCAAGTTCATCCACGGAATTAATTTCCCTTAAAAAAAACAATAATTATAACATGATAGCAACAAAGTTATGTTGATTAAACTTCCGTTGCAAAAATCACAACTCTGTTAATTAATTTTTTTAGTCTCGCCACCTCCGAGATCATTCAAGGCAGATTTACTGCAAAACTGGTACTTAACAAAAAAAAACTCAAATGGACGTTTGGTCAGTTTCAATCGGTTTCATGACGGAATACGCCTTGCTTTCGGCCGTTACTGCTTTTGTAGTGTTCTAGATAGAAATCTTGGATGCTATATTCAGACGTTAGTAGAAATATTGCTTATCAGATGAAAAATAAACATTTTAAATAAACAACGTAACAAGCTCAGCGTGTAATTTGTAAACAAGATTATGTATTCATTTACCGCTCTTACACTTCAGACCACACACTTTATACTAGCACGATCAAAACGAAATTAAATCAAATTCGTTAATACTAATTGGAACAAGTCTAGCAAATTCGTTAACACTAATTGGAACAAGTCTAGCATTTTAGACTTTCACCCTCAATTGAGTAGGTGTGAGGACTTGTGAAGTGTAAGAGTAGTAAAAAAAATATTTACTCGCTAAGCAACAATGATTAACACTACAAATCTCATTTTTATTTTGTGTTTTCATATTCACATTTGTACAAGGTTAGATCTATCTATCAGACATTTTCATTACTAGCACATGAAGCGTGACTAAGTTCATGATTTCATACCCCACAACCCTTTAAACCTCTCCACAATCCCCGCACAAATTAAAGGGAGGGCTAGAATACTTATTCTATATACCCACATATTGGACTATATATAATGTAACCCAAGAAATCACAAATTTATATCCCTTCTAACTCCTATGATCATGGCTCACTATGCAAAACATTCATCTCTACTCTTTCTCCTAGCACTAATTTTTACTCTCAATATTGAAGCTAGAGAAAGCAAATTCTTTAGCAAAACCACTCACGACACAAAAGACAACCGTGAGACTGTGCTCACCAGCACGCTCTTAGCTCCCGTACCAGCACCTGCACCAGAAATCGATCCAACTGTTATTGAAGAGGGCTACGGGCTCTATGGACACCTTTCCAATGATAGATCAAATGATGTCATCAAAACCAAAAGAAATCCTCAAAGTTACAACCAAGAGCAAACAAGGTACCCTTACAACAAGGATGACAAGTATGAAAATGGTGGTTATCTAACCAAGGGGTACAAAAGTGATAACTATAAGAATGGTAACTATGATCTTAGTTATGACAATAATGGTTATGTGAGTGGGAAGTTAAGGCAGAGTGACACAAGGTCTTCGCATGATGGTAAATATTTTGATAATGTTGGGAATGTGAACAATTACAACGGGTACGGGGCAAAGAGCGGACTTGGTGGAGAGCGTGAAGGGTATTATGGTAATAATGAGAATGAGTTTGACACCATGGAAGAGTATGAGAAGCAGCAAGGATATCCTGAGATTCAAGGAGAGTATTATAATCCCTAAAGCTTGTAATGAAAAAAAAGGACACAAGAAATTATGGATGTACACATGCATGTTCAGAGCTCAAGAAGCTTTGATTAATTTATTTTGAATCTTCTTGTTGTAATATTTGGCTGAGTTTTAGTATTATGCATTACCGAGTTTGCTCCTTCCAGTTAATGTTAATGCTAAATCCACCCATATTGTTATACAACTATTAAGTACATGATAACTTTCACATAAAACTTCCATGTGAGAGCAGGTTTTGGGTCAGGAAAAGCAGGACAAATATTTTTCCTGAATTAATGATTAAATAAAACTTCTGATGATCTCTTTTATTAGTAATCAAAAAGACTGGTGCTGGTAAAAAGGGTAAACTAAGGAGACCTGTGGCAAGCTAATAATAAAATCATCATAGATTAAGGTTTAGAGCCAATGCAAAAGAAAAGGTAACAACATAATAACAGCAAAACATACACACGCCTTGGCCTTTTATTTTCGGAAACCATGTTTTTGTTGCCTTGTAGCCATATAATAGTATTAGCTAGTAAAATGTTTAAGCAGTGATACATGTGCAGTTTGAAATAACTAATTTCAGAAACTGAAACAAGTTACCCAAAACAATCGGTTAAAATACTTCATAACAATAAAAATTGTTACGGAACTATTATAGGTTTACGATTTTATCAACAAATTGCCACGATTAAATCCGCGATATCAACAAGGGGACAGAAATTGGCGTATCTTCACCAAGGACTGGATTAAACAAATCTACTTCTCCATAACGCTCCAAAACACGCATCCTGCAGTCCTCAGCAGCCATTGATCCAGTTGAATAAGCACCGTGCACAGATCCAGGATAATCTATGCTTGTTGCTTCTCCAGCAAAGAAGAGGTTATCCACAGGAATCCTTAACCGCTCGTACAGATCATGGGATTTTCCTACTGTATCGTAGCTATAGGATCCAAGTGAGTTAACATCCGACCCCCATCGAGAAACAAGATATTGGATCTGCAGTAAAAATAATGCTACATCTAAGTTAACGAATAATTATATAACCAAGAGTAGAAACATGTATATTTCATAGTACATCTTGTTAGCAACCCTTTGAGAAACAATAAATGAAAATCTGCAGTGAAGACAGATGTTGAATAATAATAATTACTTAACCAATTACAAAAACCTGTATATGCTCTGATAACTACTACCAGAGCTTGTTTGGCTATTATTTTCAAGCAAATAAGCTGGATAACTTTAGCTTGAGTGGAAACCTGACTTAGTTCAGTTTATAATTTCTAGCTTTATTGGGCCATATAGCTTTGCTTGGCTGCAACTTTAGAGCAAATGAGCCGGACAAATTCTTAGCTCGAGTAAAAAAACGAAAATTTGTCCAGTTTAAAGCATCTAAGCATTTTCAAAACCAAAAAAAAAAAACTTGGTTTTGTTTTTTTAAGCTGGTCAACCAAATGCAGGTTTTAAGTAAAAAACTGGGCTTCAACGCTGTAACCAAACAAGGCCATGGCCCCATGGCTAGCATCTCATGACTCTTTAACTCTCTAGTGCTGAGTGCAGAGAGGAATTGATGGAGTAACCCAACAAATTCTAAAATGCCACACGTATAATTGTCGCTTAGCTTGAATTGGAAAAAACTATTTTTAGGTAGGTATGAGCTAATTATTGAAGAGGACCATTTGTGCACATAATTGTCATAACAGATAGAAAGAAACTGAATTAAACCAACTACTAAAGTACGAATCAGCATGGATAGAGTATAATATTGGAACAAAAAGAAAATAGGAAATATTACCGGATCCGATGCGTCAGGAAGTATTTTCTTCAGTTGCGTGAAAGCAAAATTAGCAGCAGCTTCATCAGACATTTTCTCAATGTCACGAGCCAACTGCCCTGCTGGCATATAGACAAGAACAGAATGACCAGTGGCCTTGTGGAGATTCAGAAAATAGCTGCATCCATATGAAGTTTCCGCAACTACACCCAAAAACTCCACATTGGGCCAAAAAACATTCTCAAAGTGCAAAACAATCTTGTTCTCAATCCCAATCCCAAGGTCAGCAATAGCTTCTTCTTTCCACTCGGGTAGTCTTGGCTCAAATTTAATTGTGTTGGATTTTAATACACCGAGAGGAACGGCAACAATAGCAGCGTCTGCAATGAATGTTCTCCCATCTTCAACAGTGACCACAACTCCATGGTGACGCCTATCGATTCTCGAGACCCTTAAGAGAAAAGATAAGAAAAGCTATTAAGATGTCAACCTTAAAATAAAATAGAAATGAAGTCGTAAATTTGATAGTTAAATCTCACCTGTGGCTCAAGCGAATATCGAGGCCTTTGGCTAGAGTATTAATAACAGGGAGATATCCCCGGACCATGAGCCCATGACCACCAGGAAGCAATTCTTCCTGCAAAGAGAAATTGAAGATATATCAGCACAGGTTCTCGTTTTACAGTATAAAAAGTACCAACATTATTATGTATTTTAAAAGATTCTGTAGATTCCGTGTAGTCATGTGCCAAAAGGTTCTAAAATTGCTTTTGCATACTAGACTCCAGGTGCCAGCTTCACGGTAAACTGCATCTAATTTCACAAGAACACTGTTCTGAATTTCAACAATCATTACCTTCAAAACTAATTTTTACTCCACAATAAATCACTAAGCTAAAAAAAAATCACTAAACTACATCATCTTGGCCAGCTAAACTTTTTTTAAAACCAAACCTGCCATCTCAAAAATTAAAAATCACTGCACAAAACAGTGCGAAAATTTCAAATTCCAAAATATTAAAACTCGCCCTCCCTTCATCTGCATATACTAATTACAAAACACGTATACTTCAATCTCCATCATTATATTAACACTGCATATACAGGATATTACTCTTAAATAAACGAAAACGAGAACACTCTCAGGAAACCATGTTCAAGTATCATCATGTGAACGGAAAGTATTGTCACTACCTTTAAGTGATTAATGAATACTTCTCAAAATTAACTAGAGAAAACACACAACTACTGTCGCTACCTGGCAATTCCAAAAATCGGACAAAATATATAATCTAAAGGAAACAAACCACAAAACTTGAGGGACTTTCAGAAATAAATTTTGTTGTAAAACTTGATATTTGGTATTACTAACAAAGAATTCTATTCATAATGCTAAACCCAAAAAAGTGAAAGAAAAGAACAAGCAACTTACCTGGTCCCATGATCTTGCCGAGATAGTATCAGCATCTGCAGCAAACCAACCTTCCATTCTGCACAGATACCACTGCAACACCTTATGAGCGATTCCATCCAACCTATAATCACATTATTTTGGTAAAATACAGTTACATTGGTTAATAAAATAAGTAAGTGAGAAATATATTCTGAAAATAAAATAAAATCAAACATCTATGAACAACCTCATATCCGGTCTTCTTTCAAAGACGGTTGAGATAGCATGAAGTACAGAAACGTCTTCGGTGTATTCATCTCGAACCTTATTTGTCTGCAGTGAAAAAAGCAAATAAATAATCAAATCCACGGAATACCATTGCATGAACATACAAGAACACAGAATGATATACAAACACACGTGATATAAAAAAGGGCATACCTCTTCCAAAATTTTCCCAAATGCTACACCAACCTCCTTAACTAAATCTTGAGGCACCTGATTGCCATCCATATCAAAGAGTGCATAGCTGTAATAGGATAAGCCCACTATGAATTGATAATTTGATACATACATAGTGTAAAAGAAAATTCCGCAAATCACTAAAATGCAAGTTAAGGAATCTCCATTGTCATCTCTAGGATTGTGTGTATTGTAATTGGGTATAGATGTTTAAAGTAGATTGAGAAAACTCCACTCAAGGGTTATTATAGTGAAAATAAACACTACAGCTAGAGATCAATGGATGAAGGTGAAACTGGAAATCATGAAAGAGACACATATCTTAAACAATAAACATATATGACAACCTTGATTGAACCAATGGTTAGAAGCAGAATTAAAAAAAAAATTAGTTTTACCTTTCCAAATCATGATCATACAACACAGAATTGTCACCACTAGTACGGTACAGAGGCAACCCTAGTCTACCAATTAAAGGGGCCAAAGGATTTTCATTGGAGACTCCATGCAACCTGAAAATTCAACCAAAAACAAACAAAAAACAAGTCAATTCCAACTAATAGAATGGGTTAAAGTATTCTTTAAAGTAAAACTTAGTAATATGTACCATGATGCACCCAAGTCAACAGGAAATCCAAATGAGTAATCTGTGTGAGCTCGGCCTCCTATTCTATCTCGTGATTCTAACAAGACAACCTGTAAAAAAACGCGGTAACCCTGTTTTAGTATCTTCATAAATAATTTTTGCACCTGAAGAAAAGATTGGAGATTTATTTTTATATCATCTGATTTTGTTTTGCATTAGAGGATCCTCTTCATTGTAAAGATTAACAAAAATGTAACACTGTTGAATACATCCTTGATATTACCTGAAATGAAGCATCACGAAGGGCACGAGCAGCCGATAAACCAGCAAAACCACCACCTATGACGATGACTGATGGTGTGGTTTTTTGCCGCCTCCTACCCTTTGAATAAGTTAGACCTACAAGATACAAATAAAAACTGTTCCTCAGCCTCGGTCTTTAAAAAAAAGTGCATTCTACCAGTAGGAAAAATGGTCCAAGTTAAAATGAATATGGAATACAGGAACCTGACAAATTCAATATTCATACCGGGTTCAACAGATACTGTCATCATAAACTAAAACTTAAAAGATAAAAACAACCCCATCAAATGTTTCCTTTTACCTCGAGTATGGAACTATTCACAAATACATAGACATTCGATGGATTTCGAACTTTTACTTCTTAGAATTGCATTGTACTGTTTAGCAAAAATAGCTACAAAAAACAGATGGTTTTCCAACTACTCTTCACATCATTAAGAATAGAAGATACATCGATCTATAATAAGGAGAAAAGAGATGTACTCTACCATCAAACTTAATAACCACAAATATCTAAATAAAAACCATACAAAAAGAAAAATCAGGGCAAAGACGCCTTCAAAACTCTACTTCAATGACATATTAGCTCTGCAACAAGCCTAACATTAGTTCTCCATGTTCGCAGCATTGATTTATCCTCAATACAATTTGTAAAATCGCTACTTGTTGGAATAGTCCCACATCGTTGAGGCATTGATAAAGCCAATGATTAATATATGCCCCTCTCCTTCCTTACTAATAGGCCTTTTAGTGGGTAATGGATGGGTTTCTACATGGTATCAGAGCCAAAGGCTAGCCCGTTTGTATGATGGGCCATCTCCACCCGATTTGTTGATTGCACTTGTTGGGCTTATCGGAAATTGACCAACTGAGGGGGAGTGATGGAATAGTCCCACATCGTTGAGGCATTGATAAAGCCCAAGGATTAATATATGCCCCTCTCCTTTCTTACTAATAGGCCTTTTTAGTGGGTAATGGATGGGTTTCTACATGGTATCAGAGCCAAAGGCTAGCCCGTTTGTATGATGGGCCATCTCCACCCGATTTGTTGATTGCACTTGTTGGGCTTATCGGAAATTGACCAACGCACAAGTGAGGGGGAGTGTTGGAATAGTCCCACATCGTTGAGGCATTGATAAAGCCTAAGGATTAATATATGCCCCTCTCCTTTCTTACTAATAGGCCTTTTAGTGGGTAATTGATGGGTTTCTACACTACTCCTTACAAGCTACAACAACAAAGTCCAACCGAGAAACGAAAGTTTATTTTATTACTTTTTTCTTCTAAAGAAGACATTTTTAATACAGTATCAAAACGAGAAACCATATGCGTTTAACCAAAATTAATTTAAGCCCCTCAGAAGGTAATAGGTACCAAACTCGGCCGAAGATATTTAACCAAATGTTAGATACAGTATGATGTAATTTCGTGTAAACAAATTTCAGTCTCAACTATAGTAAGACCTGTATTAAACTGTCGAACGCACAACAACAATCGAGTCCGAAATATAAAAGTGACACTTTTAGCCCATAAACTCATCTTCAATGAACAAAAAAAATGATCTGGTCTAAGAGCTCCGCTTGTTACGTTAGATAAAACACACTCAAAACAGAAGAATATAAAAAGAGAAAGTAATTTGGCGAAACTGCAACTTGATTAAAGAATCATTGACCACAGTTTATATAGCCTAAACATTTAAATTTCTAACTATCAAATAAAAAAAATTGAACCCTAAAAAAAATACACAAAATGATAAAAACACAAAAAAAACAAAATTAATTAAATGAAATGAAATTAAAAAGGAAAAAAAACACAAACCTCGATTCAATTGAGCATTATACTGCTGCTTCTGAGACTCCATTTTCCACCAAATAAAATCCCAGAAAAATTTAAATCAAAACCACCCAACAAAATTAAATAAAAGGGTAAATTAATTGTTTGAGGTGAATAATGGAGAATAAAAACAAGGAGACAAGTGATGAAGTGGTTCGAATTTGTAGAAAAGAAGCTCATGCGGGTATATAATTTATATATTAATTAATAAATATTTATAATACTATGTAAATTAAAACCCAGCTCGTGTTTTTTTATGATCTGTTTCTCTCTCTATATCTATATGTATATTATATTTAGAGAGAGAGATACTTTTATGTGTTTGGTAATATGGAGTCCGTGTTGGTCTGGAACTTTTTATATATATATATATTCCTATGAGTATTATTTTATTCTAGTTAGTTTTTTTTTTAAATAAGGAATGTTTTTTATTATTTTTATGGGAGAGCATATTTTCTGTTGGGGTAATATTATTATATTTTTATAGGCTGATGAACTATGGGTGTTTTTAAGTAACATAAAAAAAAACTATGAAAACTTGCAATTGAACCCATATAGTATTATGGGTTTTGTAATCATACATGTGAGATGTTTTAAATTGGTTCATTTTCGATAGTGATTCGTTCATTCGTTGGGTGCATTTTCTAATATCCGCTAAAGATATTGGTCTTTAATTTTGGATTATTGTGCTTTCATTGAGTGAATTTGGTACGTATGTTACTTCGCAGTTTTTCTTGCTTGTGAATGCAATTGAACTCATATAGTATTATGGGTTTTGAAATTATACATGTGAGATGTTTTAAATTGGTTCATTTTCGATAGCGGTTCGTTCATCCGTTGGGTGCATTTTCTAATATCCGCTAAAGATATTGGTCCTTAATTTTGGATTATTGTGCTTTCATTGAGTGAATTTGGTACAAATGTTACTTCGCAGTTTTTCTTGCTTGTGAAATGCTAAGTTCCATTAAGATCGTTGTATATAAATAAAATAAATAAAACTTTTATTTGTACGTTGCAGGGCTATCTTATAAAAAGGGTATGATGATGCAAAATTCAACATGATCTATCGTCGTCATAGGTGGTGATTTTATCGGTTTATTGTGCAGACGATTCGTGATGCTTTGCTTTGTGCACATGAGTATATATCTAATACTACGAGTTTATTGCTATTTTTTATGATGAGTAATTTCTGATAAAAACACAAAACACACTCACAAGAAAATTACCACTTTGTTACACCGTCATAAGTGGTGATTGACGGAATGAAAAAGAAATATCCAAAAGAGTATCAATGTATCATACATAGACTTATAAGTTTAAAATTGGTCGTACGGGGATTATTTGCAAAATATGAAAAGTTCATGATAGCTAATTGTAAGTTTCCAAAGTTTATGAGTTAATTTGGATACCCTACATAGATTATGAGGCCCCTCGAAGTTTTTCATTTTAATAACGCAGGAAGCCCGCAAATATTTCATACAACTTTCGTCTTCCACTAAAAATGGTTACACATTTGGTTATTAAGAGAACACACAAATCACAATAAATAAAATTAAAACGAGTAGATATTTATTCTACTTTACGTATGTGGGAAAGTTTGATCTAGAAACATGTACAAAATATACTACACGTAAATGGCTAAATTGTTACAAGAATAAAGCTGAATCTTTGTCCAAGACTAGGGATCATGATTCGAATTTCCCAAAAGGCTGGCAATATTTATTCTGCCCCCCTGTGAAAATGTTTTGTTGACAACTGAGAAAACGATGGGTTTTCTTTCCTAAGCAAAAGGAACCATGTTATTGGAACTGGAAACAAAACAAACCATAACTATTGAACCATTTGAGCTAGAAATGCTTGTACACCTATGTAAATTAAAGCAAAATAAAAGAAAATGTTGCAAACTCTATTCATAAAAGCAATGAGAAGTATCAAGTCCAAAGAGCTCAACTCAAATGTTTGTTAGCAACATCCCTTTTTTTAGTTTCCATACACCTGCACAACCTCAATAGCCATACAAATTTCGAAGCAAATTTTACATTTCCACCATTAACACTTCAAAACCAGGGATGAAGCAAGGTATAACGGGTGTGCCGGCCGGATTTACATAAAACAGTTATATTAAGTGAAATAAAAAAATGAACGGTGTCAAATTATCGTTTTTAACGTATTATAGTGAAAATATATGGTAAAAAATAATACAAAATCAGAATTATATGGGTGTCATGTAACTCCCGATGGTCTCTACTTAGATTCCCCTTGTTCACAACTTAAATTCAATGCATTTAAACACAAGCATGATGCCCCAGACTTCAAATATGATTACCATAGGCCATTTTGAAAATGTTACCGGCGAAATGAACACTCATGTAGATTCAGAAATATCAAGATCAAAGTTGTCTAAAATATAAGAAGGTTAAAAATACATGAATCAAAATTGACAATGTGAAGCCAAAATTTAATAATTAAATAGAAAAGTTTAATAGAATTTAACTGGAAACCTAAAAACGGTAATACAATGAAAATCAAGTACTCCTAAATATATGGAAAAGATAAATATACCCATTTCCGTCGACATTTTGAATTCAGTTATATATAAAGAATGAACATTAATTTTTAAAAATATTGTTATAGATATCTTAAGACATTATTGTTAAACCTCGTGATCATAAAGAGAGTTATTGATAATAAACCAAAACACAGAGAAAGATAATAAAGAAAATATGTATGTATTATGATTTATGAGAGTTTAAATAGATTACAGGAGAAAGAGATCTATATATACATTTAATTTAGTGAATAATGACCAATAACCCTAAACCTATAAAACATAATATATGCTAATTAACAATTATATACTGTCGTAAATTTAGTTAGATGAAAGTTACTAGAGAAACAAATTTTTTAAGTAAATCGAAGTTTCCCATACCTTTAGAATTAAGACAAGGTGATGGACAAAGATTTAATTTCGTTTTTGATTTTAACATGACATGTTTATATTTATTGTCTATTTTTGTGGCATGTGGATAGTCCAATTTAGAACTTGGTCGATCAAAATGGTTATATTTTTTCTTTGAATGAGGAACATATTCTCTTCATTCTAAATTTGATTAATATTCAGTCGATATCAACATGTAGTAAATTAAAATGTGACAAAGTTACTTTGTTCTCCTACATAAAAGCTTGTGTGAGCAGAGCAACAAACTTTTACTTAACTGAAGAACATTGTTAACAAATCTAAGAATATGTAATTAATAATTTTTATTATTTTCTCCTACCTTGTTAAGTTCGACGAATAATGTAATTTATGTAGTATATGTACTAGATCACTTAATTTGAATAAATTCTTCTTTTTCCATGATTTTTTCTTTAAAAAAATATCACCATGAGTAATGAATCATCAACGTCACAAATTGATGTGTGTTTATGTTTGTGTATGTGTGGGGTGGAGATGGGGGGCAAGGGTTGTCAAAGAGAAATGACGTCAATGAAAGTCCCTATAACAACGTTATAAAACGTGTTTTTAAAGTGATGCTAGAACACACAACTTCTACATAAAATCATGACTCATACTAAAAACTCAAATAAAATAGTAGAAGTCTAGTTGAGCCTACATTAAATTTAAATATTAATTAAAAATAATAAAAAATTATTAAATCTATTATTACTGATATATATAGGAGAGGTTATATACAAAAAGAGGGTGACTTTTTAAACTTCAAAAAGTCTGAAAATACTCTCAGACCGTAGATTAAATCTACGGTCTGTATTGATTCAACACAGACCGTAGATTTAATCTACGGTTTACAGACATTTGCTGCAAACCGTAGATTAAATCTACGGTCTGTGTTGAATCAATGCAGACCGTAGATTTAATCTACGGTTTGCAGCAAATGTCTGTAAATTACACAGTCAGTCCCTGATTTTCAGAATTACACAGTCAGTCCCTGCGCCAAAATTACACAGAAGGTCCCTGAAAAACAGAAACTTACGTAAAACATTTTTTATACTACATTCTCTCTCTTTCTCTCAAAAACCCCCAATTTTCAACCCAAAAAATCACCCAAATCAATCAACCACATTAACTATCAACTTTATTAACAAAAAACCCCAAATCATCAATCAAACTTATCCATAATTCAAGGGTATATCTTTTATTCTCTAATTTATTATGTTTTTTGTGTAATTTAAATTTGTAAAAAAGGAAAAAATATATAAAATATGCAAATCCATAATTCACTTAGCTATATATCATTGTTTGTTGTTTGTTTATATTAATTATAGAAATTTTAATAATTGTTGATATTTGTCCCATTTTTGCATGTTTTTTTATTTTTTGTAATTTTAATTTGTAAAATAGGAAAAAATATATAAAATATGCAAAACCATAATTCACTTAGCTATATATAATTGTTTGTTGTTTGTTTATATTAATTATAGAAATTTTAATAATTGTTGATATTTGTCCCATTTTTGCATGTTTTTTTATTTTGTTTGGTTAATTTGAATTGTTGAGAATGTGTTTGGTTATGATTAAAAAATTGAATTATTATTGTTTGGTTTATGAAAAAATGTGTGTTTGGTTATGATTAAAAAATTGAATTATTATTGTTTGGTTTATGAAAAAATGTGTGTTTGGTTATGATTAAAAAATTGAATTATTATTGTTTGGTTTATGAAAAAATGTGTGTTTAGTTATCATTAAAAAATTTAATTATTATTGTTTGGTTTATGAAAAAATGTGTGTTTGGTTATGATTAAAAAATTGAATTATTATTGTTTGGTTTATGAAAAAATGTGTGTTTGGTTATCATTAAAAAATTTAATTATTATTGTTTGGTTTATGAAAAAATGTGTGTTTGGTTATGATTAAAAAATTGAATTATTATTGTTTGGTTTATGAAAAAATGTGTGTTTGGTTATGATTAAAAAATTGAATTATTATTGTTTGGTTTATGAAAAAATGTGTGTTTGGTTATGATTAAAAAATTGAATTATTATTGTTTGGTTTATGAAAAAATGTGTGTTTGGTTATCATTAAAAAATTTAATTATTATTGTTTGGTTTATGAAAAAATGTGTGTTTGGTTATCATTAAAAAATTTAATTATTATTGTTTTGTTTATGAAAAAATGTGTGTTTGGTTATCATTAAAAAATTTAATTATTATTGTTTGGTTTATGAAAAAATGTGTGTTTGGTTATCATTAAAAAATTTAATTATTATTGTTTGGTTTATGAAAAAATGTGTGTTTGGTTATGATTAAAAAATTGAATTATTATTGTTTGGTTTATGAAAAAATGTGTGTTTGGTTATGATTAAAAAATTGAATTATTATTGTTTGGTTTATGAAAAAATGTGTGTTTGGTTATGATTAAAAAATTGAATTATTATTGTTTGGTTTATGAAAAAATGTGTGTTTGGTTATGATTAAAAAATTGAATTATTATTGTTTGGTTTATGAAAAAATGTGTGTTTGGTTATGATTAAAAAATTGAATTATTATTGTTTGGTTTATGAAAAAATGTGTGTTTGGTTATCATTAAAAAATTGAATTATTATTGTTTGGTTTATGAAAAAATGTGTGTTTGGTTATGATTAAAAAATTGAATTATTATTGTTTGGTTTATGAAAAAATGTGTGTTTGGTTATGATTAAAAAATTGAATTATTATTGTTTGGTTTATGAAAAAATGTGTGTTTGGTTATCATTAAAAAAATTAATTATTATTGTTTGGTTTATGAAAAAATGTGTGTTTGGTTATCATTAATTGGTTATAATTGAGTTATCATTGTTTGGTTATCATTGAATTATCATTGTTTGGTTATCATTAATTGGTTATGTTATCATTTTTTTGGTTATCATTAATTGAGTTATATTTGGTTATCATAGTTAGGATGACAGACCCAGGTCCACAGATTAAAGGGAGGTTGGGTATTTTACGACAGACCGGTCACATTTCTAATCAGACTTGGGATGCTGGCAGAGAAGCGGGTAAAGGAGATGCCAATAAGATTAGGGTTTATAATTATAGTTGGCAGATACCGACGCCTGAAAGGGTAGTTCATAATATCATTAGGGCTGGTTTTTACGGTATTTACAGTATAGGTAATTATACCGTAGACCGAGGGTTGATTACAGCCTTAGTTGATAGGTGGCGTGATGAGTCGCACACGTTCCATTTTGTCGGGGGAGAGTTGGGGATATCTTTACAGGATGTAGAGATTATGCTCGGTCTGAGGGTGGATGGTCTTGCTGTGACCCGGTCGGAGCGGAATGACACGAAGGCGAGCAGGTTGGCTATGATGGAGAGTTTGTTGGGTGTTAGGCCGGCTGACAATCAAGTCGATCAAAACTGTCTGACAGTTAGACTTGATTGGATGTTACAAACCTTCGGTGAATTACCCCCCAACCCTAGTGAGGAGCGTTTACTATATCAGTCTAGGGCTGCCATGCTATTATTACTGGCTGCACATGTGTTTTCGGATAAGAGCAGTGATCAGATTCCACTCTGGCCTCTGCCATTTCTGGAGGATTTTGACACATGTGCTGAGTATAGTTGGGGATCAGCTCTTCTGGCCTGGTTAGAGGCTAATCTATGCAGGGTGGTACGTTGTAAGACAACCGGAGTAAGCGGGGCGGTTATGTTTCTGGATATGTGGGCGATTACCAGACTACTGCCGGTTAGACCGTGTGAAGAGCTGCCGGAAGATGTCGAGCCACCGGAGGGCTTGCCTAGGTTCCCCCTCGGTTACAGGTATGATATTTATTTAGTTTTTGAATTGGATTTGCTTTTTTATATTATTGTGTCATCTATCATTTACTTAGCTGCCGGTTATATTTATTGTTTATCGGTTTTTGTTTGTATATTACAGATGGAAGATGTGGCGGCAAACTAACCTTACGCCATATGTCTACGGACATAATGTGGTCCACATACGTGACCAGTTTGACAATATGTCGCCTGAACAGGTAAATTATAATTTTCGTATTATATGTAACTTACGTATTATATGTTGTATATGTTTGCATTGGTCTTATCTTCGCAGAATTTATTACTCGTCTATTTTTAAACCATTGTTTATATATTCTAATTTGATGATTACAGATAGTGTGGCAACCTTACGGGGATCTTAATCAGTATCCGGAATACTGCACGCGGGGCCGGTATATGTGGCATTGTTCTGTGCCTCTCATTTGTAATGAGAAGATTGAGTACCACCCCGCGGACAGGTTCATGAGGCAGTTCGGTTTTGTGCAGCGGGTCCCTACGTATATCTGGAAACCAAGACAGGGTCACGGCAAGGATAGAAGATATGGGATTGGGCAAAAACACGACTGGCCTTTACTAACCGGAGAATTTATAGTCGTGTGGAATGACCGCCACACCCGTCTTATTAACGGCGAATATGGCACGGGGACGTCACCGGGTTACATGAAATGGTATAGAGAGCGGACCCGCATCTTCATAAACCCACCTGAACTTGCCCCGCCCCCTCACGGTTTCCGGGAGAATACGGGTGTCTTCAATAAAATGGTAACTACTAAATCGTTTTTTACTAATAAATCGTTACTTCTTTTTATGTATATTTCAATACTAATAAATCGTTTTTTATTGTTTTTTTTTTTACAGAAAGCGATGTTGCGCCGCAGTTTCAAATCGTTCAAACGGGCGAAAATGAAAACGGACGTGGACTTACTACGTAAGGAGTTCGCTGAAATGGGTATGAATCCGTATGGGTCAGCTGATGAACAGTCGGAGGGGGAGGATGACGATGACGACGACGACGACGACGATGGTGATGACGACCTACGTTACGACCCAAGAAATTACACTAGGTCGGCAAGTTGTCGGCGTCCCGACGAAAGAGGCAGAGGGGAAGGCGAATCTAGTAGCGGCGGTAGAAGAACCAGTGGAGGTCGACCCCCGACTACAGATCAGGGTCCGGGTCCGAGTTCAAGCGGTCATGGTCGTCGTGCTTCTTTTGCTTGGTCGGGCTACGTTCAGGATGATGTCCCGTTCGAGCATCATCCTAGTCATCAGTCAACCGACAGTTGGAGTCGAGGGTTGACAGTTACATCCCACGAGCGTGCGCCGCATCCAGAATCGCAGCAGCGACAAAGACGGCGTACGGAGCTAAACGAAATCGAAGAGTCTGCTGAGCCGTCATCCGATAGATTAACATCGGCGGGAAAGATGCTCCCTATGTCCAACTTTAAAACATTTAGTCGTTACAAAAAAAAATAAATGCACTGTTTTTGTATTTGATTTCTATGTTTGATTTGTCAGTTTTATTATTAGCTAGGGTTGGAATATTATAAATTCGTAGGTTTAATTTGATTTCTATGTTTGATTTGTACGTTATAAATTCGTAAGTTTAATTTGATTCGTATGTTTGATTTGTATGTTTTAGGGTAAAAAATATTCTGTATTTTAATTGATAGGACCAATATTGAGTTTTTACAAACCCTAAACCCTAAACCCTAAACCCTAAACCCTAAACCCTAAACCCTAAACCCCGAACCCTAAACCCTAAATTACAAACCCTAAACCCTAAACCCTAAATTACAAACCCTAAAACCTAAACCCTAAATTACAAACCCTAACCCTAAACCCTAAACCCTAAACCCTAAATTACAAACCACCCTAAACCCTAAAAGCTAAACTGTAAACCCTAAACCCTAATTTACAAACCCTAACCCCTAAACCCTAAACCCTAAATTACAAACCATAAACCCTAAACCCTAAATTACAAACCCTAAACCCTAAACCCTATATTAAAAACCCTAAACCCTAAACCCTAAATTACAAACCCTAAACCCTAAACCCTAAACCCTAAACCCTAAACCCTAAACCCTAAACCCTAAAAAACCCTAAATATTCTGAAATACATACAAACCGTACATTTAATGTACGGTTTGTACAGATTTCATACAAACCGTACATTAAATGTATGGTTTGCATGTATTTTGTGCAAACCGTAAAAGTAATGTACGGTTTGTACCCCTGATTTGAGCAGCGACGTTTTACGAATGTACTTTTTGCACTGAATCACCGTAAACAACGTAAAAAAAAAAAAACTACAAACCGTAAAAGTAATATACGGTTTGTAGTGTAAATTACATTGGATACCATATCTATCAAAATAATTCCGACAACACATTATCACTTTTGAATTATTATGACTTGACAACCCTATCCGAAAATGACTACTCAATGCATTATTAAAGTTTCGAAATGACTACACCAAAAATTCACTACAAACCGTAAAAGTAATCTACGGTTTGTAGTGTAAACTACATTGGATACCATATCTATCAAAATAATTCCGACAACACCTTATCACTTTTGAATTATTATGATTTGACAACCCTATCCGAAAATGACTACTCAATGCATTATTAAAGTTTCGAAATGACTACACCAAAAATTCACTACAAACCGTAAAAGTAATCTACGGTTTGTAGTGTAAACTTACCCTATAAATATGACTCAATTTTGCCAATTCTAACAAACCATAAAATCAAACACAAACACATTTCGGAAATCTCTAAAAAAATCCTCATTTCTCCCCAATAAAATATACAAACAAACACTTTTTCGAAAATGAATTACAACTATGGTTATGACAACAACCAATGGAATAACAACAACAATGCGAATTCATCCAGTGGCTCAAACGATGAGCTAACTGATTATTCGGAGCACTTTGAAGTTGATGAATTGACTTGGGAAACAAGGGATGAAATGCTTGCTGATCTTGCTGATGTGGCTGGAAATTGGGGTTTCATCCTTACGATTCGTAGGTCTGGAGGGGGTGATGGGAGCAGAACACCGTATGTTGATATTGTGTGTGATAAATCGGGGGTTTACGAAAAAAAGAAACCATCTTCCGTAAAATCAGGTACAAAGAAAAAAGATTGCCCATTTTTCATTAAAGGTTACGTAGTTAATGGTGAATGGATGTGTCACGTAGAAAATGGACAACATAACCACCCACCTCCAACTTACCTCCAAGGGCAAGCACGACGTGCTCGTTTAACCCAAGATGAAAAAGAAATTGTTAAAACTTTAAGGCAAAGTAGTTTTAAAGTTGGTGCAATATTAGAGGCCATTAAAAATAGAAATCCTGACAATGTATCAAACACTAAAACGATACATAATTTTTTGGCCGGACTGAAATTTAAAGAACGAGATGGTAGAAACCCGATACAGGAACTGTTTAATTTGTTGGATAGCCATCGCTACACGTTCTACTATAATATGAACCCATCAACCCATTCCCTTGAGAACTTGTTTTTTGCACACCCCGATTCTATAAGGATGTTCAAAGCTTTTCCTGATGTCTTGTTAATGGATTGTACATATAGGACAAACCGTTTTAATATGTCATTTCTAGAAGTCGTAGGAATGACATCAACGAACCAAACATATTGTTTAGGTTTTGTTTTCATGAGTGACGAGACACAAGAAAGTTATATATGGGCATTGGAAAAATTTAAAGTTACATTGGAGGGGTGTATACTACCTAGGGTGTTTGTAACCGACAGGGAAATGGCCTTATCAAATGCTTTATCCGTTGTTTTTCCCGATTCTCATCATATTTTGTGCACTTTTCATATTGCAAAAAATGTTTTGAAAAACTGCCGTAAAAAGATCCCTGACGAGGAGTGGCAAACGTTTTTAGATGATTGGGGTTTATTGGTTGATTCTGAGTCGATAGAGGAGTACAATTATAACCGAACTAATTTCAATACCTCTTACAAATCGTACCCTGCTGTGATTAAGTATGTAGACAAGCTTTTAAATGATTATGCTGAAAAGTTTGTTGCATGCTATACCAACCACACAACACATCTAGGTAACAGAACTAGCAATCGAGCCGAACAACAACATGCTAAGCTAAAAAGATCCCTTTCCACTAATACTGGCACGCTTGAAACTGTTTGGGTAGAGGTGAATAGAATTCTAGAAAAACAGTTTGAGGATATTAAGACGAAGTTGGATAAATGCAAGTCTTATTTTCCACATTCTGAAAAAACGCCTCTATTTATAAATCTTAGGTCGTATATCACACACTATGCCTTTGATTTATTATTCCAAGAACACAGAAAATGTAGTGGCCAGGCTGATGAGAATTGTTCTTGCGGTTTTAAATTGTCTCACGGTTTACCTTGTCATCATATTATGAGTGAACATATTTTATTCGGGAAGCCTCTTCCTCTAGAATATATTCATCCATTCTGGAAAAAATTAGACGTAATTGATGATAATGGGAACACCGATGATTATGGGGTAGAGGGTGATCTAGAAGAGTTTAAAAGTGTTTATGCTAGCAAAACGAATGTTGAAAAACGGCGTATGAAAACACAACTCCGAGAGATAACCATACCAGCCAGAACATCCGTCAGTGACCCCGAAGTGAGAGCAAATAGGGGGAGACCTAGAAAAGGCGACAAATCTAGTAAGAGGGATAAGTCGGGATGGGAGTATGTGGAGGAACAGAGTGCTGGTGCTAGTAGGGACAAGGGTAAAGGCAAGGCGGATGAAACACCGGAGGTAAGGGTAAACCCAACTAGGAGGCCGCGAAACCAGAACCCTAAACTCACCCCCAATAGGCCAACCTTCCTGTACAGTGACCAAATATGGTTCATGTTACATAGTTACATCGAAACGGTTTATGATGTGCGTGGGGATGGTAACTGTGGGTTCCGGGTAGTTGCAAATGCGACGGGTAAACAGCATGGGGAAGATGATTGGTACGCGGTAAGATGTGAATTGTTTCAAGAGCTGCAGCAAATGAAAGGTGTTTATTATGAGCTGTTTGAGAATCTTGACTTTGAAGCTTACCGGTATGATTACATTTTATCTAGTTTAAATTTTTATCATGCTACAAATCCCGCACCTTCTGAGAAATGGATGAGATTTCCGTCGTATGGTTTTTTAATTGCTTCTCATTACAATATGCCAATTGTATTGTTGTCCTTATGGGAAAATCAAAATGGAGAGGTAAACGTGTGAAACTCTACTTTTTTACCTCTTTATACTGGTCCGCCTCAGGGAACGACATATTGGATCCCGACTGTAATGGTGTTCGTCAACAGTTGTCACTATGCTCAGGTTATTCCTAAAGAAGGGATCTTCCCAATGCCAGGAATTATAGCACGATGGGAACAAACACGCACTGAGGCAGCTGCGCCATGGAAGGAACTTTTTCGACCAAATTTCAAATTATATATGGCGCTGGAAAAGCAATCGGGGAAGAAAAAAGCAAATGAAGAACCTATAGACCTAAGTCCATAATCGGTTTTTTATTTTTAATTTTATGTAAATTACTATTTTTTCCAATTTGTTGTAAATTTATATGATGTAAACAAATGTTTAATAAATTTGTTTTATGAAATTTAGTTCTATGAAATTTTGTTGTAAATTTTGTTTAATTTTGTTGTAAATTTTGTTTAATAAATTTGTTTTATGAAATTTTTAAGTTTATATTCATGTTTGCATATTGCGTTATACAAGTGTTAAATACAAACCAAAAAAACTTCACAAAAATTGACGATTTAGTTAATGATTCAATAAATATCAACTTATACACTTGACAAAAATATAACATGAACCAAAAACATAAAATTTATCAAATCAACTTTTTTTGTGTAAATTTGTATAAATTTTGTGTTTATTTTTACAGATTGTTAGAATATTCGTAATTTATTTTATGTAAAATTTAAAAAATAAGTCATTTTGTTTTTAAATTTGAAAAAAACAAAATGTCTTATTTGAAAAAAATATCAACTTATACACTTGAAAAAAATCAACTTATACACTTGAAAAAAATATCAAATTATACACTTGAAAAAAATATCAAATTTTAAATATAAGGCATTTTTATGTAAAAAAAAAATCATGTTTAATTTGAAAAAAATATTCAGTATTTTAATTTTAATTATTAGAATTTTAATTTTAATTTTTATTTTCAAAAAATCTGTGAAATTACACAGACCGTAGATTAAATCTACGGTTTACAGTGATCCACTGTAAACCGTAGATTTAATCTACGGTTTGCATTAAATCAATACAAACCGTAGATTAAATCTACGGTTTACAGTGGATCACTGTAAACCGTAGATTTAATCTACGGTTCACGCGTTTTTTCAGAAATTATGTAGTGTAATAAGTGCACCTCATACAAAAATTAAGTTACATATTAATCGTAGACTTCTATTGTCTATTGTTTTAAATGGTTGAGATTAAATCAAGTAATTAAAATAAAAACACTCCATTTGTGACGAACCAGATTTCCAAGAAGGAAATTCTATGGTGCGGTGTTGTGCGTCAGTCCCACATCGTCCAGATCTGAGAGTACCCGTGTGGTATATAAGCTTAAAAATCCATTTCCTATAAACAATGCCTTTTAAACCCGTGCGGCACAACAGCGAGGACGGAACTCCACAGTTAAGCGTGCTTAGCTTGGAGTAGTACCAGGATGAGTGACCCTCCTGGAAAGTTGTGCCAAAGCGGACAATATTGTTGATACGGGCGTGACGGTTCGGTCCGTAAGGCCGGGTCGTTACACCATTTTTCTTTCTTTCTTTTCCCATACCTCACCTATTCATCACCTCCTAACCATTGTATTTTTATTTGGATGAGGGTCTAGCAAAGAAAAATCTGATAACTTAAATGGAAAAAAAGAAAATAGGCTTAAAAGCTACTCACAAACAAAGGCAAAAAAGGAATAAGTTAAAAATTATTTTAACAATTTTATAAGCATTAAAACAAAATTCGAAAAGAAAAACACAGAAACTTAGGATATAATTCTTGAACCGATTATGTAGTGGTTAAAAGATTTCAACTTTTAACACTATATATCTTTAAAGATGTTTAAATATGGTCAAGTGGACTAAACCCACATGTGATCATGTGGGCATACATCCAAAAAACCATATTAAACCCTCATAAAAAATATTGACTTTATTCATTTTTCTTAAACTAACAATTGGGATGAGATTGGTTTTCGGAGGTGATCATGAATTTCATAAATCATGTTAGACTTTTAAGAATTAGACAAATGGATTTTGACGTGAAATAGAGGAGGTGGAGGTCAGGGAAAAAAAAAGAAAGGAGGTGATTTTTTTTTAATTACGTATTCAATCCCAATCATTAAAATAATATACAATAAAGAGCTAATATTAATTTGTAAACATAATGTGTGTTTTTATGTGTGTATAGATCATTTCTCATATATATATATATATATATATATATAACTCACACACTCCAAGCAAGTATATTTGGAGAGAGATAAATGTATATTTTAACAAAATATATTATTATGCTTGTAAGAGAATGTTCAACTGAGTGACAAATTTGTGTGAATATATTTTTTCCATGTTTTATGCCTATTTCTCTATATTTTTCATAAGATCAATTCTCTCAACATCAAAACATGCTATCATACCTTATAATTACCGTTGAGAGTTATTTAAAAATATTAATTTTATTTATAGGAATCATATATATATAAAGTATCGCACATCAACCTGTGAGACTACAGTTACGTATAGTATTATATATGTCACGAATTATTAAAAAAATAAAATGAACACTTATTCTATAACGTTTCAAAATGTAAATCAGTACATTTAAAGGGACGTAGTGATTATATGACACAAAAAGGTAAAGGTAAACGAATTGTGATGCACAAAAACAGCCTCTATTTCGAATAGTTGTTCTACTAAAAACGGAGATTAAAAAAACTTTTTCCAGAAATGAAATACTTCAAATAGCAATAATTGTAACATGAAACGTTAAAGTAATGGTCATAAGGGAATTTTAAATTGTTAGAGATACAAAAGCTGAATTTATTTTAGACAACAATATAAGATCAATCATTCGTCCAAACGGGCGGAACATCACTATTAGGAAGGATTGCATTGAAGTCTCGTAATTTTCAGAAATTAATTTTTTTTAATAGGGTTTTTTAAAATAATTTATATATAATGTATTCTGCTAACCCCTTAAATATATTTTTTGACAAACACTTTCAAAATTATATATTGTAAGTGTAATAACATACTATGACTTTTTATGTGCCGTTAATAGTATAATTAAAAAATAAGTAACAAACAATTGAATACACTATGACACCAACTTAGATACGTGACACACATTTTTAGAAAAATTAAACTATAATAATAAATAAATAAAAATAATAATAACATATACTACTGGTGGTGCAAATATTATTTAATTAAAATATCTTTTGTTAGTTTTGTATGCAAAATATCTATAATGAAATTGTGTAACATATTTGGTTGTTCGTTTATATCTATACAAAGTGAGTATATGTAAACTTGAATATTTAATAGAATAAGTTTGTCTTTTCCGCGGGGGTTAATAGTTTTGTTCAGTTCCTTAATTTTACCCTTTTATACCTTCGTTTCTTTATACGCTTTATTTTCGTACCAATTTTTTCTTAATTTTTATTTATTTTATCTTGCTTTCTATTTTTTATTTTGTTTCTGTTCAATTTTCAAATGGTGAAACTTTCGGCACATGACTGAACATGGCTTTATTGATACGGCTTTTTTTAAAGTTTGAAAAATATGTTAAATTTACAAAAAGGAAAAAAAAAATAGAAACCGGATACATTTTTTATTTTTTTAAAGAAATCGGAGTAATTTTTTTTATAAAATCCCGTTTTTCCAGTCTCTTTACAATTTAAAAAATATTATGTACTTTTATTTTTGTAACCCCAAACATTTAGTATTGGTTCCGCCATTGCATTCCTCATGATAAAATGTTGATAATATCTCATAAACCATATTTTAAATATGTTCAAAACAGTACTAAAACTAAAAACTTGTATATTTACCCGTCTTAATATCAGTCCCTATTAATTTTCCTTTTTTTTTTTTTTTGTATGAATTAGACTCCTGGTGCCCTACGCTTTTACGTTTTACCAACTGATTTCTATGGAGCACTTGGGAAACACCTCACGCAAACAGACAAATTCCGTGAGAACAAACAGCACTAATATTACAATCAACCCATGTGATGCTAACCAATAATGAAACCCAAAATTAAGCATATTCACCGACAATCCTGTCCAAATTTCCTCATAAAAAAAAAAAAACATCAACAACTTATGGAAAAATATTAAATAATTAAATTCGGAAAACACTTGATCAGTTATTATCTATTTTTTACCTAAAAAGTAATATAGGTCCAGATTCATTTAAGAAAGTATTGTGTACAGTAGTACTGGTTTAAGAATAATTAAGGTTTGTAAGCTTATAACCGTGGAGGAGGTAAGTGGGGCCGGTAGAGGCTAATACCTCTTTCATATTTCCAAAAAACAATTTTTTACAATGCAAAATTTATTTTCCTTTTTTTTATGAATTTTGGGGCTCTTGTTGTGCATTTCTTGGCATACTTTGACTTATTTTTTCATCTGTTTTTGTTTGTAAGTATTATGGGTTTTTCCTTTTATTTTCCGTAATGTGTTACCAGCATGGTTAAAGAACAAGCACAAGCAAATATCATGCACAAAACATTAATCCAGTTATTCTGCCGGAAACAAACATTATTAAAAGGATAAAAATATATATAAATATATTTGAAATAATGTTGCTTAATGTTCTAAGAAGACTGTTAAGATTTTGGTTGCACGATTACGACTATAAAATACAATATGACATTGATATAATAAGAGTTAGTTTGTAACAAAAAAATCAAAAATACTGAGACGAGTCTCCATCTCTCACTGGTCGTTAGTATCCACAACTCTTTCTAGTTACATTCATGCATGACTATACCTTTCGGATCATTAATACCCAAATATTTTCAATTATCTATTTCAAATCAAAAAATAAACACATTTTTTTTATCGAGATAAAAATAAACATTAGAAGGCTAAACAATGGGTCACATAGTTACGAATAATGTGATTGAGGTTTTATATTATGTTTGGAACATCGAACAACTTGTGCAACGTTGGTATCTTGTTCTCTTACTCGTGCATTCTTATTCTTGTTGTTTCGACCTCTACGACCTTTTTTTTCGGGAGACTTCTACTTCTGCAACATGCTTTTCTCAAGGGAGTGCTTTTCGATATATAATTTCGGGCTATACTTAAGGCCAGTATGATGGGTGAGTTCTTTTTCCAGTTCCGGCTGCAATGTTTTGGTTATATTAGAGATAACAGCCACATAATCTCCATAATTACAGTACATAAGGCATTGTTTGAGATTTGTCGTCCGGTTGTCCTATGTGACCAAGCTTCGTTCCATCTGCATCTCTTTGTCAAACGAGGCCTCGAGATATACATAACATATTTCTGCTCAAATATTTATGTTTAATGCGGAACTTTTCAATTTCGAATTTACTACTTTTTTCGTCATCTCTCTTTGTCGTTCATTATATCATAATTGTCTTTTTGTGAATTCTCTTTAGTGGCTTGACATTAATGACCCCAATCGATGGCCCTATAGACCACATCTAGATCCATTGGGTCCTTTTCCGATAGTTCTTTCATCATCAATTTAACTTCTCAATTCAGACACAAAATGTGTTGTCTCTTTTTCATTTTGGAACAACGTATGGCTAGAAACACTCCATAAACCAATATGAGATAGATGCGACACATCCAGATAGATATAGTATCCTCCAAAATTGAAGGACCATGTATCGTTGTCAAAATTTTCTAAATTATTTATAATAAGATTTTATTCTTCTACAATTCTTTTGTTTCAGTGTTTCCAAAGCAGCATCATATAGAGGATGCTATTTCTATCATTGAAGCAGAGCAGAGGCTCTAGCTTTTCTGCATGGGTTGCAGCTTATTGAGAATGAACATGCAATTATTGAAACAGACTCCAAAAAATTGATTAACATTCTTCGAAAAGTGTCCTTTGACTATTTATTCGATTATTGATCAAATTAGACAACTAATTGGTCAGAATATGGTGGAAATTGGTCATACCTTTAGAGATTGTAACAAAGATCTCCTAGCTAAGGAAAAATAGACTATTTTCTGCGATAGGGCGTGTGATTTCCATCCAACTCTGACTGGGATTTTGAAGATGAATTCTTCGTCGTTTCTAATTTTAAGAGGATGAGTTTTTTCGCCATTTTTTCTTGGGATATGCTCTCTACTCTTTCTCTAAGGCAGACCGATTACTATTCTCAGACAAGTGGACGTAAGATGACACGCGTAGTATCTGGAAGTTACGGTTTATTACACAATAAGTCCCTCAAGTTATTTACGAAACTTTCATTTAGTTTTACAAGTTGTAATCTTGTCCTTTTGTTAGACCATTGTTTCACACAAATTTTCACCAAGTGCTGAAGACAGGAAAAATAAATGAGAAGCAAAGTAAATTTTATTTATCAATTAATTTGCGGGTACAATCTCTGATAATTTCTAAAATAAAATATAGAAATAAAAGTCCTTTGATTCTCCTCTTCGAACAATTTGTGATGGCTCGAAATACTGTTGTAGACTCTCTGATGAATTTTGTTGAGTTTGCTGAAGTTGAGTAAAATTCTTCGGCTTTGATGAACAACTTTGTAGTTTTATTGATTTCGTTGATGATCTTGACGCTTCTCAGATTTGGGGAAGAACTTGAAGATTTTGATCTAGAGAAACGTGTTTTTGCTTCTGTGTAGTCGTTCTTGTAGATCGAATGTCGGTTTGTTGTAGATTTCTTGGATGGAGTTCTTCAGATTTGTTGAAGAACTTTGAAGACTTTGATTTGCAGAAACGTCTTGCTTATTGCTTATAGTCGTTACTGAAAATCGAATGCCGATTTGTTGCAGAACTTCTTTAGATTTGGTGAAGAACTTTGAAGACTTTGATTTGCAGAAACGTCTTGCTTATTGCTTGTAGTCGTTCCTGAAGATCGAAGGCAGATTTGTTGTAGAAGTTTTTCAGATTTGGGGAAGAACTTGAAGATTTTGATCAGTAAAAATGTCTTACTTGCTGCTTTTAGACGTTCTTGAAGATCGAATGCCAAGTTTATTGCAGATTTGTTGCAGACTTTGAAGGCGTTCGTTGAGGCCGGAGTGTGCAGAGCTTCCCCTAGTGGTTGATCCCCTGACGTTTGTGGAGGAGCGGAGCTAATTCCCTAGCGGCCGTGGGGGAGCGGAGGTGATTTCCTAGCGTTTGTGGAGGAGTTTCTCTCTCTAGTGTTCAAGACTTTTTTTGATTGTGAGAATATGGCACCTGCACCCCTCTATTTATAGTTTTTGTGATGAGCTTTTATTTGCAATGTCACCTCTTCAATTTTGGGCTCATTATCTTAAATATCTCATAATTTATGTAAATGAATCAAAGTTATATTTATGTTTGAAAATATTACAAATGAGTACTATAATTTGAGTAACTCATTATTTGTACCACATTTAATGGTTTTAGAAAAAGAAATACATTTATTTTATATAAATTATCATCATAGATTTTATGAGATGATAAAATATATATTTTTTTTCGATTTTAAATTATTAATAACAAGTCTATTATCAAACTGAGAAATTAGTAATTAATTGATATTTAATTTAAATGACGCGTGTCACATTTTTAATGGACGTAAAATTTACGTGTCAACAACCATATCTCGAATAAGGGCACTTTTGGCCTATTTTCTTTTGTATTTTTTATGAGGTTTTTCCCCCATATTTTTTATTTTTTCCTACTATTAATAAAATAAAAATGTGGGCTTTTCCCACCCTTCATTAAAATAAAATAAAAAGAGCAGCATCCTGTATGAGTCCTGAAAACGGACATTATTTGCTTACTCTATTGAAAATACTTGATATTTAAGTGTGGACAAACACTCAGAATTTCCATCCTTATTATTTATTGCCATTTTTATTTGTCCTCGCGTACAGATAGAGAAAAAAGGTTTGAAGCAAATAAAAAAATAAATATGACTAAAACAAACAGCAACATCCACCGTTTGTAAAAAATAAACTTAATATGTGTGACCTAAAATATTTCATTGACAACACTATACTACTTCTTCATATGCCTACATCTTCAGTCTTATTAAAGTCATAACATTATCCAATATACCGAAGTAATGGAAAAATAAAAATGAATGCTCTTTCTCGATCTCATCTTGACAATAATAATTTTTTATTATATTTACTATCTTTTTAATAATCAGCAAAATATTTTATTATCTACGAATTAAGTGCCAAAATTTATTCTAAACTTAGGTGACGAATTGTTAGAGCCACCCCAGTGTGTGAAATGATCAAAACAAAATTAAATCAAATTTGTTATCATTTTGAAAACGTTTACAATATTACATTTTTTCCCATATGATTATATTTTTACATGATAACGTCTGAAATGTAAGAGCATTGAAAACATATTTACTCATAAAATGTAACTAAGGGCATAATCTAATCCTTTGACTTGTCACGTAATATGTACTCATCTGTCCCTATTTAACCGTAATGAATTGGTAAAATAAAATTTATCAAACTATATATGTGATTATCTTTTGAAAAAATGACAAGTTAAAATTACATTATGAAACATATTTAACCGTAATGAATTGGTAAAATAAAATTTATCAAACTATATATGTGATTATCTTTTGAAAAAATGACAAGTTAAAATTACATTTAGTTTCATAGTGAAAATATAAACATTATAATGCAGGGAGTAATGTTTTAATATTTTTTACTTTTAGTTAAATTGCGTCTTAGAGTCTTAGATGTACTACTAACAAACATACTTATTCGTGTTTCATGTTTCAAGATATGATAAGCATACTTTTGAAAACTAAGATTTTGATATTTTTTAGCGTAAAGGTATATTTTTCCAATACATCATTCATAATTTCATATTTACTTCCCTTTACAAGAAACATACTTTCATTTTATTCAAAACAGACTGATATGTATTACCCGAAATAAGTATGTCTTTTTACTTACTAGTAATCGTGTCTAATGCGTTGCGTATGTAACGCGCAATGTAATTAAAATATAAAAAATAAGTGTAGTTATGATACAAATACGTGGATAATACCAAAAAATAAAAATATAAGATGATAGAACTTAAAAAAATGTTTGGTTGTTAAAGCGAGATAAATAGTGTTATTAATTATTAATTTTTATATTTTTTTATGTGAGTATGGTATTATTGTAATTAATAAAAAATAAAAATATAAGATGATAGAACTTAAAAGAATATTTGGTTGTTAAAGAGAGATAAATAGTGTTATTAGTTATCAATTTTTATATTTTTTTATGTGAGTATGGTATTATTGTAATTAATAAAAAAATATAGGGAAATTTTTGGAAAAAAGTGGCTAAATTGGACAATTTTTTTATGTGAGTATGGTATATTGTAATTAATAAAAAATAAAAATATAAGATGATATAACTTAAAAGAATGTTTGGTTGTTAAAGAGAGATAAATAGTGTTATTAGTTATTAATTTTTATATTTTTTTTATGTGAGTATGATATTATTGTAATTAATAAAAAAATATAGGGGTATTTTTTTTTAAAAAAATTGGCTAAATTTGACAGTATCATTTAATTGAGTTTGCTTATTATAATAGAATGTTTGCTTATTATTGATTTCGGATGAAATTTCACTTTTGCAGATGCGTTAAAAAATTTCAACATATAAAATTTCAGTATTTTGCTGTCTTGAAAAATCAAGACATACTGTATTTAATTTTTCAAAACACTCAAAACCAATCCGGGATTTTATGCATGTGGAGGACGAAACCGTCACAAGTTGGTAAAACAAACACAATATAAATAGGGATTTTTATTGATGCCCTTAATTGTGATACAAAAACTTATATTATCTTAGTTAGTAAAAAAAAAAACCACTCAACAATTTGTCCTATAAGTGATACAAGGTATGCTCATATGTCCAATTTTAGACATATATGAAAATTATATACACATGTGGACAACTTTTATTTATATATCCACAACTTTTTTAATGAATTAAATACTCAATAAAGCCCACTAACCATTCATTTTCATCCACTTGCTACCATTTTCCTTTCTTTATAAAATAATAGTATTATTTTAATTAATTAGTATCCAAATCTAGCTAGACTATTGTGCAAACTTAATAATTTAGATATGCCTAATTTTTATATTTGCTAGGACAATGTATTTTGAACATAATTTTTATAACAACCGATGGAAATGCTCTTAAATGATCGATGCTTGAAAAAATCCGTGCTAATTGTAACTTTGATTTTAGCTAGTGAAATGAAATTAATTTGTTTTTTTTTTCTTTTCTTTCAAGTTAAAGAAATGAAATAAGATGTGCTTCAGTGCTTGTCACTTTTTAATTTGAATGCAAATGAAATGCAAACATACTTTATACTACTATAATAGATATAAGCATTAGGAAGTAAAGTACTATAAGTAAGACACACAAATATATCCTGCTTTGCCTCAACGAGCAATTACGTCATATCCTTAAATCCAACCGTATCGAGATTTTTATTGACTATTCTTTCATGAGTGATGCCAATTCATTCATATGCACCTAAAAGACGAGCATAAAGATGCCAAGCACCCTACCGGACCTCCGTAACGAACGACACTTGAAGTTCATTGCTCGATTGAGCATCTTAAAAACCGTTACTCAAAATAACTCATCCCAAAATAAAACAAACAAAACCTAGATTATTATAAAAATTTAAAAAAAATGGCCGACAAAGTTCAGTACTCTATCAAGCAGCTTAAAAGCTAATTTAAATAACCTTGCCCAATGAAACAAACAAAGCCTAGATTATAAATAAAAAGTAGTAAATAAAATTGGGCAAACACAATTTGTGAAAAAAAAAAAAGTCAAATGGTAAAATAAATTGGTACATAACTTATCTAGTTTTTCAAATTGATACGCAACTTTAAGGGTTTATGTTCGATCAATACACTCTTGGTTGTTACCGATTTATTTTCTAATTGGAAAAACACTGAAATTGATAAAGCCATAACTTTGGTCGGTTGCGTTAGTCTTTTCAACAATAATATAATATATAAAAATAGAATGAATAATGAACTCTTCTTTAATATTTATTAAGCTCGGTGGTATAATTGCTCGGAATACAATTTCCTATTTATATTTATGCTCGGTATTACAACTTGCTCTGATAATCTTGATCTTTCTTCGATATCGGTGTTCGATCTTGTATCTTGCTCGGTCTACTTTCTACTGGGGTGAGTTCTGACAAGTTTTTCTATTTTCTCTCATTCTCTCTATATTTTTTAGATATATTTTTTTTTATCATAATTGGCTATTTATATACAATTATGTGATGCTGACAAATGTCTTATTTCAATGACCACCTTATGAGCTTTTTCATGGTGGATCTTTATTATTGGGCTGTACCTTTATAGATAATGGCCTGTTAGAAAAGCTCTATTTAGACCATGAGTTTTTGGGTTTTAGCCTTGGATACTCTCAAATAATGGGTGGGTCGATTCGTACCCGAATAGATATATTCGGATCCAATTTTTATGTTCTATCAGAAATAATATTTGATTTAGTGAGAGTTAAAATTTGTTACAAGTATGGCACTAATTTAAAAAATTATCACAAATCTGTCATAAATTGACTAAACTGTCACAAATCCGTCACAAAAACCGTCACTAATAATCTCGTAATAAAAAATACCGTAAATAATTCCGTTGGTATTTGGGTATTTTCTTATAGTGTTAATAAGTTATACTATCTATTTTATTAATTTGATACACACTTACACTACAGTTGACTAAACTAATGTAAAAAATTAGGACTTTCACCAATTTCGTACCAATCTATTATAATGCTTAATTGGACATCTGACATAAATGCATTCACAGGGTGTTAATCACAAGGTTTGGGTATAAATTTATAAAATAAGATTAGTTGGTTAGTAAATTGGTAAAAAATTATAGGTTGAATACCGATTTATGATATTTGCCAAAAGCTAATTTCTATTTATTTCTCACTGGAGCCGTAGACCTCTAGCTAGGGTTTATTCATCTCCTTCATTACAAACTCTCTCTCTCTCTCTCTCTATATATATATATTATATATATATACATAAATAGTAGTATATAGATTATTTGTAACAAAAATAAAATAAAATAGCAATGAAAGTAGGGGTCATATGTCGTTCAACCGACGATTTCACTCGCGAACGTAGCCAAGACCTACAGGTTATTTAATCTCTCTCTATATCTATATCTATATATATATATATGTAATTATGTATATTTGTATTGTTTAGTTTTTAAGGGAGCAAAAAAAAAAGCCAATGAGAAAAAAGCTTGCTTGTAGGTACTGTTTGGCACCACCTTAGACTTTTTACTTATAAGTGACTTGTCACTTATTTTTGTTGATAAGTCATTTTTACTTATTTTATTTTGTAAGTGACTTGTTAATATACAACATGAATTGATTGGAAAAATATCTACCTTTGATAATTTTTATGTGAAAAAGCTAATAAAAACTTACCCAATTTCCTAGCTTATGACCCAAAAGATAGCTTTTGAAAATCTAAAAAATCTTGCTTTACTAAACAAACATTTTTTTTGCCTGATTAAAAATCTAAAAAACTGAGAAAAAACTATCTGTAATTATATATGTATTGTTTGTTGTGTCTAAGGGCGCTTTGGCGTCGGCCTTTTTGGTCAAAAAGCTGCTTTTAAAAAAACCAATGAGAAAAAAGCTTCCTTTTAGGTACTGTTTGGGACCATTTTAGCTTTTTTACTTATGAGTGGCTTATAACTTATTTTTGCTGATAAGTCATTCTTTACTTATTTTAACTTATAAGTGACTTGTAAATTTAAAAAATTGAATTGATTGAAAAATTTATACTTTTGATAATCTTTATGTGAAAAAGCTAAAAAAACCTCCCCCATTACCCAGCTTTTGACCTTTTCTGGCTTTTATGACCCAAAAGATAGCTTTTGAAAAGCTAAAGAAGCTTGCATACTGTAGAAGCCCGTTACAATTCCAACACATACCAAACACTCGTTATTTTTCTTAAATCAAAAAGCTAAAAAAATGGGAAAAAACCCGTCGCCAAACAGGCACTAAATTTACGTTCCTTTATTATTAAAATTTGATCAGAGGGTGTTTCGTAATTTCGACCCGGCTCTAAGGCCACAAGAGAAAGCTGTTGAATATGTTCGGGCTGTTAGAGCTGTTAAATTGGACAAGGTATTATTCTAATTTAATTTATCTTAGTGTTGTTCCTTGCTGGCTTGTATATCTATATTGCAGGGTTTATGAATATGAGTTGGTTGTCTCGGATAGAATTTATGTGTTCTTTTGATGAATGGGTTTGTTGGGTTATGGTGTTTAGGTCAAATTTAAACCTTTTTGCTTATAGTTTGTGGTAATTTGATAAATGAGTTTGTTGGGTTCTAACTTTTAGGTTGTTTTTACCAACTTTTGGTTATAACTGGTGGTAATTTGATGAATGGGTTTGTTGTGTTATAGCCTTTTTAAGGTCATTTTTAACTTTTTTTCCTTATAAGTTGTCGTAAGTTGATATAGGGGTCTGTTGGTTATAGCTTTTAGGTCGGTTGTACCAATTTTTAGGTATAAGTTGTGGTAAATTGATGAGTGGTGTTTGTGAAGTTATAGCTAATGGTTATAGGTCGTTTTTACTTCTTATTGCATATTAGTTGTGGTTATTTGATCAGCGGCGTTTGGTGGGTAATTTGATGAAGAGGCCTGTTGGGTTATAGCTTTTAGTTCTTTTTTACCCCTTTTTCGTATAAGGTGTGGTAATTTGATACATGGTGTTTGTAGGGTTATAGCTTTTAGCCTTTTAGGTCGTTTTTACCCCCTCTCTGTTTATAAGTTGCGGTAATTTGATGAGTAGTGTTTGGTGGGTTATAGCTTTTTGGTCGTTGTGGTTATTTGGTAAGTGTTGTTGTAGGGTTATAGTTTTAAGGTCGTTTTTACCCCTGTTGCTAATAAGTTATGGAAATTTGATGAAGGGATTTGCCGGGATATGGCTTACGGGTTGTTTGTATCCCTTTTTGCTTTATACATGGCGGTAATGGGTTTGTTGGGTTATCGCCTATAGGTCGTTTTTACCTTCTTTTTGCTTATAAGTAGTGGTAGTTTTATGGCTGGGTTTGTTGGGTTTTAGCTTTTTCTCATTTTTACCTCTTTTTATTTTTAAGTTGTGGGGTTTTAGGTTTCGCAAATGAAATGTATATGTTATTTGATGAATTAGCTTTTTAGGGTTAAATTTTATGTCATTTCCCCCCTACTAAGTTGCGGTGAATTTGTGTGAGAAGCTTGAAACAGAGCTTTGTTTATTATTTTTTTATTTTTTACAATTTGGAATCTGTTGTCTCAAATTTGGTGAACTGTGTTTGTTTGGTTATCGCTTTTAGGTAATTTCCCCCCCTTTTCTTATCAGCTCAGCTGTTATCAGATTAGGGTTGGTGGGTTATAGATGTCGGTTAATTTTCTTTCCCTTTTGCTTATAAGTTGTGGGGGTCTTTTGAATGAAAAATATGTGTGATTCAATGAGAGTGAGCTTGTTGTGTTGTAGCTTTTAGGCCATTTTTATTCCCTTTTGCTTAAATGGTTTTAGTAACATTGGGTGAGAACCTTAAAACAGACTTGTGCGTTTGTTTATACTTCTGCTCCGAAGACGTTTACGGTATAAATTTATTACTCCATCTTATTACATGAGCTGGTTAAAGGTTGGAACATGTTTTGTAGGAGGTTTCTTGAATGAAGCTCTATGTATTTTGGTACTTTTATTTTTTATGTTTGCAATACAGATGCACACAGAGATATTTTCCCTGGACCATATGTCTGGACATATTTATTTTCTGTTTTCAGCTCAGATTTCATGTTAGATTACACGGGTTGTGTACATTTTTTCTTTAAAATATTCTTAACATCTGTGAGTTAAGCTCAGAATGTGGGTTTTATGCATTTTTATGTTCAGAGTTGAGCAAGTCCTGGTTTCCTTGGTCCTTAGTAAAGTATGTTAATATTTGCTCAATAGGAAATTTGCAATGCCGTCTATTGTGGGTAATAAGATGGGTATATTGATTTCAGCTCACAGAATATATGACATGGACTTCATTATATGTTGAATTGTGTGTCTCATGAATGGGCACATCTTTTCAGCTTCAGAATAAGCGATTTGCTTATAAGTTTAATAGCGTAGTTTTTGACTTTATGGTCTGTTTGAGGTTTTGAGTAATTTGTTCTTTTTTAATCCATAAGGTATTGCAAGACCGTTTAATGTTATAATTAGATGGGCTTTCTATTCCTTTTTATCAGCTCAGAAAATAATTATTGTATAATGAATCACGTAACTTTTGGTGTGTTTAACTATGATGTTGAGAACTTCTTTTATAGGATAATGCACAATACCATTTATTGGAGTTATAATGGACAAAGTTCCTTTTAATATACCGCACTTAATATAAGCAGTATGCTTTACTATTGATAGGTTGAGTTGCTTGTTTAGTTTGTTATATCGTCCTAAGATAATTTTTAAATGGTAACTTTCTTGGAGACAACTGGGTGGGCGCTTTTTGTTTGTTATAGAAGGTCAGAATATGTGCTGTATGTATTTGTGTGTTACACCAGGTAGTTGTTTGGGTATCACTACTGTCGCTGAATAAGTGTTGACCTGTGATCAATATGATATTTGTATTGACGTTTAAGCCTTGTTTTTAAATGTAGCCTACCAGTAGGCCCGTCAGCAGGGATTGTATGGGTTTTTGTCATGATTTGTACACTTGCTCATTGAATTGCGTTATTCTTGATTTATTTGACTTGGATTTATGAGTAATTTTTTTTAACAATAATTATGTTGCAAAAGATATTTGCAAGGCCGTTTATGGGGGCAATGGATGCGCACGGTGACACTGTTTCGTGTATGGCAAAGAACCTTAATTACTTGAAGTGGATATTTACTGGGTCCCTGAACGGAGGTATGCTTTTCCAATTAGTAACAGTCGGTATTTCTTCAAGTGTTATTACTTTTTTCCTTTTGTAATGTTGGAAACCTAATTTTTTTTCTTTTCGAATTCCAATTTGTCGAAATTTCACTCTCGTGTAGGGCTTTGTAGAACTTTTTGCTGACATTTGGTGTGTTCTCCTTTTGTTTGCAGAAATTCGCTTGTGGGACATTGCTTCAAGGTACTCTATGCTACTTCAAAAGTTCACATAAGTATCTCTTGAACTGTCCTTTCCCTCATTCTTCTTGTCCTTTTTGCCATCCCCTTTTAATTTCATCTCCTAATTAGTTTTCCAACTTATTTTCAAGCTTATTCAGTACCTCCATCTACTCCTTAATGTACTTAGATTTGATCTTTATACTGTTATTTGATGATATGGTCCTTGGCCTGTAGTTTCTTTATTTGATATCTTTAGTTTTCCCTTGTAGAATTCTTTGGTCATGCTTTGCATGTATTAACTTTAAGCTTAATTTTAGTTCAAAATTTAGGGCCATGAATCAAATGTGAAATTTGTCATATTACCCGAACTTGGTCGTTCTAATTCAGTATCTCGTTAATTTATGAAATTGGTATGCAATGTACGACAGAACAATAGGGTTAACAAAATGCCAGATTTGTATACATTAAGTATGCTGCTTTACTTATGTTGTAGTACTTGAGACTTTTTTAGTACTGTTGTTATAAGAAAATTTTATATGAAATGTATAGCCGAGCACCTTCTAAGTATCATTGTTGTGCATGGACTTCAATGATTCTTGTATTTGTTGATTGTTTTTACTGATTTTCAGACCTCATGTTTTTTTCCAAATTATAGACAAACGGTTTGTCAGTTTCCTGGCCATTCAGGCGCGGTAAAAGGCCTAACAACTTCAACAGATGGACAAACTCTAATATCGTGTGGAACTGATTGCACGTAAGCCAAAATTCCTTTACTCTAAAGTTGATGTGTGCCCTCTTAGTATTTGAAAGTAATGTCATCTGTTAAAATGGATGCATTTTTTATTTCCAGTGTTAGACTCTGGAAGGTTCCATTAGCTAATGGTATGGACTCGAACGATTATACTGATAATTCTGCCAAGGTATATGATTTCATAACTTTTTAGATCTCGGATGACTTGAATAGCTATTTGTTTTTGTTTGGCTGAGTTTTTCTTTTTGTTCATTTCAGACATTGGCGGAATACGTTGGAAAAAATGCATTCTGGTATTTGCTCATTTCGTCCCCACCCCCAATATTAGTTGTTAATAATTTGTTTCTCTATCCAACTAAGTGTACAACCTTTTTCTAGGGCTGTTGATCATCAATGGGAGGGTAAGCACTTTGCTACAGCTGGAGCTCAAGTAGATATATGGGATCATAACAGGTTATACTCTTTGATATAATCCACTATAGTAGTTTTTTTTTTCATTCTTAGATTTTCGCTTCACCAATTAATCTTTAGTTTTTTCCTTTTTTCTTTTCCTCATTAACAGGTCCCAGCCAATGAATAGTTTTGAGTGGGGTAAAGACACAGTTGTATCTGTGCGATTTAATCCTGTTGACCCAAACATATTGGCAACATCAGCTAGGTACTTTTTTTGAGTATGATTTAAATAATATATGCATTTTATCTTTAAAAAGGTGTTTGAAACATTATTTGTACGGGGAAAATGGTCAATTCACAATTCTCCATAATTTTACCTTATAGAAATATAACATGAGGGTAATTATAGGATTAGTAGAAGCATGAATACTTCGAAAAGGGTTCCACGTTTGTGTTGAACATCTGATATGTTTTGCTTTCTTTACTTAAAAGTATTTGTAAACTACAAGCATGAGCACTTCAAAAAGGGTTTCATGCTTGTGATGAAAAGGGGACGTGCTTTCTTTGGGCCCGTGTCTGGACAGACTTTCCAATCTGTCAATTTATTTCAAGATCTAATGCATGAACAACATTGATCTTATATTCTATCCCACATGTGGGAAAATGGTTATTTTCTCTTTTTAATTAAGTAGACGAAGAGGTTTTTTCTTTCTATTTGAAGAAGTCAATCAGGATTCATTGATCATAATACTCCATTTGAAGTGTATATTCAAAAAAGTTAAAAGTGTTGTAATTCTGGAAACAATATAATTATGGATAATCGGTTATTTAATTTGATCTAATGCTCCCGATCTTTGACTTGACTGCATGATATATTGTCTTAGAGGGGTATTTTTTTATACAACATATCTTTTATATTTGGGGTTATAAAATTGTACTTTATTGTAGTGAAACAAAGTATTTTTTTATGATTTATAATCTCTATTACAATTTCCTCCTATGATAAGCTTATCGGTGGTGTGCAATCTTGTTAACAGTTTGATTTCTTTTTGAAATTTAGTGACCGGAGCATTGTCATTTATGATTTGCGGTTGTCTACACCAGTAACGAAGCTTATCATGCAGGTATCATCTGGCATAACACATTGACAACATTTTATTCTACCTTGTGATGTGTTTCAAATATTTATGAAAAGTTTCGATTATTTTGACTGCCCTACCATTTTATATATACAAAGGGATACTCTTCCAAAATGTTGATAGATAGTTCATCATGTTTTGTTCGCTCTTTGGTTTCTCGAAAAGATAGAGGTGACATGTATATTAAGTGCTGCAAACCGTCATTTCATGGTTGTGCACTTCACCCTTGTTTTTGCTGTAAATGGTAGTCATACTTAATAATGTTCTGCATGGACACAATAGCATATTATGATACTAATAAGAAGCTATTAATTAGTTGTCATCTTTTATCTCAAGTCTAGTTTGAGAAAATTATTGGAATATGTAACGAAAACCAACTTTGAAATTAAGAAATGAGAAGGTGTGGCATTTTTTTTCGCAGGACCTTTAGTTTTGCTTAACTTTTACTTTCTAATAGAGCATACATTTTATTTTATTTTATCATATTAGGATCTCTCTTCATGCTGACCAAAACTTATCATCTTTTAATGATTTTGTCCGACATGTTTATTGAACAAGTCTTATGTCTGTCACTGTTATTTTTTTATTGGTTAAACTTGAATTTTATTCGGCCTTATTGTGAAGTTAACTATACGTTGCATAAAACTTGACTTAGTAATGGTAAAATTTACCCAGTTATTTCAAAATTAACCAGTATTAGATACATTCATATTTGCTTATGTGTGTGCTTTAGATAATTATTCTCTCCTTTGCGTTTTTGTTCTTTCTTCTTTTCATGTCATTCTTTGTTAAAAACCCTAACTTGTATGCTCCCCTTACAGACGAGAACTAATTCCATAGCTTGGAATCCAATGGAGTCGATAAATTTCACAGCTGTAAGTTCATAGCTGGCAATCTAATTTGAGATCATTTGTTAGCATACTCGGGAACCAAAGATTTAGATGTCTGTTTATGAATGGTAGTTGATAAAATTAAAATAGGAAGCAAATGAGATAAACTTATGATGTACATATATATCATTTGCAGAAGCACCAACATTCAGAAGTCCGTTTGTGAATGGTAGTTTGAGTTTCTCTACCGAAAAGTTTTTGTCTAAGATCTCATTCAGTTATCCTACTTCTCTATCAAAAATGCTTATTCAAATGAAATTTGAAAAACTAGAGTTAGAAATTGATGTTGTGAAAACCAAAATCTGGTCCCTCACCATTACTTCAGTTTTCCTGTGTTATCTAACTTATGTAGCTTGTATTTTGCGCTAATGCAGGCAAATGAAGATTGCAGTTGCTACAGTTATGATTTGAGAAAATTAAATGAAGCGAAGTGTGTCCATAAGGATCATGCTTCTTCAGTGTAAGATTACAGGGATCTAGTTTTTGCTTGTTTTTAACTTTTTTTATGACCTTAAATACCTCGCAAGTTTAATGAATTCTAATATCTAATTTCACCATGCTCAGGATGGATATCGATTACTCTCCAACTGGCCGTGAATTTGTGACTGGGTCTTACGATAGATCAGTAAGTTATATGTGGTGTGTTCAATGCTTATTCATGCTTTTTTCCTAATGTACTCAGGGACTGGAAAAAGGGTGTCTCCTATTAGTTTTTTTCCCTGGGTAATTATTGAAGTTTTAAAAAGCGTGCTGCCTTCAACTTTAACTGAGTTTCATGGTTTTACAGGTAAGAATATTTCCATATAATGCTGGCCACAGCAGAGAGATCTACCATACAAAGAGAATGCAAAGGTATGGATTCTCATAGATTATCATTTTGAACTGATTGTTTTTTTCATCTCACCATTAACCCTTAGGCTGGTTTCTCAATTCTGTTGATCCTCCATTCTTTTGGACACAATTCGTTGTCCGTAAATGTATATCTGTCTTCTTCCTCGAGAAAAAACAGCCAAAAAAAGGACGAGAGTAACTTGACTTGGTGTTTCATTTGTTGATCAATTTTACACTGATCAAACTTCATTAATGTAGGGTATTTTGCGTCAAATTTACCTGTGATGGGAGTTATGTTTTATCAGGGAGTGATGATACAAATCTCCGGCTTTGGAAAGCTAAGGCATCGGAACAATTGGGAGTTGTAAGTTTCTTATCAATCCTTGGCTGAACAGCAGTGTGAACAAATTTGAAAACAATCGGTTATCAAACTTGTTGGAGTTACATTTTTGAATCTTGAAAGAGAAGCTTCTGATAATTCTTGATGAAACTCTTTTCAAAATCTAGTCACATTATTTTTCTTCTCATAATTGGATTGTGGTCAAAGAATGTCTAAGCTGGTCATGATTTATAAAATATAAGTTGGAAGGTCCAGGGTCCATTGATGTGTATTTACCCTCTTTTTCAGCTTTTTAAGGTTTTTGACCTATGTCTGAACGTTTGTTACTTATCAGTAAAAAATTATAACTCTTGATTCCGATTTTATTGCAGATACTACCAAGAGAGCGTAAAAATCATGAGTATTTGGAGGCTCTCAAGAATCGATTCAAGCATCTTGCTGTAGTGAAGCGTATCGACAGGTTGGTTCCCAAGCAATTTGTTTTATGCTTTGTTCTTCTGCTGTAAGTAGTTGCAAAAGCCCCTCAAAGTTGGATTTAGTGGAACCAATCAAGTAATCAACATGTTTCTGTTCAATTTGACATGGTACGATCATATAACATTGAAAAAGCTCAAAAATCTGAAACTAACCCATTCATCTCCTATTATGTGTGGTGGTGATTGAAAAATACAGGCACAGGCATTTGCCTAGACCAATATATAAGAGCCTCAGCTTGAGACGCATCATGATGGATGCCGAGAGGAAGAAAGAAGATAGGAGGAGGGCACATAGTGCCCCGGGAAGCATGCCGAGAAAGGCCTTAAGGAAAAAGCGTATTGTTAAGGAAGTTGAGTAAGAGTTATGTATACTGGCCATTAAAACAAGCTTAGGGAGCTATTTTCTGGAATTTTGTAACTTTCGGTTTCTGAATATCGTGATTCATTTCTGGTTGTCATGGTTGACAAAGGTTTAAGTTAAGGTGGTTTGATTTGTCCTTTCTGTCGTCAGGCTTGTAACTGTAATGACGAGAATGCATTTTTGCGTAATTATACTCCTTGAATTTTGACTATTTAATATTTATGATGCTACATACTATTATTCTCTGTCCAAATCGATAAGTCGAAGCCAATATATGTTGTTTTTAGATTGGGCATGAATAGAACAATTTTACATATCTTTTACTATTACTTTATGAAATTCGAGCAGAAAAAAAGAAATCAAAATGAAAAAATATTGTATATTTTCGATTGTTTATAGATCGATCTGCAACTCTGCAAGAATTATTTCCTGATTTCACTACTCAAAGCAGAAACGTCCACTGGTTTCTTGGTCCATACTAATGATGAGATGGTTTCTTGATCCGTACTGGAGGACGAGTCCTCAATAATTAGCGATAAACGGTTTGTGTAAATTGCATTGGTTACTTTTTCCCCACTAATAAACCAACAATTACTTTTTAGTAACACTCTAGAGGCGACAATATTCAGCCTATGAGGAACTTGATATATCATTACTGTATCAACCAGTTCGAACAACCACATTTCTCAATCCGTTTATTTTCAACTGTATAGTTAAATATTTTACTAAATCACCGAGATGATAAAATTGAAAAGAGTTTCATATAGTAAATTAATTTGAGTGTATGAAAGTTCTAAGTTATCTTTTTAGCAATTTAGTTACGATTCATTTACATCTCAAAGCGAACATTTCTTTCAAATTTGAATCCCTTCCATATTACTTGTCCACTATGAATGTATGTGAATTTCGGGATGTATTATTTTTCTAACTACATTGTCGAAATAACAAATTTGTAAAAACTTCTACACAATGAAAATTAATTTGAGTATATAAAAAAAATTCAAATTTGTTATTTTAGCAAATTCAGTCACGATTTTTTTTTATCTCAATATACACTTGTATTTCCATAACGAATAATTCAATAGAAACGAATGTAGTGACAAATCTGTTATTTTTTATAGTTGAAAATCTCCCTCTTTATTATCTTAATTTTAATTATTTATCTTTTACTAGTAATTACTCCATCCGTTTCCTATTACTTGTCCACTGCGAATTTACATGTATTTTGTGATGCATTATTTTCATATCTATATTGCCGAAATAAAAATTTTGATAAAACTTTAACAATGTCAAATTTAATTTGAATATATAAAAGTTTTTTCAAATTTATCATTTTAACAATTTTATTACTATTTTTTTTTTTTCATCACATTAATAGCAAAACACCAAACAGTCCCTAGGGTTTAGTCACTTATCTTCTCTCTCTCTCTCTAAAGGGGTTTTGGTTCACTCTCTCATATTTATATATATTATTATATATAAATTATATATATAATTCGATCAATGGCGACGGCATCGGCGGCGAGATCCGTATTCCGGTCAGCTTCCGTCAGGTCGGCTGCGGCTCGGCTCGGCGGCGGAGCTAAACCGGCTCGCTCCGCCTTCTCATCTCCCATCGGCAAATCTCCCCTCTCCAATCGCTTCTTCAGGTATATATATATTTATACATTTTTTGCAATAAATTGATTGATGTGCTACTTACCGTTCCTATTTAATTGTCAACTACGAAATTACGTGTAATTTTGACCGGCCAATAACTTATATCAAAATTGTCGGAATGAAAATTTTCAAAAGTTTATCATATAGTTCAAATGTTAAATTTTATGATTAGATTTTAAAAAAATTCATTTCGACAATTTTGATACAAGTTATAAGCCGATCAAAAATACACGTAGTTTCGTAGCAGACAATTAAATGGAAATGGAGGGAGTACATTTCTTTAGTTTACGCAACTTATTTGTGTTTCTGTTATCTACTCATTTAGATTATGCGATTCTTCGGAAAAGATATAAAATGTTATTTTGCAGGGTTATACTAAAATGTGTGGGTTAAGGAGCTAATTTATTTAGTTTAGTTCAAAATATCAAAAGGTATTTATAGATTGAAAAGGGGTAAAGATGTTATATATATATATATATATATATATATATATATATATATATATACTAATATATTGTGCGATAAACAGATCGCAGTTCTACTTAATTACAGGGCCGGAGCCAGAGTTTTCGAGGCCATGGGTCTTTACTCAAAACGAGGGAAAAAAATAAATAATAAAATGTTAGTAGCAAGGTTTGAACCCACATACTACAAGAATGATAGCAAAATACAAATAGTATTTATGAAACTACCATCTTGGACACAATCAAACAATGCTTCGTTTATTTATATGTTTTATAAAATTAACTAAACATAGTTTTTCCGAATACGGAGGCCTCTACATTTCGAGATTTTTCGGAGGCCCTGGGCATGGGCCCATGTGGCCCTCCCTTAAAACCGGGCATGCTTAACTATATTTCTTTAGTTTAAGCAACTTACATGTGTATATAATTAGTAATCTGTTATCAACTTATTTAGATGTACAAACCATGAGTGATATTTATTATAATTAGATTACTTAACTACTCTACTTATGTGTATAGTATATATACATACATATATGTATACATTTTGTGCAGTAAATAGATCGTTGTTCTACTTAAGCAGCTTAGTTATCTGTTATCAACTCATTTAGATGTGAAAATGATTATTGATCTGGGGTATTTCTTACTTGATACATTTTCTAGGAATTTTATTCTGTACAGTAATATTTATTACAATTGCGTAAATTCGGTGGTTGCACGTGCGGATTACAAAGCTAATTAGAGTTAAAAATATCAAAAGGTTCACACACACACACACACACACACACACACACACACACACATATAAGGGTAAATAGGTAAAGATATTAGAGAGAGAGAGAGGCGGAGCGAGAATTACTGTTCTGCTTAACTACTCTATTTCTTTAGTTTAAGAAGCTTATATGTGTATAGTACAGTTAGTAATATGTTATCAACTCATTTAGATGTGAAAACCATTATTTATCAGGGGTAATTCTTACTTGATACATTTTCTAGGTTTCTTATTCTGTAGAAAGCAGAATTGCAATAATATATATTATAATTGCGTAAATTTGGTTGTGGCATGTGCGGGTTAAGGAGCTAATTTATATTGTTCAAATTATCAATATGTATTTATAGATTGAAAAGGGGTAATTAGTTACAGCTGATTATGTGATTCTTAAGTATATACACACACACATATCATATGTATACAGTTTGTACAATAAATAAATCGATGTTCCACTTAACCATATTTCTTTGGTTTAAGAAACTTATGTGTATAATATAATTAGTGTGAGAACATTATGTATACACACATACATACATTTATATATATACACACACACATGTATGTATACATTTTGTGCAGTAAATAGATCGCTGTTCCACTTAAGCAACTTAGTAATGTGTTATCAACTCATTTAGATGTGAAAACGATTATTAATCAGGGGCAATTCTAACTCATTTAGATGTGAAATCCATTATCAATCCCTAAGATTTTTATTCTGTAAAAAACCAGAATTGCAGTAATATTTATTATAATTGCGTATTCAGTGGTTGTACGTGCGGGCTAAGGAGCTAATTTATTGGTGTATGTGTGTATATATATACACACTTTATCATATATCTTTGGTTTAAGCAACTTATATGTGTATATATGCATAGTATCGTTAGTAATGCGTTATCTACTCCAACCAAATCTTCAGGTATATATACATACATACATATATATACACACACACACACACACACGTATATACATTTTGTGCAATAGATAGATCGCTGTTGCAACTTAGTAATGCGTTGTCAACTCATTGAGATGTAATAACCATTATTAATCAGGAGTAATTATAACTTGATACATTTCTAGGATTTTTATTCTGTGAAAAAAGCAGAATTGCTGTTATATTTATCATAATTGCGTATTTGGTTGTTGCACGTGCGGGTTCAGGAGCTAATTTATATGTAGTTCAATATATCAAAAGGTGTTTATAGATTGATAAGGGGTATATAGTTACAGCTGTTTATGTGATTCCTAAGTAAATACAATGTTATTGTGCGAGGTTGTGAAACATATTATTTTTGAATTATACTAAAAAAAAATACCATTTTCGTAAATTATGGGGCAGCGGTGGTTTGGAGATGAGAGTTAAGGAGGTGGTGGGGTAGCAATATGGCAATTTAACCAATTTAATCAACCTTTTTGGCATATATATTATTATCGACAATTTTCTGTGAATATTTGTAATCTTTTCAGAGGAAACTACTTTTATATCTTCTGAGAATTGCAAAGCATATATCGTTAAGAATTGCATAATTAAATTATTTGGAGGGAAGAAAATTACAAAAGGTATTCTTAGGGTTTCTAGTTTCGTTTAAAATTATATTGGAAAAAATTTAAGCAGTTAGAGCAGAGTATGCATTTCTTGAAAGAAGTAAAGAGAATGGAGAGGAAGAGAGATAACTTTGGCCATGTGCTGTTGGAGATGAATTGAGTAGTAATTTGACATTTTGATCATAGCATGCTAATTAAAGGAAAAGCATGGCAAAAGCTCAGACTTTGTGCTTACTAAATGATTTTTCTTGCGGCGAAATAAGCTAGCATTGTCATCTACTTGAATACAGCAAGTTTTAGTGTAAACAATGGAAAAGCGTGGATCTTACTCTAAAGAAACTAGCAAAGAGAAAATTCAGCCAAGGATGTCCGAAACACAACATTTTACGGAATTTGGGTACGCTGATGCAGAATTAGCCCCCTTCGGCAGACCCAACCTAGACTTACCCCTACATGATTTTGCATGTAGATTAGCATTTGGGGCTTCAACTTTTCTTATTTGGAATTTATAATGTTTATAATTTGAATATGTAGCCTGTTATCAAGAAGTCTTTAACTTATTTAGAAACCATGATTGCCATCGAAATTACACAATTGTCATTGAAAAGTACACAACTGCCACGGAAGTTTTGGAAATGCGCCACTTCTTTATGTTTATCACAAGTTTGTATGCCTATCATTTGCCCCCTCTCTCTATATATTTATGTGTGTTGTTCAAACTTTTGGTTTTGGTTTGTATGATTGTTCTTTTTTTACTTTAAAGGTGTCCAGCAGAACTGGGTGCATGTGGGGGATCATTGCAGCCCTTCCATACTGCTACAGCTTCTTCACTGATGACGTCCATGCTTTCTCTATCCCACCGTGATTATGGCTGGCTTGCCGAAGGTAATCTCTCTCTACTGTGTTTGCTTCTGCTTTATGCTGAATGGAATGATAAATGATAATTGGAAAACCTTAGATGTATGAAATGATATACTCCCTCCGTTCCAAAATATAGGTCCACTACGGAGAACCGAACATAGTAAGGGAACATCATGATTAACCTACTTTTACTTCTACTTTCCAAATTTATCCATTACTTTTTCACACATTTTCTATTAAAGTTATTGTTAGAAGGGAAAATTTGTAAACGTACCTGAAAAACTTTCTGTTTATGAAAAGTGGACTTACAAAGTGAAACAACGTAAAATAGTATACTGGACTTATACCGTGGAACGGAGGGAGTATGTTCTATGTATGTAATAACGTGATTGTTACAGTTTTTTATTCTTAAACAATGGATGGAGTGATTAACAACTAGATCATGCATCTGCATAACTGTGTATTGCTAGAAGTATTAGCTTGTATACCTTCTGATTGTAATGGTTGAGATTGCTGACAACTGAGGTTGTGATTAATTTTGGGTAACTGATTTACTTAGCTGTTTTTTCTTAGTTTAAGAGCTTTTGAATTTTGACGGTTCACCTTTTAAACTAGATAGTCTTCGTGGGTTGGATTGACAGGCTTTCTTTTTTCTCAGTTCGAAAGAACCAGTTTTTTAGCCTAAAACTTGTAGTTGAACATTCACTAACCAGGGGAGATACATAGTTTAGCTTTAAAAGTTGTAAAAAATGCTCTTTATTTTGAAAGACCCATTTGTCTGCAGTCCGCATGCAGTAAGACATAAATGGTGTATTCCAGTTTCATTTGTCTTAAAAGCAGTTAAAGCAACTTCGAAACAATTAAATCTGATGATCTGTGTATTTACTATGAACTCTATCGATCTTTATTTCTGATGGGTTGGTTTCTAGCTGGATTCTTATATGGGCTTTCACTTTTTTTGGAACCTGTGTTAGTCTGGGCCTCTCTATGTCTAACACATTTTTGTTCATTGGATGTGCTAAATTTAGGCTACGGCACTTGTATTAATTACTTACTAAGTACTTTATATGTTCGTAAACGATAGGCTTTGGTGAATCTAAACTAATTTCGTTGCTTTGCATGAGGCAAAAGGTGGTTACTGTTTTCTGTTACATCGTGGAAATTAATAAGATGCTTGAAACTTCCTCTATTCAGAAGAATGTATGTCTCACATAGTGTGTATAATTTAACGAGGGTTAGTGTTTCAGGCTGCCCTTGTTTTCAAAGATGGCAGAGATTCATAAAATTGTAAAAATGACACGAAGAGGAGGATGTTGGTTGTGAGAGATTATGTTTTCTGAGCATCTTAGGCTTCGTTTGTTGGGGATGTCTTTTTTGTCTTCTGTTGCCAATGAGCTGCTTGATTCTCCATCAATCTTCTTTTGGGAAGATTGTTACTGCTCACCTATTTTTCAACCCAAAAATCTTACCAACAGACGTGGTAGTACATGTGAACAAATCATACATTTTCTGATTCTGAAAATTAGTCTACAGTTGAATATGGATTGGTCCACCTGTATTGCCACATCAGCAAGTAAAATCTTTGGATATGTTTTTTGGGTGGATATTGCGAGCTCACTTGTTTATCCTGATTGTTTTTTCAGTTTCTTTTTTAGTCCACAAGAGTACATAGTTTTTGTCGCCAAAAAAATAGTTCGTTCTATAGGCTTCCTGACCAATATTTTTTCTTTCTTGATTTAGGTATCTAACAAACGTCGTAGGATCCTCCTCCATGCCCTTTTCACCTTTTTAGTGTTGGTAAGTTAGTACTTGTTGAAATGTCACGCTCTTTTTTGAATGCTGAAGTATGTCGACTAGACTTTGTCATATCTTTTCAAGATAAATGATTAAAATTTTCTTGTACTTTGATGTGGGCCTTTTGGGTTTCATTAAGACTCCCCTGTTTTCTTTTTTCACCTATTCATGGCATAATACCAGCATTATAATATTAGGTTTAATAATTTTGGACTGGCAGATTCGTTTATCCTCTGCTACTGTTTCTTATGGTATTGTATAATATAAGAGACCGTAGATAAATATCATAAATTCAAGTCAATTGTCTGGTTTTCCTTTTTTTTATAAATATCTCTTTTTTTGATAAAAAAATGCATACCTTTTTTCCCCCTGTTGTAGGGATTGATTGGACTAGATGAAGCTGGAGAAGCAAACGATGGGCCGTTAGTTATTTTTTTGGGACACTTAATAATATTTCAAAGCTTTTAAGTCCGTCTTATTTAATGGTTCACTAGATTATACAGTTAAGCTATACTTCTGCTTGGTGGTGAAGCAAGACCTTCCGATTTGTAATTTGACAGCTGTGAAAGCATGATGGTTTTGTTTTGCTGTATGTTTAGCCTTCGAGTGTTTTTCTCTGCCTACTACATGTTCTTCAGCTTAATGATATTAATTTCTATCTTTATTTTTATTTGTTGTCTACCAATTTGTTCATATCATCATTTGGATGTCTTCATTTGCTTACTTTAATTTCTTTCTCATTGTTCTGAACTATGCTTAGATAGAATCAGTTATTGGATCCACGTCCATCGTTTCACAATATTTTAGGAAATTTTTCAAGGGAAAAGCACAGTGGGGGTACTAGTTTGTTAGTAGCAAATCGTGTTTGTAGGCCATTTTGACAAAAAAAAAAGAAAGGCATTTGATTTATTTACTTGCCAGTATGAACATCTTCTTTTCAGTTGTTTTCTATTTTAATTTACTAACTACTCTCCTATTTATCAGTTTCAAATGATGATGTGTGATGAGTTTTGGAAGATTCAAGCACTTATTTCCTTTCAACTTCCTCACCATGAGCTGATAAATGAGGATTGAAGAAGTACCAATTTTATTCTTCTTTTTTTATTTTAGTATGTTTAAAACCTACATGAGATCGAATGAAAAAACCTTTTTAGGATATTCCTTGGTTTTCTGGATGTTTGCTAATATATTTGTAGCTACTATATGTTATGAAATGCTACACTACTGGCATTCAGATGCTCCTTCATGATCTAGATATTAGTTATAACTATTGAGCATTATCTAAACCGAGTGTTTCGTATATGACTCAGCTTGCAATGATGATGTATAATCAAATATCCATGGAGTTTCCGGTGTGTTTATGTGCATGCGTTTGAGAAGGTGGTAGATTGATAAACCAGATGTGGAGTGAGTGTGAGACGCCTTAATACTAGTTTTTGTTTCTTTGTTATTTAATTGATGCTTTTGTTTGCAAGATTCAAATTTAGAGACTAAACGGTGATCTGTAAGTTCTTGCAATTTGTGGATTTGTTTTGCTTATTAGTACGTATTTCTTGGTTTTGTTGGGTGATTTGTTGCCCTGAAATATGGGTTTAAGTGAGATTAACCTCGAGAGTTCGAAAAACCTTTTCTAGTCTCGGGAATACTAATACCACTATACCACCCATCATACATTGCAAATACACCACGTTTGAGCCATTTCATGTTTGAGGGGGACATATAATCTGGACTTGACACAACTTGTGGGATCCATGGGATTTTTAATCCCACGGCAAACTTGTGTATATAAACTCGCTACACTAAATTAAGACTTTAGAATTTAGCTAAATCAAGTTTAATTGATAAGTTTTGTACACTAAATTTAAAATTTAAGACATCACTTATCAGTACACTAAATCCTATTTTTTTGTAAACACGGGAAGGAGTAAATTTCCCCATAAATCATAGAGATGTTGCTTTTATTCAGTGTTATCAATATTACTTAAAAGGAAATTTATAGAATATTAGTTAAAAGGGAATTTATAGATGCAGAAGAAGAAGACGTATTAGGCGGAATTAAGGGGTGGTTAGGCATATGAAGACATTTGTTTCCAACTGAAACCAGAATTTGTTTCTCTTAGCAGCACACTGTATGTACTGGATTTACATTTTTGTTTATAATATTTATTTATTTTGGCCATTGATAATTCGTGGGGCGGGGTTTATAAACGTCAAATAATTCACCCAAAAATAGGCTAATGTTAGCTTCTTTGTGCTATCATTCGTTTGTTTAGTGGATTGACACTTCGAAATAACGTTTGTGGGAACCGTTGACTCATGTTTGGTGTGTAGGAGCGCCAAGGAATTAAACTTTGATACGGTTCAAGCTTTGGGTAGGTTTGAAGCAAGGAAACACGTTCGATATGGTTCGAACGGACAGCTGGTTTTGAGTCACGACAACAGACTGTTTTGGTTTCACATGACGGGCTGTTTTGGTTATATTGCGGGTTGATTACGAGAATCAAAATGGGCTGAACATTTGGCATGTTGTAGGTGTTGTAAAGTCAACTTAAAAGGGCTGGACACATTCGAAAAAAAGGTGGGAACGGTTACTAGAGTTGCTGCTGCAGCTTTCCCATTATTTTGTAACCGTTATGGCAGTTGTTGTAACTGCCATGTACGAAATTATAAGTAAATGGGTAGATTTCATTATATTTTAAAGAGAGTTTCGGGTTGAGAAATACTTGTAAAACATATGTAATCTGGTTCCTAATATTAACGGAATTATATTGGGTTGGCTGCGGGCGTAAATTGTGCGTGTGTGTTCATTTACGTTTACTTGCGTTTACATATATATTAATTGTCTTAAATCTGTCCAAATTGTAGCAGTTAAGTTGTCTCGAAACGAAGTGTGATTGAGTGACCAAACACGAGAGTTTGTGAGACAAAAACGAGAGTTTGTGAGGCAAACACGAATGTTGCGAGTGTTGGGTTGGCTGATCGTTTGTGGAAGCGGCTAAGTCCGTAAACGAGCCATCACGTGGTTGTTTTGTTGAGCGAAAAACAACCCGTGACAGCTAACATGTTGGCCATCGCTCAAATTTTATTTTTTTGAAAAAATTTGACTTTTTTCGTTTCCAACGAGAACAACCGGAGTTTAGCCAATACCTAAGTTCCCCGTATGTGTCAAAGAGGTACAATGAGGGGAAAAAAATCACTAGAATAACAGCAAAGTTGTGATGAAATTAATACTAGCAAATTCCAAAAATAAAAAAGTGGTAAAAATAAATAATATTTTCACCTTGTACGTATTAGGAAACAATCAATAATTGTAGTTTGTGCAGTGAAAATGAGTTATTGCATGATGTGTATCAGCAGATTTCACTCGTAACCAACTTAACAATAGTTTTCAAATAGAATACTCTAATCATGTTTTCCCAAAAGCTCCCTACCGTCTTATGATCGAGAAGTTTGGACTTTGGAGTATTAATTCACTTCATTCTATATATAATGTTCTCGACTTTTATTCGTAGGAATGAAGTTAACTATTGTCAAGCATAATAAAAATTGAGTATTAATTTAATATGCCATCTGTTACAAAACTATTGTATTTTACGAAATTACGTGCAATTTCGATCATCAAAATTATCATTTTCAAGATTGCCTTTATAATTATTCTTAAAATTCGACCACATAATTTCATGATTCATTTCAATTCATGTTTGATCGTGTAAATACGTAAATTTGGCTAACTTAAAGTTGCCTCAATTTTCGAGTCTAGGTAAAGATAATTTACTTTCAAACAATGTACTCATAACTCAAAATAAATATGAAAAAATACGTTTAATGTATTGTACTATAAGTATTTAACGATTAAAGTACTGAACTATCAATTTTAACAATTGAGCTATCAATACGAAATTTATCATAATTGAGGATATACTATTAAACAAAATGATGAAATTGTACTCAAATGATCATGTCTAGCATATGATGACCGCAATTCTATCAACATACGTGAAAGACAGATATCCAAATGTGAGAAATATTGATTTCAATATCGTCAATTTATACTGTTAGTTTCTTAATTGAATGAAATTTATAATTCAGTATCTCAGTTATTAAAATTGATAGTTCAGTAGCTAAATCGATAATCGCTACCGAACATACTTTTTTTACCCAAAATAATCATATACTCCAACAACATACTCAAGTCTTCAAGTATGAAGTACTTTTAACATCCTCTAAATTCTAAAACCCCCCAAAAACCACTTTAGTTAGCCACTCAATCCTAGTACTTTAAAACACAACACCACAGTTTTCATCCGCCGCCACTCTCTCTCTCTCTCTCTATATATATATATATATATATATATATATACATATACATATATATCTATATATTCTTCACCATGAGCACCACCTTCACACCAAAGATAAACCCACAAACCACCTTCACAGCCACAAACCCTCTAAAATCCAAAACCCTTTTCCCTTTTAAAAACACACTCTCATTAACAACAACACAACTCAGCTCCAAAAAAGAACCTATTAGGGTTACCAATGGTGCTAAATCCATAAGTATGTTGTTTGCAATGTCAAATAGTGGAGAGGGTATGACTTATAAGGAAGCTGGTGTCGATATCGATGCTGGGTCTGAACTCGTTCGCAGGATCGCCAAGATGGCTCCCGGTATTGGTGGCTTCGGTGGACTCTTTCCACTTGGTATCATACATTTTTACCCTTTTCTTTATATATATACGTGTGTATGTTTGGTTGTAACTTTTAAGCGCATTTTATATTTTTTGGCTTAAAACCTTGGCTGTGTTTGGTTGATCAATATAAAAACTGAGTTTTCACATTAGTTAACCTATTTCCTTTCAACATAAATACCGAGTTCTTGTAGTTATAGCTTATGGACAGAAAAAGCTATAATCTTTTAGCTGAGTGGACTCTTTCTCATATACATCTCTTGTTTGGTTGCGGCTTTTAAGCTCAGTTTTTTTTTTTGCCTCAATCTTGGCTGTATTTGGTTGATCAATATGAAAAACTGAGTTTTGTAGCTTTTTGACTGAAAAGCCATCATCTTTTAGTATTTGTATATGTATGGATTGTTTGGTTGTATAAAAGTAAATCCACCAACCATCTTCATAAACCCGAGTCTAAACCCATCAAAAACCCTTTTCCCCTCAAAAAATTCTTTCTCATTAACAACACAACTCACCTCCAAAAAGGAACCTATTAGGGTTAGCACTAAAGGAACTGTGTTAGCAATGTCAAAAAGTGGAGGGGAGAGAGAGAGGGGATGACTTATAAGGAAGCTGGTGTCGATATCGATGCCGGGTCTGAACTCGTCCGCTGGATCGCGAAGATGGCTCCCGGTATCGGTGGCTTTGGCGGCCTCTTTCCGCTTGGTATCATATATATACTAGTAATCGTTAGTGTGCGACTCGTGGTATATATATATGATCCGGATAAATAAAATTTTAATTGATTGAATGAATATATTAAATTAGAAATGGTGAGTAATATAATGTTTTTGTTATACAAAATACACGTAAAACGATTTTGTTTGGTATAAGATTATAATTGTTTTGAAAAGATAATGATTTTTGTGTGTTTTTTATATTTTGAATTGAATAAATGTAAATGAGTAATTAGTAAAAAAGAGTGGGGACATTTTTGGAAAAAATGGCCAAATTTTGGCAGCTTCACTTTTTCTTGGGTTGGCTTATATATATAGTATGATGATGATATGATATGATATAATGATATGATATGATATAGTATGATGATGATATATACCCTTTTCTTTATATATATATACACATATATAGACATATGTGTTTGTGTGGATTGTTTGGTTGTAGCTTATGAGCGCAGTTTTTTTTTTTGCTTTAAAACCTTGGCTGCATTTGTTTAATCAATATTTAAACTGAGTTTTCACATCAGTTACCCTCAAATCTCAATGTTCTAAAAGGCGGATTTTAGGCGGAAATTGGTCGCCTAGTGCCTAGTCCTGCCTAATTCCGCCTAATCTGTAAGGCTTGTCGGCTCCGTCTTATTTCCGCCTAGGCTCACATTTTAGAACACTGGCTACTTACCCTATTTTATCCTCAGTATAAAAAAAACTGGGGGTTTATAGCTTTTTGACTGAAAAAGATATAACCTTTTAGTTGGATGGACTCTCTCTTTATGTACATCATATATGGCTTGTTTGGTTGCAGCTTTTAAATGCAGTTTTTTTTTTTACTTAAACCTTGGATGTGTTTGGTTGATCTGTTGATCAATATAAAAGCTGAGTTTTCACATCAGTTACCGTATTTCATCCTCAATATGAAAAACTGTGTTTTTATAGCTTTTTGACTAACAAAAGCTACAATCTTTGAGTTGGATGGACTCTCTCTTTCTATGTACATTGTATATGGCTTGTTTAGTTGCAGCTTTTAAAGGAATTTTTTTCGACTTGAATTATGGCTGCGTTTGGTTGATCAAAATAAAAACTGAGTTTTTATAGCTTGTTGACTGAAAAACAGAAAAAGCTATTATTTTTGAGTTGGATGAACCTCTCTCTATATACATTGTATATGGCTTGTTTGGTTGCAGCTTTTAAACGCAGTTTTTTCCTGACTTAAATCTTGGCTGTGCTTGGTTGATCAAATATAACAACTGAGTTTTCACATCAGTTACCCTATTTTATCCTCAATATGAAAAACAGGGGTCTTTTAGCTTTTTGACTGAAAAAGTTATAATCTTTGAGTAAAATGGACCGGTACATTGTATATGGCTTGTTTTGTTGCAGCTTTTGAACGCGGTTTTTTTCCGACTTAAATCTTGGCTGCATTTGGTTGATCAATATGAAAATGCGTTTTCACATTAGTTATCCTATTTCATCCTTTAATATAAAAACTGAGTTCTTGTAGTTATAGCTTATGGACAGAAAAAGCTATAATCTTTGAGTTGAGTCATGAGTGGACTCTTTCTCTACATATATGTCCTGTTTGGTTGCGGATTTTACGCTCAGTTTTTTGGCCTCAATCTTGGCCGCTTTTGGTTGATCAATACGGAAATTGAGTTTTTATAGCTTTTTGCTTGAGAAAGCTAGTCTTTGAGTTGGGTGGACTCTATATATATACGTTGCTTGTCTGGTTGCGGCTTTTAAGCTTAGTTTTTTTTTCGCTTTTTAATCTTGGATGCATTTGGTTGATCAATATCAAAACTGAGTTTTTATAGTCCTTTTTCCCAAATTGCTATAACCAGACTCTCTATCTATCTATCTGTATATACATCGTATATGGTTTGTTTGGTTGCAGCTTCTAAATTTGAGTGTTTTTCACCTTAAATCTTGGCTACATTTGGCTGATCAAATTCAAAACTGAGTCTTTATTGCTTTAGTTTTAAAAAGCTAGAATCGTTAAGATGGGTAGACCTAGCTTTTGTTTTTACCCAATCGTTAAATGTTCAGCTGATTTGCTTAATTGTTTCAACACAAGCAAGTTTTAAATAACAGTCAGCTCCTGTTTCCGTTTTGGAGCAATTTTTTTTTTAGAACTGATGAAAGAGTGAGTCAGTACAGGCAGTGGCGGAGCTAGGAGTCAAAATGAGTTGCTGGAATTCCAAAAGGAAATATGAGAGGTGCTAATTCACTGTTTTTAAAAATTTATGTGTAATATATGTCCGGTTAGTATGGCTTTTTAATAATATGGGGGTGCCCGTAGACACTGCGAGCCGCCTCCTAGCTCATTGTCTGAGTACAGGTTAAAGCTTGTAGCTTACGTTGGGCAGGGAGTTGGTAGGGCTTACCAACCAAATGGACAACTTAAAAGAAAAATATCTTAAAGCTTTGAAGCATTAGACGAATTATTTGTGAAGGTTTATTTTTGGGAAGCTGAAAATGACCAAGCTGTGAGCTGACTGCACATATTTATTAGAAATAAGTTTCACTCACTTCTACTTGACTATCTGCTTAGATTATGGAACCTGAAAGAACTGAGACCATTTCCCGATTAGAATCTATAGAGCTTATTTCTTTAATATCTCATGAGCAAAAAGCTAGCTTTCCAAATTAATGGGGAAAACGGTTTAAAAACTCATGCAGTTAAATGCATGCCTTTTTTTTGCAAAAGAACTTGATCCTAAAGCTTCCACCAAATCAGCTTATTTCCATTCTGCACTCCCTAACATTTTCTCATTCTATGAAATCGTTTGCGGCGTTGATTAGCTGAAATACATTTATCTGTGTTGTGCTGTGTGCGGTTTTTTTGTTTCTCTTTAGCTATTGAGTCTCACTGGATCTAAGTCTGGGAATCTTAATGATGCTTCCTCTAATGCCTAGAGATATTGAAGTTCATAACTCTACTCCTTAGCTCGGATATACCACAAGTAAGTAAGCCCTTAAAATAAACTAAAGTATAGAATACTACAAATCGGTAAAGAAACACCAATCCGAGTGTATATGCGAGTGAAGCAAGTGCAAACAAAGGCTGTCGCGTAGTGCTATGATTGACAAGGGTCACGTTTCTCTCATTTTATGCTGTAGACTATCTTGTTATCCTTCAACAACATAGTAAAGGGTTGACAAGAGCCACAAGACTTTTGATGTCCTTAGTATGGGAATATTTACCGATAAGAGAGAGGATGCTAATTAGTAAGGCGTTCAGATTTCGACTAGCTTATTATCATACAAGAGATATTTTATGTTCTGGGACTGACTGTCCGGCCTTGAAACGAATGTTCCATACTGTTTTTTATTGATTCATATTCTGAAATGTGGTGAGCAAGCAAAAGAAAATCATATACTACTCTGCTTTATTTTTGATGCATAGAAGAGGTTAAATATCCCCGTAGAAGTTATTCATATACTCTGGGACTGACTGTTCTGCCTTGAAGTAAATCACTCCATTTTGATTATTTCATCAATTGGTATTCTGAAATGTGGTGAACGTAGGAAAATCAGTTCTTAATTTTTTTTTGTTGTGCACCTAATGTGTATTAATCTTTTTCTTTCTTCTTTTTTCTTTAATGCCTTTGTTTACTTATTGGAATTGGATTAGCGTCATTTTTGAGTGTCTGGATGATGTTGTAGAGAGCAAAAAATGAACATTATTTTTCATTTTTTTTTTATTGTTTAATGTGTTGAAAGGCTAGAACTTGTGATTTGATATTTTCTGTGCTTTGGTTTTATTTTTGACCTGTCTACAATTATTTCTGTGATTTCTTTCTTAATATTTCACTCGCAGGCGAGAAACACCATGTCTTTTTGTTCTCAATCTTTTATTTTCTGCAAATTGTAAAGAAAAAGGTGTAAATTGCAGACACCTTGAATCATCTGTCCTTTTTTTCTACTTGCATATTCTTATCAACGACTCAAGTATTCATTTTCCTTGGTACCAAGTTTGATTTTTGAAGTGAATTGGTTAACTATTAATCTTCACCGCGTTACTCGAAAGGATAGGCTTCAAATATCAGTGAATGAGAATAGATAAAAAAAAAAAAGTGCTCCTAAGAATGAGGTGTCCAATGTAGCATCTTTACAGTAAGTATACATTTTAGTTACATCTTATGTTCTGTTTTGTTTAAGCCATTTCTTATAGTAACTTCAATATTAATCGCAAATATTTGTGACTAAAATACAATATTAGATCTTTATCTTCCGGCCGTGGTCTGGTCATTTCATGCATATGGTGTTAGACTCTAGAAACACAGATGATCTGCAAATATGTTTATAATCATGGACTAACTATATATGTTATACTAGCCAAGTATCCAGATAAGCATTGTGCATTCCACATATCAGAGATTAATCCATGACTTTTTTCAAATTTTCTTATAGGTGATTCTTATCTGGTTGCCGGTACCGATGGTGTGGGAACAAAATTGAAGCTTGCTTTTGAAACTGGAATCCATGATACTATCGGAATTGATCTGGTAAATTATTTACTATGATTTGCTATTTTTCGATTTTGTTTATTTTTCTCACTCCTGAAAAAGAACATAATTGAGTTGTCCTTTTACCAACCTAAAGCTCCCTAATCAGTTCATCTCCAGGTGGCGATGAGTGTCAATGACATTATTACTTCTGGCGCAAAGCCGTTATTCTTTCTTGATTACTATGCGACAAGCCGTCTTGATGTTGACCTTGCTGAAAAGGTAATTTTTCTTCCCCTTTCATTTTTACATTTGTGATTTTTCCCTTTATTTTTGGCATTTACCTACTTTTTGGATTAGCTGACTTGTTATGAAAAATGGAGGAGGCTCATTTATCTCTTTAGTTTTTTAGGTTATAAAAGGCATTGTTGACGGTTGCCAACAATCTGACTGTGCTCTTTTGGGTGGAGAGGTAATAACTCTAAACCAGATTCTGTACATATTTGGTGTTTTGATATTTTAAACTTATGTATACTTTTAACAAATTGTCTTACTACTTGAATTTGGGGTTGCATTCTTTCTATTAAGTGTGTTAAATCTATATATTCTGCCTTAAGTGGCCCCATATTTGATTTTCAATTCTCATTTTGTAGTAAAAACAAAAACTGTGTTATACCGCTACATCATGTCATACAAAAGTGAACTCTCTTTTCTACAGAAATTAACGACCACATCCCTAAAGCTGGTAAATTCAAAATAGATATGGCTTGATGATAATGCATGACAAAGATAGGTCAAAGACCAGAATAAATGTATGAAAACTGTTGAGTATACCAAGTAACGTTCTAACAGAACTATCCCTTGATGTTGTAAAATGTAAGTACCTATAGAAGTTCCTGAAAATTAGGGTGATAAGTGCACGTTATTGATGAATGTGTGGGATTGGAAGCTTCACAACCTACCTTATATTACATACCGAGGTTGACTTAGAAATTTGGTAGATATTGAAAGACACCCCAACTAGCAATCTATTCTCCAGACTTCTAGTTGATTTTTTGTTAGGAATAAGACGATTTCTTGATTTGCTCTCAGTTTGAATGCAACGAAGAACAGAATTCCAAAAAAACAGATATGTGCTGAAACGTTATGTTTGATTATGTTGCTTTTTTACTTTTTGCAGACAGCAGAAATGCCAGACTTTTATGCTGAAGGCGAGTATGACCTCAGCGGATTTGCAGTCGGAGTCGTCAAAAAGGATTCAGTTATCGATGGGAAAAACATCGCTGTTGGTGATGTCATCATTGGGTTGCCTTCCAGTGGGGTTCACTCCAATGGGTTCTCTCTAGTTAGAAGGTTTGTCGTTTGCCTTCCTTTAGCTTCTTCATACTATGGTATATGTATTAGACATTAAGGAATAGTTATTAACATCTATAACATTTATGTCCCTTTCAAGACCTTTTTATTTTTCTAAATTTGGAGAGACGCAAAAAACAGACCTTTTAATGTTCGTAATTAGATTATCTTGTGTAATGGTAGGGTATTGGCTCAAAGCGGGTTGTCTTTGAAGGATCAACTACCGGGTGGAGATGTTACTCTAGGAGAAGCTCTTATGGCCCCAACTGTGATATACGTTAAACAGGTGATTGTTTTCTTTTGAATTAACATTTTGTGAGCTTGATCATCTCCTTTTGGTTTGTTTGCCAGCTGAGGAATTTATATTTTTGTTCTTCTAAAACAGGTCCTTGATATCATTAGCAAGGGAGGGGTAAAAGGTATAGCCCACATTACAGGAGGGGGATTTACCGACAATATACCTCGAGTGTTTCCCAAAGGCCTTGGAGCTGCAATTGATAACAACTCTTGGATTGTCCCTCCTGTGTTCAAATGGATACAAGAGGTTCGATTTCTTTTTCTCTGCAACTATGATAATATCACCTGTAACAGGTTTTCATCTATTTTTTAAAAATCTCTGTTTTTTTTTTTGCTTTGTCCTCGTTTTGTTTTGTTTTTAGTACTGGAAATATTTATGTACTTATTACGTAGTTTTTAGTACTTGAAAATAAAAGAATATTGAAGCATTGTTGATCATAGTTTCAAACTGTGCCTTGGTCACATAAAAAAATCTTCTCACAAATCAATTAAATTGGTTTCTGAGACAGAATTTGCTAGTAAAATTGTTCCTGACGAATTTCTAGTTTCAAAATAAAAGATAGTTTTTTCGATCAACCATGCAACCTAACTTGAGAATTGTAATGGTCTTTATTGATTTTGCGTATTCTTGTTCATTTTTTATTTATTTTTGTATATTGGAAACGGTTTGTTAAAATTACCAATCATATCTTTGTTGCATATTAAAAATGTTTTTATCTTTCATCTTATTTAAGGCTGGGAAAATAGAAGAAGCTGAAATGATGCGAACATTCAACATGGGGATTGGGATGGTTCTCATTGTTAACCAAGAAGCTAGTCACAGAATATTAGAGGGTGCACCAGCGGCATACACAGTATATCGTATTGGCGAGGTTGTCAGTGGAAATGGAGTTAGCTATAGATGAAAGTGGTTTTGTATCTAGGTATGCTTATGCAGATGGGATCTCTCTGTTTTACGGGTTGAGTTTTATAATGGTTGCGGTCTTTTCTATGTCCTGTGGCCTGTATTTTGGGTGAGAGGTAGATTTTGCTCAACACTGTTAGAATGCTGCAAAAGTGCTTATCAGCGGCAGTTTTAGGTGTTTATCACATAATTTTGATTTTGAACAAACATTATCAAATATAATTCCTCAATTCTATCTCTTACTTAATATGTTCGAACTTTATCTTTAGAACGTGCTTGGCTATTTTGATTGGGTCCGTTTGGCAAAAGATTTTTTTAGTTTATTTTGGGATTTTTGATCTTAAAAATCTGTGTTTGGACAGTCGGATTATTTAGCTTTTGAAAAGCAAATTTTTGGCCTAAAATAGCTAAAAAAAATCCAAGAAATAAAAAACCTGGAATTTAGTTGGATTTTTAAAACAGTTTTTTTAGTCTGATTTTATCTAAATAATTTATTATCAAACAGACCTAAAGTCTTTGCTTGAATTGCAGTTACCATTGATCTTTTAATACTCCATCCGTTTCCATTTATAGTTGAAAATAAAGTGTATCAACGTAGAGTGTAAATTCATGTTAACCTTAACATGTATATGCGGAGTTTATAAGATCATTTTTGTATGTGTCAAATTAAAAAAAAACAATATTTAACATCAACAATGGAGAGATATTTTAACTTCTGCCCCCTCCTCACAAATAGGCTAAATGAATGACTTGATTTCATGTGTACTATCTTTAAAATCCCATCTTTTAGGAGTCACGTTATTTGTTTTATGTTCCAAAATGGTGTTAACACTTTTTTTTTCACCCGGAAAGTTAATATTTTACGCTGTTCATTAGGATTGGAATTTCTGAATTTTGAAAACAAGCTATAAGATTTAATTTTAGATTTAATTTAGCTGTTGGATCAGTAGAAAGTAGAAACTACAAAACTAGTTAGTATTCGAAAGAAAATAAGAAGTTTTATAGAGAAGAATATCGAGAGAAACGTGAGGTGGTCTTAAATATTGCTTTTTTTTTCATGGTTCGGTGTACCACATAATAGTATCTTCTATAATGAGAATGGCCATTGGCCAGGCAAGGAAATATAAATAGAATAAAAGAGATTGCACGTAGAGGGATATATAAGCATAAAAGAATCAATTGTGACTGTATACTTGAAGAAAAATATGTTTGATTGAGCTAATTTTTTATGTCACAATAAAAAAAAATGTACATAAAATTCAACCCCATACGCATCCTATTTCCAGTTGGTCCACGTATAGAATAATTTTATCTCTTGGGAATAATATTTCTTATAAGATCGACTACATTGCACTGGATATATATATATATATATCTTATACCCACCTGGTGTAGCCCATTTCACTTTTTTTCCTATATAAGTAATAAACATGAAAGTTATAGATACATCAGATTCCTCGGCATTACTTAAATTTTACATACACTCAAATAGTTCCCTCGATACAAGGAACAAAAAGTCTGTTTCATAACTTTATAAATTTTTCACTTGTCAATAGCAAATACAAATAGGACCCATATAAAATTTGAAAAGTATTTGAATAAATATTTAGATTACTGAAAAAAAATTATTTCAAAAATTAATCACGTATTTTATAGTTAGAACTATATGATGAAATTTTCAATTTTTTCATTTCGGTAATTTTGATATGAAAATTTTGATGGCCAAAGTTGCACGTATTTTCGTATGAGACATTTGTTTAGGGACGGATAGAGTATAATAGTAATAAACTATCATGGGGTCCATATTTTTGTGTTTGTAATATTGTTATGATTATTAAATGATAATAAAAAAATAATAATACATGGTTATTATAAGAAAATTAATAATAAAGCTGAAATTTTGTGTAAATGTAAACGGTTTCTTAAAAGATATAAAATGTGTTAGGTTTGAGGAAATGGTTGAGGTGGCCGGTACGGATGCTCTTACCATTTAGTGTCACTTGTTAAATGTCATATTTGCAATCATTTCTTAACCTTTGCGTTAAAATTAGCAATCACACTAATAACCGATGTAACAATCACTTGATCAACTCATTCTATTTTAAATTGTTTAATAATTGTAGATTTACACTTATCTATTAATAAAATATACTCTAATTAGTAAAAACTAGTTAGTAAAATATAAAAAAAAAGTAAAAAAAAGTTAAGTCGGTGGATGTTTTTATTCAGCAACTCTAGCTGCTCTAAAAAGTAAATTATTTTAAAAATATGAATGGATTTGGTGGCAGCATAAGAAGGGACCCTTAGAGGATAAGGATCAAAATGATAAGTCAGATTAAGATACTCTCACACGTAAGAAATCAAGAAAGAATAAATGTGAAATTATCCTGACACGTTTTCAATTTTCCTCTTTTAAAACACTAAAAATCGACGAAGACAAGTACATAGTGAAACTTTGGAACCAAGTAAATATCTGTTACATTAATTGTGTCATTCTTGAATATCTTTTGATCATCTTAATTCTGATCTAACTTTTCTCATTTTATCCTCTAAATTATTATTATTCTCATATTTGCTAGTGTTGTATATTGGAAAGGCTTTGGTGATATAGTAATGATGACTACTTTTTGAATTTCCTAAAATATTTTTCATCGTATTTACGACTTTGAGGTAACTATTGGAACAAATGTGGGTTTCTGAATTAAAATTGGTCCCAATGGACATTCGGAAAAACAAATAAATATTTGTGTATTTAAAGTTTAAACACAAGTTGGGCCTTGAGATATTTATCATTTGTTGATAAATAATTTATTTAAATGGTTTTTACCATTACTTAAATGATTTCATATATCAAAATATAATGTAATATATGTGACTTTATATTCAACGTGTACATGCGGCATAGATGACGTGCACATGCAAGTATGTCAGGCCCATTTAAAGTTGACCCTTTATACATAAATTATATTCAAAGCAAGCTAACACTTTTTTTTTTTTGAAGATTAAAAGCAAAAGCTAACTCTTCTTATTTTATCATATAAATTATTATTCTCATATTTGCTATGGGAAATGCTTTGGTGATGTCTTGTATAGTAATGATGACGACCTTTTGAATTACTTAAAAGATTATTTTGAATCCGAAATCAAGCTATTAGAGAAGAGGGTGACTTTTTAAACTACAAAATGTCTGAAAAAACGCTGAGACCGTAGATTTAATCTACGGTCTACATTCTACTGTAAACCGTAGATTAAATCTACGGTTTACAGTTAATCTGTGTAAATTACACAGTCTGATAAGGCCATAACTTTGGCCGGTCGCGTTAGGCCTTTCAACAATGATATAATGATAAATAAACCGTGAGTAAATGATACTTCCTGCTCTTTATTATTGCTCGGATTATTGTCCTTATTCGGACTATTACATTTGCTCGGATTAGTATTTCGGTTTTACGATTATGCTCGATATAACTATTTAATCTCTCGTCTTGATCTTTCTCCTCTTTTATTCGGTGCTCGGCTGTCTTGTCTCGGTTTATTTTTTGAAGTGATATGCTTTGGTTAGTTTCTCTCTTTTCTTAACTTCTCTCTATATTTTTTGGATAGATTTTCTGGTCCTTTTCTAGGAGGGGTAGTTGGCTATTTATAGGCAACTGCGCCTTCTAGGATATTGACAAATGTCTTCATCCCAGGGAGTTTTCAGACGAGGGTCCCCCTTTTATTGGGCTTGGGCTTTAGGGTAGTAGCACCTCAATTCCTTATAAAAAGTATGAGATGACCCATTTAAGCGTTGGATACCCATTTATAAAGTGGGTTGATTATGACCCGAATAAAATATTCGGGTCTGATTTTTATGTTCTATCAAGTGCTCCCTGACTTCCTCGGCATGGTTTCCATGTCGGGGGAGTCATGTTCGGTTTGTCGAGAACTTGCGTCGGTCTTGTTTTTCCCAATGCTTCATCGAGAAACGCAATAGACTCGTGACGGTTCCCGGGGGGTATATTTAATGTTTCCTATCCTAATATCTTTTTTCGAGGAAAACTCCTATAAAGGGGTGGGCTTCCTCCATAATTAGGCATTTTACTACTAATTTGCCCTCGACATAATGGCTTCTTCTGGTTCTACTGGTGAGAGCTCCTTTAATTATATTTCATATTTAGAAACGGAAATCAAGAAATCTCGTACCGCGAATAAGAAACTTGTGGCCAAGGTTTCAAACTACAAGAAAAGGTTGTCTGACATGGATTCTGATCATCATGTGACGATGGCCGATCGGGATTGGGCCTATGAGCATATAAAGAAGCTCGAGGCTAATCTGGCTAAGCAGAAGGCAGCAAAAAGGGCATATAAGCTTGCCTTCAAGGAGTTGCATGCTCGGTCCAAACCGAGTTCGGATGACGATGAAGAAGGCTCTTCCTCGAAATAATTAGTCTTTTGTAATTTCTGTCGTAATTTTTCTTGAATGGGGAGTCTTCTCCTCAGTTGTAATCGAAGTTTTTGGAATTAATAAAACATTTCCCTTTCCTTGTTCTTGTCTGTTTATCTTCTTGATGTCTTTTTGGATGACTTTAATTGGATTTGGAACTGTGGTTAACTTACCTTAAATGCTCTTGGGAAGTTCAAGAGGTTGTATTTATTCGAGATGACCTTTGATCTACTCCTTGTTTCTTCTTATAAAAAGGGGGCTGTCCCAGAATTTTTTTTATGCGGTTCATTCTTTATTAACGAACAAATGGCTTCTCCTCTTGAAAAATATGGTGACAACCTTCCTGAATACGTTGCCCGTCTGGAAGAGGAAGTTCAGAAGGTGCGTTATCTCGAGAAGAGGGTTGCCCGGCTGTCAGTGGAAGCTCGTCGGGCCGCCGAACTAGACGAGCGATTGGATGCCCTAGAGAAGGAGCACCAGAGGTCTTTGCTCGACAGTATTCGTGCTCGTGCCCGGATCAAAGAGCTCGAGGCCTCCAGAGATAGACAGCTTGCTTCCAAGAGGGCTTACAAATTGGCCCTTAAGGAAGTGTATGCTCGGTCGAAAAGGAAGCCGAATGACGAAGCGGGCCCTTCTATGAAATGATTTTATTGTTTTCATTGTATTTCCTCTTTGTGCTTCTTCTGTAACGAAGTATCAACCAGTCAATAAAGATTTCTTTTTCTTGTTTATATCTGAATTACTTTCCCAATGCAATTTATTTTGACTGCGCACGCTTGTGGCCTCATTAATGCCTTTCTTGGGTCTTGCGTTTGATCTTATCCATTGGACCTTCTTACTCTTTATATCTAGGGATTAATTAGGATTTCTTGAGCCTTGTGCATAGAAAATCCTATTCACCAGAGTTTTCTTGAGCCTTGCGCAAAAGATCTGGGATATTTATTTGATTCGCTGTCCTTCCCAAAAATGACGCGTGTTTTGTTGCCATTATTACTTACCCCCTTTAAATATTGGCAAGAATCCAAGCGTTTCTTGAACAGGTGTGGCTTTTAATTACTCACGCTCTTTAGAGTCTTTTGGGAATCCAAACGTTTTTCTTGAACAGTCATCTCCCTTGAGTGCCATCGTTTCTGAATACCCATTGGCGAATGGTTGCGACTCTCAATCCCAGCCCTCACACAATTGATCTATAAATACCTGCTTACAGCATGGTTACATCCACACTTCTCATCATATTATTTTCCCCCATATATAGACCCTCATCTTATAATTTCCCTAAGATGTCTGGTCCTTTCACCCAATCAGCATTAGCTTTGCAAGTGGAGGCCTTTGAAGCCTCCCATAACCATGTACAAAGGTTGTTGAGGGATGCCGAGGAGGAATTGAAGGTGATGCGTTATCACCATACCGAGATGGTTCGGGAATTAACTTGGCTAAGATCCGAACTGGCTTACTGCCGACGTGCTCGTCAGGCTCTAGTCGAAGAGAATGAGATGCTAAGGGGGAACCCGACACTGAGGGACAGGGATGTCTCTGCCGGGCCCTCTCATCGATACCGATCGACTTCCCCCTAACCTTCCTCCTTCCTTTTTTCTTTTTCTCTGCTCTTTCCCCATCTTTTCCCATCTCTTCCTTTTTCTTTTTTTTTTTATTTCTCCGTTTCCATCATTTCTTCCTCTTCCTCTCTTGTGTTTTCTTTTTATACTCTGTTTTCTCGTACTTTTTATTCTTTTCTTTTTCCGGTTCTTTTTTGTTTCATTGACTTCCTTTTTAGTTGTCGGTCTCCTTCGTCTCTTTATCTTCTTCTCATCTGTTTTTCTTCTGTGCCTCCTCTTTCTTTTTCTTCATCTTCTCTCCCATCACTCTTTTTTTTTTTTTTTTTTTATGCACCACTACGATGTAACAATCAGCCCTGTGATCCAAAGGGTTTTGTGTTACATTTAGGGTTGGTCATTTTTCTTTTTGACTCTTCTTTCTTATCACTTCCTTCTTTTCTTGCACTCTTCTTCTTTTCCTCTTCTTGCTTTTCCTTTCTCTTCTTACTTTTTCTTTTTGGCGTCTCCTGCTCACTTGGTCAGCTGATATAGTTGATCCTTTGCCTGATCTTCTGTACTAGCTCTTCTCGGATGTAATAGATCTTTTCGGATGTAATAGATCTTTTCGGATGTAATAGGTTTTATCTCGGATGTAATAGGTTCTCTTTTCGGATGTAATAGGTTTTTATCTCGGATGTAATAGACCATGATGTAACAGACCACGATGTAATATTGTCTATTGATGTAATGAACAATGATGTATTCCATCTTTATTAATGAAAAGTATTTTTGCCCTTTTCTTTTTGCATTTCTTTTTATATTGTACCTGTGGTTTGTTGTTTGTCTGGAATCTAGATCTTTGAATATCTCGTCTTTATTTCTTCTGCACTGTAGTATCAGATGTCAGTAGATGTCCCCATCACTGTCAAACATATGTGCATGCTCCCTAGTAGGTCAGGAAGTATGCAATTTCCCAAGCAAGGTCATAAAATATCATACTCTCCGTTCTATAAGTACTAATCTTTTCTTTGGTAGTTTATCATCTCTTTTTTCTTTTTGCTTCTCTCTTCCTTAGCCCTTTATTTTCTTCCGTACTAAACAATTTCCCAGAATGTCTGGACCTGTGGTGAGATATCATGCTCAGAATGTCTGAGGTATCTCGGGTCCGCCGTCGGATGGCAAGGCTTGAGAAAGAGTATGGCGTTTTGGCCTTGAGCTTGTTCGGCTCTTATCCTGAAGAGACGGTGAAGTGGACCGAGATCTCGGCACTGAGTCGCCAGCTCGATCACTTGTTGCTGCAGAGAAACCATCTGGCCAACTCCTGGTATGATGCCGAGGAAATTTGGGACCATTCTCAAGATGAGTTTGACAACTCTCCTCAAGGCCTAGCTAGCATAATGGTAAAGAATGCCCGGCTCGTGGAGCGCGTCAGGGTTCTTACTATGGAAAACAACAGGCTCTCCTCGGAAAATGACGATTTGGTCGCCATGAGCGATTCCTACCAAGCTCGGTTGAATTGTTCTGCTCGTTTTGCTTTCTCTCGGTCTGGCAGTTCGGTTTTTCCACCCATTGATCCTTAGATTGGGCTGATTTTCTTTTGTATTTCCCCTTTTGCCATTTGTGTTTTATCTTCTGTATTTGATGAATCAGTTGTATCTTTTCGTGTCTCGTGCCTGTCTTGTGAACCATTGTAACGCTTCGTATTCTGTGCCTTTTGATTCTCTATAAATGCTCCCTATTGCCTGTATCTCATTATCAATTTCTACCTCTCTAATTTTATAATTTTCCTTTGCGTGAGATGGCTCCTATCACTAGGTCTGCCTCCAAAAAGAAAGCCCTTATGGAAGAGGAGCCTACCTTTTTGCTACCTCGTCCCCCTGGCTTTGGTGAGGAGGATTTGACTCCTCTTCAATTAAAAGAAATTGAGATGTCATGGCTGAAACATGATCTCATGTGTGCTCGGACTGAAGCGAGGAGGTTTAAACAATATTGGGACGAGGAGGGCACTGCTCGTTTCAAGGCCGAGCAAAAATGCGAGTCTCAGTCTTACGCCTTGAAACAGGCTGAGATGGCGATTTCTCGTTTGGTTAGGGAGAAAGAGCGTCTGGAGGAACTTTTGGCGAAGAGGGACGTTGCTATGGGGGATAGTTCGAAAAAGTAGGATGGGTGTATTTTCTTTTTCTGTTGTATTGTTTGTGTTTCCCCCTTTGTGGATGAATAAAACTTGTCTTGCATTTGATTCTGTCCTATTTTATTTCCTGTTTGCTTCTCTTTTATGTTTCTGATCATACACCGAACAATATGCCCGGTTATCCCCCCGGAGAGCGTTGTTAGACTTGATGCTTCCTGCCATCAAGCTAGAAACGGTCTTCGTCCACTTTGTTCGGTGTGCCCTTGTGTTAAGGATTGACTTGGGAGTCGAGGAACTTTAATCGGGGGATATTCTCGGTGTGATAGTAGTGGTAGCGTATGTAAGAAGCTTTTCGTGGTAGGGTCCACTGGCCGTTTATTTAGGTCTAATGATGTGAACTGCCTTGGGTAGTGGGATACGCGCTGACGTGGCGAAATCTGGAGCGTGTATATGTTAAAAAAGAGCAGCGGTTGTTGACTTTCGTATGGTTGGAAAAAGATAAACCTCTGTTACACGAAAGGACGGTTATTATTTTATTCCTTTTGTGACTCCACTCCTTTTTATTGTGCCAAGTAATCCTGTTTATTTTTATCACAGAATTCGCTGAAGAAAATATCTCTCTCTCTCTAAAGCATATTCTTCCCGCCAAAAAGGGAAAGAGTTCGGCCGTTTAATCTAGGGTTTCGTGGTTGTGTTGGAAGACCTGCTGCTGTTCGCGCTTGCTTGCTCATAATGATTATTGTAAGTGATTTTTGGTTTTCCCCTCTTCCCTCTTTTAGGAGTTGTATTTGATTTGTCGTTGTGGTCAGAGGTGTGTTGTTGGTATATGGTTCAGGTTATCTATATATGTCTGATGATTCTGATGTAATGTGCATGGGGGGGGGGGTGGTGGCTTTCGTTCTATTGATGTGGTTCTGGTTTGTGTATTTGGTTAGTATATTGATAGACTTTTGATGATCTTTGTATAGGAAATTTTGACCCAAAGTGTGGCCCAAGTTGGCACATTCGTGGAGAAAGATTTTAAAGAACTCGCCGGAATACCTGACAACATACGTATCCGGCTTCCTATTTCTGACGAGGAGGTGCTGGGATTTGTACCTGCCGGCGAGGTGGCCGTGCGTTCTTCGGCATTCTTCACTGGGGGTCTTCGACTGCCCTTTACAAACTGGGTGGCTTCGTTCTTTGAGGCCGTCCAAATTGCTCCGGCCCAACTGGCCCTAAATGGTTACCGTACTCTGAATGGTATCCAAAGGCTATCGGAGTTGTCCGGAATACCGATTGAACTGAAGGACGTCTTTGGAGTCTATAGTCTGAGCTTTGAGCGTCGCAGCTCGTATTTGAAGACTCTGCGTGCCTTTTGCCGGCTCGTTATCGGTTTGCCGGATACCAATAAAGAGCGTAATCTTGGTATTGTAATTGCTTCCGGTGCATGGGGTTGTGCGGGACACCAGATTCCTGGACCGGCGACCAATGCTCCCATCATGCCAGACCTCGGCGCCCCCAATGTAGAGGCTCTGTTAGCTCTTTGGAAATGGTGGGGGCCTGGACCTACGCCGGATCCTGCGAGTCGTACGGCTCCCATGTTGCTCGGTTACCCTATGGGGTCGGTGACCAAGGGAAATCCGGCACCCGAGATCCCCAAAGAGCCCGAGGAGGAATTCTTAAAGGTGGTCCAGGCTCGATGTGCTACTCGGCTTGGGAAAAAGGCCGTTCGTTCTAAGCGTCGTGCAGCTGACCCTGTCGTTGAAACAACGAAGAGGGCTAGGGGAACCGATACATCGGTTACCGAGGAAGATGCTAACGTTGGCTCGGGCGAGGGGGTGTTTGCCGCTGCTCAAGGGGATACCGCCGAGGATGCCGCTGCTCCGGGCGAGGTATGTGTATATGTATTAAGATTTTTTTGTCTTTTGGTTGTTTGTCGTATGGGTCGCTAGTGCTTTGCTTTATTTGTCATTTTGTTTCAGCTACTGACTTCTTCATTGGTTACCCTCGCTCTTGCCCGGTCTATGGGTATTATTGTGTTTCAGGGGTCGGTCGACGATGTATTCGGATATATGAACCTCTTGACGAGCATGGGAGAGGGGACGATGACTTTGCCTGTCATCTCGCCTATCCCCACCGAGGGTCCGATAGATTTGCCCGTTTGCTCGCCCCTCCGTACTGAGGAAGAGATCGAGCATAGGGCCCCTGAGATTGAGCAGTTGGAGGAGGACGTGGGGGTGGAAATGGAAGGCAGCGAAGAGAATGCCGGGGATGTTGTGACGGGTGTCGAGGATGAGGCTTTCGACGGATCCGAAAAGGTGTTGGTTGACGGGGTCGCAATGACCCGGTACATTGACCGATGTAGGGGTGAACTGCTGGATCAACCGAGAACGCTGAAGATGGGGTATACAGCTCTGAAACCCCTTGTGTTCAAGAATGCAGAAAAACTATCTGCCCAACCTACAATGTCAGTTATAGAGCAGGCCCACGCGGATGCGCTGAGGGTACGTGGGGCTCGTATTGCACTAGATAGGTTTGGTACTTGTATTTTATTTGGAAACTAATGTGTTGAAGTGCAGATTGCTGTGAGTGCCGTGGCGCTACGGGATCAGCTGGGAGCTCTAGGGGCTGAGAAAGAGAAGCTGGTGGCCGAGAAGGATAATCTGTTGGCCGAGAAGGAGAAATTGGTCGCCGAGAAGAAAACCCTGGGCGAGAATTATGACAAATTGTCGGTGGACTTCCTGCACCTGACCGAGGATGTCGAGAAATTGAGGGTGGAAAAAGAGAGCATGGCCGCTAAGTACGGCGAATTAGAGGAGGAGAACTTGCTCCTGGCTGAGGACGTGGAAACCGAAAAGGCTAAGGTGTCTGCCTTGAAAACGGCACAGGCGGAGGAGCGGAAAAAGTTAGCGATGATGGCCAACTTTTCTGTATACTGCGCTCATGTGCGGGCGCTCAATTTCGCGAATGTTCCTCTGTCGGATAGGGCGTGGTCGGAGTTGGTGTATCCGTGTCCGCATGGTGCACCGCCAAAACCCTTGGACTGGGCGAATCTTCGTGAAGAAGAGCTTCCTCGGCTACCGGGGCAGACAATTTCGACAGCACTGCGTCCTCACTCCATGTCGACCTCGTCCACTCCTCGACCGGGTGCTACTGTTGTTCCCCCACCAATATCTCAGGTGGAACCTTGACTATCTTTCTGGCATTGTGTAAATTTTTTTTTTTTTTTTTTTATTTAACTAGAAACAGATTCTTTTGGGGAAGAGATAATATAGGTGTTGTGGTTTCTCTCTGTTGGGCTTGCTTGGGTTAATTTCTTTTGATGGTCGTCATATTTTGAAGGATATGAAAACAAAATATTGTCAGGTACCAAATAACCCCCTTGCCATGGTGGTCTGGACCTCGCCTAGTCGTAGTGTAGGTGACGTAATGGAAGAATTGGAAAGATCTAATGCGTCCCTTACCGCGAAATTGACTTGTGCCTATCAGGAAATCGAGGGTCTGAATATTCATATTTCCAACCTGGCGATCCGGTTACGTGATTTGGGAGAGAAATTTAGTAAAAAGACCGCCCATTATACGGCAAATAAGGGTAAAGCAAAGGAACTTCTCAGTGCCCTACGACGCTCTCGTGATGAAGCCCGAGGTCGTGTGACGAGCTTGAGCTTGGTCCTTGGGGCCGTTTTCGAGGACGCGGATCTGCTGCTATCCTTTGCCAAAGCGTATTGGGCCCGAGCTCGCGCCTTAGAGGTGCTGGAGCATATAAAAGGAATGAGTGGTGTGTCCCGGGCGGAGCGCATGGTGGATGCGAAGGCCGGGGTAACTGAAACCACTGTTGCCCTGAACCGAATTGATGCGGTCGTTCGTGAGCGTTTGGGGACGCAAATTAACTCATTGCGAGATATTCATTTTGCCGATGTAGTAGAGACTTCGGCGTCTGTTGAGGGATTGTCGGATTAATAAAATAGCTTGTTTTGTCGTCTTCTTTGTAGCTTGTATAAAAAATTTTCTCCCCCTTTTTTTTTTTTTTGTAGCTTCTTTTTTTTTTTTTTTTTTTTTTTTTTTGTATTCATCTCTTCTCGTTCTTCTCCCCCCCTCTTTTTTTTTTATAGGCACATGCTACTATGTCGCACCAGGCTGGTTCTCCATGCCTAGTTAACCCGGGGTTAGGACCTACTGGTGCTGCCCGGGACGAGGTCTCATCTGGTGCGGCTAGTGAGGTGCCTGACAGGTGGCCCTACATTCTTTTGATGAGCAAAAATGTCAAATTGACCGACCAATGTGCTCGACTGCGGACCAAGCTGAAAACCCAGGCGGCCTCTTTTTGAGAATACGTTCGCCGTGCCGAGCATGCTGTTGAGGTTCAGGAGCGTCGTTTGGATCGATATTGGCGTGCAAAGGGCGAGTACTTCGGCAAATTAAAGTTGCTTGTGACCAAGGCCAACGTGTTGGTGAAGTATTTCCGTTTGTCCCGCGCCAGATACGATGCTTCCGCAGCTGTGATTGAAGCTCGCCGTGACCTCTCCTTTGACGATGATCGCCGTAAAGCGGCCTCGGATGCTCACGAGTCCGCCAAAGAAGCCGAGTTCAACGCGCGGCTTCAGACGCTGACTTGTGTTGGGGCTCATACGACCAATTTTGATGCCCTCATTTCTGAGGAACGTTTTGATGGTGATGAGTCTGATGGGTACACAACGACGGACGACGAAGAAATTGAGCTCGGTCAGTTACCGTCGTGCTCCTCCTGCAGTAGCTCTTCTTAAATGAATCTCTTTAGTGGCGTTGATTTTCTTGTTGCCTCCGTAATGCGGGCGAGGACTATTTATGTGATTTTTTTTTATTCCTGTTTTGTACCTTTCCATTGCCGTATTGCTATTTAATTGATTGGATCGATTTTTCCTTGCTAAATCATTTGTTATTTCGTTATTCCTGTTTTGGAGATGCTTCTTGTTGATATTTTGTTGTTTAGATTGATTCTCCTTCATTGTTTTAGCCAATTTATATTGCATCGCCGTCGTAAAGTGGACCTGAATAATTCCTTGCATTGTACCTGCATATAAATTTCATAGTATTCCTAGGCGTTCCTTCGGTAACACGCCATGTTGGGAATTTCATAGTATGCCTAGACGTTCCTTTGGTAACACGCCATTTACGGACTTTCATTGTATTCCTAGGCACTTCGGCCATGCTGGGAATTTCATAGTATTCCTAGGCACTTCGGCCATGCTGGGAATTTCATAGTATGCCTAGACGTTCCTTTGGTAACACGCCATTTACGGACTTTCATTGTATTCCTAGGCACTTCGGCCATGTTGGGAATTTCATAGTATGCCTAGACGTTCCTTTGGTAACACGCCATTTACGGACTTTCATTGTATTCCTAGGCACTTCGGCCATGCTGGGAATTTCATAGTATGCCTAGACGTTCCTTTGGTAACACGCCATTTACGGACTTTCATTGTATTCCTAGGCACTTCGGCCATGCTGGGAATTTCATGGTATTAGTAGACAGCATAATAATATATTTTATTCATTCAAAAGAAGAAAGATAACACCATTAAGCAAGAAGGGTAAGGTAGCACCTGTACTTGTACTTGTATTCGGAGCATTGCCTATATGTAGTACTTCTTTAGGTTAGCCACGTTCCAAGAATTCTTTTCCCCTCGGCTGTTGGCGAACAGGACGCTTTTGATTTTGTAAGAGACTGGACTTGTTCGCTTGACGATTTCGTATGGGCCTTCCCAGGTAGGGCTCAGTTTGCCATGTATTTCGTTGCGGGTATAGACCGTCACTCGTCGCAGCACCAGTTCTCCTACCATGAATTCTTTAGATCCTTTTACTCTCTTGTCATAGGTTTGCTTTACGCTTTGTTGGTATTTAGCTAAGGTAAGGGCCGCTATCTCTCGTTTCTCGTCTATCATGTCGAGCTCTTCTCTCATTCTTTGTTCATTATTTCCCTGCTCGACCAACGACGTTCGGAGCGTAGGTAGCCCGATCTCTGTCGGTATGACGGCCTCAACACCGTATGCTAAGCTAAACGGGGTTTCCTTGGTGCCCGTCTTGGGTGTAGTTCAGCACGACCATAAAACGTTGAGTAGCCGCTCGGGCCACCTCCCCTTTGCTTGTTCAAGGGTGGTCTTGATGCCGTCTAATATGGTTCGGTTTGACACTTCGGCTTGCCCGTTCCCTTGTGGGTATGTCGGCGTCGAATAGAATTTTCGGATACCGAGTTCCTCATACCACAGCTGTAAATTGGCATCCTTGAACTGGGTTCCGTTGTCGGCGACTATAGCGTACGGTATACCAAACCTAGTTATGATGTATTCCCAAATGAATTGTTTGACGTTGCTGGCTTTGATTTCTCGGAGGGGTTTAGCTTCGACCCATTTGGTGAAATAATCAGTCGCAACGATAAGATATTCCACATTCCCGGGTGCTCTTGGGAGTTTACCGACCAAATCGATTGCCCATTGAGCGAACGGCCATGGCGCTGATACCGGGGTCATCATAGATGTAGGGAGCCGTGGTATCTTGGCGAATCGTTGGCACTTGTCGCATCGTTGGACGTATGCATCGGCGTCTCGCTTGATATAGGGCCACCAATATCCTTGGGTCACTGCCTTGTTTGCAAGGGATCGCCCTTTGATGTGTGCTCCGCAAGATCCTTCGTGGATTTCTTCCAAGACCGGCAGTTGTAGCTCGGTCGAAACGCACAGTAGATATGGTCCCCGGTAACTGGATTTGTATAGTTTATCGTCCTCGGATAGCCAGAAGCGAGGAGCTTTTCTTGTAATTTTCAGCGCTTTTATCTTGTCGATCGGAAGCGTTCCATTTCGCAGATAATGGGTCATGTCCTCCATCCATCCTAGTTCGTACTGTATCGATGTTACCCGGTTTACCCTTTTTATTATGCTCGGGGTCGGCAGTAGTTCCACGGTGATCGACCGGGTGTCGGTCAATGTTAGTGTCGAGGCTAGGGTGGCCAATGCATCGGCATGTGCATTCTCGGTGCGATTGATTCTTACTAACTCGCACTGTTCGAAGGTTGCCATCAAGCTTTGGACTTTCTCTTGGTAGAGGATCATTCTATCATCTTTCGCTTGGTACTCGCCGATGGCTTGATTGACGATGAGCATGGAGTCTGAGCTTGCAATTAAGTGGGAGCATCCGAGGGACCGGGCAATAAGCATGCCATTTATCATGGCCTCGTATTCTGCCTCATTGTTGGTAGCTCGGAAGCCCAGTTTTATGCTTTTTTCGATGATTGCTCTCTCGCTGGACTTTAGGACGATCCCTGCTCCCGATCCGTCCTTGGTGGCTGATCCGTCGACATGTATCTGCCAGTGTGATTGTGGAGAGAGTGCCAAAGGCTCGTCATAGCCTTCGGTGAATTCTGGAACGAAATCGGCCAGGACTTGTCCCTTTATGGCGTGGCGGGGTGCGAACTCGATATGAAATTGGGATAGCTCGACCCCCCAGGCGGCAACTCGGCCGCTAATGTCCGTCCGTCGAAGCGACTCTTTAATATGAAATTTTGTGTATACCCGGACCTGATGAGCTATGAAATAGTGTGGCAACTTCCTGGTTGCGACGACCAATGCCAGACACAACTTTTCCAAGGGTAGATAACGTGTTTCGGCTTCGACCAGAGTCTTGCTGATGAAGTAGATCGGAAATTGTTCGCGACCTTCTTCTCTCAGGATGACCGCGCTCACAGCTGTAGAGGAAACTGCTAGGTAGCATGGCAGAATGTCTCCCCTGTTCGGCCTTACTAGCAGTGGCAATGTCCTCAAGTACTCTTTGAGATTGTTGAACGAAGCTTCACATTCCGGGTCCCAGACGAATTTTCTATCCTTCTTGAGTGATTCGAAAAATGGCCGTCCCTTATATGCGGATCGGCTAATGAACCTGTTCAGCGCGGCCATCATTCCCGTGAGCTCTTGTACCTGTTTCTTATTCTTGGGCGCCGCTAGGTTTCGTAGAGCCGTTATTTGATCGGGATTGGCCTCTATTCCTCGTCGGCTAACCATATGTCCCAAGAATTTCCCTTTGCTGATGCCAAATGCACACTTGCTCGCATTGAGTTTCAGCTTGTGCTCGCCCAGCGTTCGGAAAACGTCCCTGATATCTTGAAGGTGGGATGTGGCTCTTTCGCTTTTGACGACCATGTCGTCTATGTATACCTCCATTGTTTTCCCTATATGATCTCGACATACCCGTGTTATCATCCTTTGGTATGTTGCCCCCGCATTGCGTAGACCGAACGGCATTACCGTATAGCAATAATTTCCCAAAGGCGATATAAATGAAGTCTTTTCTTGATCCTCACGGGCGAGGGGAATTTGATGGTATCCTGAGTACGCGTCGAGGAAGGTCATCCGTTCTGATCCCGCTGTTGCGTCCACCAGTTGATCGATCCTTGGAAGGGGAAAGTGTTCCCTCGGGCAGGCTTTGTTGAGGTTGGTGAAGTCTATACAGACTCTCTCCTTCCCGTTCTTCTTGGGGACGACGACCGGGTTGGACAACCATTTTGGATAGTAAACCTCCCTTATGGCTCCAGCCTCCAATAGCTTTTGTACTTCAGCGATTATAGCTGCTCTGTGCTGTACGGAGACTTTCCTGCTCCTCTGTGCTATTGGCTTGTACTCGGCGTTTACACTTAGGTGGTGGCATGCTGTATTGGGGTCTAGGCCCGGCATGTCTTTAGGACTCCAGGCGAATTTATCAGTGTTGTTGAGGAGGAACGCTTCCAACTCCTCGGATTCCTGTTTTGGAAGGTTGTCGCCGAGGAGGAAGTAATGCTCCTCGTCCATATCTGGTATATACACTTTCCTGAGTGTCTCTCCTACTTGTTCTTCGACAACCCTTTCGGCTTTGGATATTTGGCTGATCAGCTTCTTTGTGCTGGTGGGTTGTTCCACAGTGCTTCGTTGTTGTTGGAGAGTAGCGGTGATGTCCTCGCAGCGTCTTGAATCTTCTTGACATCCTCTGGCTGTCTCGATCGCCCCCCTATCATTCGGGTATTTGACCTTTTGGTGATAGGTCGAGGGTATGACCTTCATGGCATGTAACCAAGGTTGGCCCAATATTACGTTGTGCCCGGAGTGGTCGTCGACCACTAAAAACTCCACAGGAACCGACATGGACCCTGTTGTGACACTGAGGACGATCTTACCCAAAGGTTTGGTCGTTTCGGAGATGAATCCGATCAGTGTGACATCGGTAGGCTGAAGATCTTGCAGCTTGAGTTCCATCTTGTCGAAGAGCTCCTTGTACATGATATCACAAGAGGCTCCTTGGTCGACAAGTACCCTGCCGACAGTGTCTAGGCCGATTTGAACACGGAGGTTAATGGCGTCTCCGTGGGGGTAAACCACCCCTTCTTCGTCAAGATCCGAGAAAGAAATGGGCAGATGTCGTCGTGGTGTGCATTGTCGTTTAGAGGTCGACGCCTGTGATGTCTTGGCTACTTGACCAAAGTGGGCTAGCTGCCGTTGTCGTGATCGTTCCCCGCCTGGGCCCTTGGGTCGTGACATATGAACGACATTGATCGTTTTGCCTTGCCGGTTATCAGATCCTTCGATGGCCAGTTGTTTGCCTTTATTCCCAGCTCCTTTGATGAACTTGGCTAGGTATCCTGCATCGCCCCACTGGTTCATTCTCCATCGCAGGTTACGGCAGTGCTCAGTGAGATGGCCGTGATCCTCGTGATATGCGCAGAAGAGCTTGGAATCTCTCTGATTGGGGGGAGAGATGATCGGTTGTGGTCGGGAATACCAACTTTCCCTGCATATATCCTTGAGGATATCTTCAGCAGACAGGTTGAAAGTGTATCGCAGCTCGACCGGTCCGAAAGTGTTTCGGTGTTCCCTCTCTTGGGGCCGAACCTGTTGAAAGGGCTTGGGTGGCCTCGGGTAGGCGATCTGGAGCGGTTTATGTTCGTTGGTCGGTGTTGGGTATGCGATCTGGAGCGGTTTGGGTTCTAGTGCTCGTGGTCGCTCTCCCCTGCTATGGACCTCGGGCTCTTTGCCCTTTCTGGTCGGTTGGAATGCTTTTCCCTGGTTATTTCTAACTCTTTTGCGACCCACCTGTGCCTCGCGGACCGACTCTCTTCTCGGTAGAGTCCGGTTGAGGAAACGCAATTCGTCGTTTTTATCGGTGAGGTGAGTACAATAGGCTAGCAGGGAATCAGTGGTTGGGAAGTTTTTGCCTATGAACTTCCTTCTCGCCCAATAGCCATTAGGGATGGAATTGATAAAGTTTTGGATGGCTATATTATTGGCATATTATGGAATCTGGTTTGCTACGTCGATAAAACGTATGCAGTAATCGTTGAGCCTTTCATTTGGTATCATCGTCATTTTAAGAAGGGTTTCGATACTAACCTTCTTTTTCCGATGAGCGGCGTATCGGGTGGAGTACGCTCTTAGCAGTTCTGCCCAGTTTCTAATGGAGCCCCGTGGTAAGTTATGATACCATGACGAAGCCTCTTGACCCAAGCTGTTTTTGAAAAATTTGCACATCAGTGCATGGTCATCACTCCACAGTTCCATCTTCGTCTTGTAGTGCCTCAGATGGTCGATAGGGCAACTCTTCCCGTCATAGAGCCTGAATTCGAGGATGACGAATCCCATAGGATTGCGGTACCGCGTGATCTGTTCAGCACACGGGGTTTCTTGGCATACATTCCAAGCCTGTTGGAACGCGTCATCCGTGACTTGGTAGGGGGGAGGGTATCCTCCCTGATGTGGTGGTGGGCCATATCCCTCCCCGATCCTGTATTCGGGATATCTATCGTCCTTCGTGTTTGTGTGGACACGTTCAATATGAGTGTTCGGATGGACGATAGTTATTGGGACATTGCCCCCTTGGTGGGGGACTCTTGTATCGGGTCGCCGACCCGCTGCCTCCAGGGCGGCCCTGTAGGCAGAATCTTCCACTTCATGGCGTGGGTCTTTGTCGGGTTGGATAACTGGCAATACGATGCCGGCCGCTGTCATGGCCGTCATGCATGCCTCCAGCTGAGCTTGTAGCTGGGTGTAGTTCCTTTCATCGGCTGATGGAACGACATGTTGTACCTCCACTGTGGGTGGTGTAATCATCCTCGGAGAATTAGTCGGCAGTCGGGGCGACTGTCCGAGTACCTGATCCTCGGGCATACCAAACTGACGGGCCTCGCCCGTTTGTAAACGAGCACCGGAGTTGACCGAGGCCGTAGGCAAAGGGACTCTTGAGCTCGGCCCTGCTTGGGACCCGGTTAAGCGTTTTTGTGCACGCCTTAATATGGGCACGTCTTGTTCGTCCTCCGAAGACGAAAGGTGTTCGTCGACAATCCCTTCGATGAAATGTCGGGGTGGTTCGACCGGTTGTTCTTGGTTGATGTAGGAGGTTGTTGGTTGGTTTCCGGATTGGATAGCTTCATATCTGTCGCGGATAGCGAGTAGATCGTCGAGGTCTTGTTGGCTAATTCGCGTGTTTTGGTTATTGGTCTCTACTATCTCGGGATGGGTTTCCTCTACATTGGTAACCATTGTCGCTCGTCTGGCAGAGTATTGGTATTCGAATTCTAAACTAGTTGGGAACTAGATGATTCCCGAAGACGGCGCCATTTGATAAGGCCATAATTTTGGTCGGTCGCGTTAGGCCTTTCAACAATGATATAATGATAAATAAACCGTGAGTAAATGATACTTCCTGCTCTTTATTATTGCTCGGATTATTGTCCTTATTCGGACTATTACATTTGCTCGGATTAGTATTTCGGTTTTACGATTATGCTCGATATAACTATTTAATCTCTCGTCTTGATCTTTCTCCTCTTTTATTCGGTGCTCGGCTGTCTTGTCTCGGTTTATTTCTCGAAGTGATATGCTTTGGTTAGTTTCTCTCTTTTCTTAACTTCTCTCTATATTTTTTGGATAGATTTTCTGGTCCTTTTCTAGGAGGGGTAGTTGGCTATTTATAGGCAACTGCGCCTTCTAGGATATTGACAAATGTCTTCATCCCAGGGAGTTTTCAGACGAGGGTCCCCCTTTTATTGGGCTTGGGCTTTAGGGTAGTAGCACCTCAATTCCTTATAAAAAGTATGAGATGACCCATTTAAGCGTTGGATACCCATTTATAAAGTGGGTTGATTATGACCCGAATAAAATATTCGGGTCTGATTTTTATGTTCTATCACAGTCAGTCCCTACTTTTCAGAAATTACACAGTCAGTCCCTGTGCAAAAATTACACAACAGGTCCCTGAAAAACAGGAAAAACCCCCAAATCATCAAATTACATAGCAGGTCCACAATAACTATCAAATTTATTAACAAAAAACCCCAAATCATCAATCAAATTTATCCATAATTGAAGTTATATCTTTTATTCTCTAATTTATTATTTATTTTGTGTAATTTCAATTTGTAAAATAGGAAAAAATATATAAAATGTGCAAATTGATTATTCACTTAGCTATATATAATTGTTTGTTGTTTGTTTATATTAATTATAGAAATTATAATAATTGTTGATATTTGTCTCATTTTTGCATATATTTTTTTTGTGTAATTTCAATTTGTAAAATAGGAAAAAATATATAAAATATGCAAATCCATAATTCACTTAGCTATATATAGTTGTTTGTTGTTTGTTTATATTAATTATAATAATTGTTGATATTTGTCCCATTTAATAAAAAAATTATGGTTTTTATTGAAATTTGTTTATTTAGATATTTATTACTAATGGTTTGGTTATGATGTTACATGTTTATGATGGTTATTTGTTTTGATTGAGAAAATTAAAAATTGTTACGCTTTATTAATATTTACCCGTTTTGAAAATTAGGGGTTTTTATAAAATTATGTTTTTTAATTAGGTTGTTTGCCCAAACACCAATAAAAATTAGGGTTGTTGATATTTTATCCGTTTTATAAAAAAATTGAGTTATCATTGTTTGGTGATCATTAAATGTGTTTGGTTATGATTAAAAAATTGAGTTATTATTGTTTGGTTATGATTAAAAACTTGAATTATCATTGTTTTGGTTATTATTAATTGGTTATCATTGAGTTATCATTATTTGATTATCATTAATTGGTTATCATTGAGTTATCATTGTTTGGTTATAATTGAGTTATCATTGTTTGGTTATCATTAATTGGTTATCATTGAGTTATCATTGTTTGGTTATAATTGAGTTATCATTGTTTGGTTATCATTAATTGGTTATCATTGAGTTATCATTGTTTGGTTATCATAAATTGGTTATTAATTGGTTATTTTATCATTGTTTGGTTATCATTAATTGAGTTATATTTGGTTATCATAGTTAGAATGGCAGAGCCAGGTCCACATATTAAAGGCAGGTTGGGTATTTTACGACAGACCGGTCATATTTCTAATCAGACTTGGGATGCTGGAAGAGAAGCGGGTAGAGGAGATGCCAATAAGATTAGGGTTTATAATTATAGTTGGCAGATACCGACGCCTGAAAGGGTAGTTCAAAATATGATTAGGGATGGTTTTTACGGTATTCACACTATAGGTAATTATACCGTAGACCGAGGCTTGCTTACAGCCTTAGTTGATAGGTGGCGTGATGAGTCGCACACGTTCCATTTTGTCGGTGGAGAGTTGGGGATATCTTTACAGGATGTAGAGATTATGCTTGGTCTCAGGGTGGATGGTCTTGCTGTTACCCGATCGGAGCGGAATGACACCAAGGCGAGCAGGTTGGATATGATAGAGAGTTTGTTGGGTATTAGACCGGCTGACAATCAAGTGGATACAAACTGTTTGACAGTTATACTTGATTGGATGTTACACACCTTTGGTGAATTACCCCCCAACCCTAGTGAGGACCGTTTGCTATATCAGTCTAGGGCTGCCATGTTATTATTACTGGGGGCACATGTGTTTTCGGATAAGAGCAGTGATCAGATTCCACTCTGGCCTCTGCTGTTTTTGGAGGATTTTGACACATGTGCAGAGTATAGTTGGGGATCAGCTCTTCTGGCTTGGTTAGAGGCTAATCTATGCAAGTTGGTACGTTGTAAGGCAAACGGAGTAAGCGGGGCGGTGATGTTTCTCGATATGTGGGCGATTACCAGACTACTGCCGGTTAGACCATGTGAAGAGCTGCCGGAAGATATCGAGCCACCTGAGGGCTGGCCTAGGTTCCCCCTCGGTTACAGGTATGATATTATTTAGTTTTTGTATTGGATTTGTGTTTTTTTTTATTGTGTCATCTATCATTTACTTAGCTGCCGGTTATATTTATTGTTTATCGGGTTTTGTTTGTATATTACAGATGGATAATTTTGGAGGCAAACTAACCTTAAGCCATATGTCTACGGACATAATGTGGTCCACATACGTGACCAGTTTGACAATATGTCGCCTGAACAGGTAAATTTTAACTTTCTTATTTCCTACATGCAACTTACGTATTATATGTTGTATATGTTTGCATTGGTCTTATGTTCGCAGAATTTATTACTAGTATTTTTAAACCCTTGTTTACATATTCTAATAATAATTTTGCTGATTACAGATAGTGTGGCAACCTTACGGGAATCTCGATGACTATCCGGAATACTGCACGCGGGGCCGTTATATGTGGCATTGTTCTGTGCCTGCCTCTCATTTGTAATGAGAAGATTGAGTTCCACCCTGCGGACAGGTTCATGAGACAGTTCGGTTTTGTTCAGCGGGTCCCTACATATATTTGGAAACACAGAAAGGGTCACGGCAAGGATAGAAGATTTGGGATTGGGCAAAAACACGATTGGCCTGCACTTTTTGCAGAGTTTATAACCGTGTGGAATGACCGCCACAACCGGCTTGTTAACGGCGAATTTGGTACGGGTACGTCACCGGATTACATGAGATGGTATAGAGAGAGGACCCGCATCTTTATAAACCCACCTGAACTTGCCCGGCCATCTCACGGTTTCCGGGAGCATACGGGGTTGTTCAATAAAATGGTAACAACTAATTAAAGTTCATTAATATTTGATTGTTATTTTTTTGGTTGTATATTTCAATACTTATAAATCGTTTTTTATTGGTTTTTTTTTCTTCAGAAAGCGGTATTGCGCCGCAATTTCAAAGCGTTCAAACGGCTAAAAGCAAAAACGGAAGTGGACTTACTACGGTTGGACTTTGCTGAAATGGGAATGAATCCGTATGGGTCAGCTGATGAACAGTCGGATGAGGAGGATGACGATGGCGACGACGACGACGATGGTGATGACGACCTACGTTACGACCCAAGAACTTACACTAGGGCTTCAAGTTGTCGGCGTCCCGACGAAAGAGACAGAGGGGAAGGCGAATCTAGTAGCGGCGGGCATAGCGGGGGTAGAAGAACGAGTGGAGGTCGACCCCTGACTACAGATCAGGGTCCGGGTCCGAGTTCAAGCGGTCATCGTCGTCGTGCTTCTTTTGCTGGGTCGGACTACGTTCAGGACGATGTTTCGTTCGATCATCATAGACAATCATTTGGGTCGTACGAGCATCATCCTAATCAGCAGTCAACCGACAGTTGGAGTCGAGGATTGACACTTACATTCCACGAGCGTGCTCCGCATCCAGAATCGCAGCATCGACAGAGACGGCGTATGGAGCTAAACGAAATCGAAGAGTCTCCTGAGCCGTCATCGGATAGATTAACATCGGCGGGAAAGATGCTTCTTACGTCCAACTTTAAATCATTTGGTCGTTACAAAAATAAATAAATGCATATTTGTGTTTTTTGTATTTGATTTCTATGTTTGATTTGTAAGTTTTATTCGTAGCTGAGTTGGAATATTATAAATTCGTAAGTTTAATTTGATTTGTATGTTTGATTTGTACGTTATAAATTCGTAAGTTTAATTTGATTCGTATGTTTGATTTGTATGTTTGTAAAAAATATTCTGTATTTTAATTGATAGGACCAATATTGAGTTTTTACAAACCCTAAACCCTAAAGCCTAAACCCTAAACCCTAAATATTTTGAAATATACATACAAACCGTACATTTAATGTACGGTTTGCACAAAATACATGCAAACCGTACATTTAATGTACGGTTTGCATGTATTCTGTGCAAACCGTAAAATAAATGTACGGTTTGTACCCCTGATTTAAGCAGTGTTTATTTTACAAATGTACTTTTTGCACTGAAAACGTTAAAAAAAAACACTACAAACCGTAAAAGTAATCTACGGTTTGTAGTGTAAATGACATTGGATACCATATCCATCAAATGCATCCGACAACACTTTATGACTTTTGAATTATTATGATTTGACAACCCTATCCGAAAATGACTACACCAAAAAAAACACTACAAACCGTAAAAGTAATCTACGGTTTGTAGTGTAAATGACATTGGATACCATATCCATCAAGATAATTCCGACAACACCTTATCACTTTTGAATTATTATGAGTTGACAACCCTATCCGAAAATGACTACTCAATGCATTATTAAAGTTTGGAAATGACACCACCTTGTAGGGTTTCTGAAATTAACACTATAAATATGGCTCATTTTTGCCAATTCTAACAAACCTTAAAATCAAACACAAACACATTTCAGAAATCTCTAAAAAAAATACTCATTTCTCTCCAAAAAAATATATAAACAAACACTTTTCGAAAATGAATTACAACTATGGTTATGACAACAACCAATGGAATAACAACAATGCGAATTCATCCAGTGGCTCAAACGATGAGCTAACTGATTATACAGAGCACTTTGAAGTTGATGAATTGACTTGGGATACAAGGGATGAAATGCTTGCTGATCTTGCTGATGTGGCTGAAAATTGGGGTTTCATTCTTACGATTCGTAGGTCTGGAGGGGGTGATGGGAGCAGAACACCGTATGTTGATATTGTGTGTGATAAATCTGGGGTTTACGAAAAAAAGAAACCATCTTCCGTAAATTCAGGTACAAAGAAAAAAGATTGTCCATTTTTCATTAAAGGTTACGTAGTTAATGGTGAATGGATGTGTCACGTAGAAAATGGACAACATAACCACCCACCTCCAACTTACCTCCAAGGGCAAGCACGACGTGCTCGTTTAACCCAAGATGAAAAAAAAATTGTTAAAACTTTAAGGCAAAGTAGTTTTAAAGTTGGTGCAATATTAGAGGCCATAAAAAATCGAAATCCTGACAATGTATCAAACACTAAAACGATACATAATTTTTTGGCTGGACTGAAATTTAAAGAACGAGATGGTAGAAACCCGATACAGGAACTGTTTAATTTGTTGGATAGACATCGCTACACATTCTACTATAATATGAACCCATCAACCCATTGCCTTGAGAACTTGTTTTTTGCACACCCCGATTCTATAAGGATGTTCAAAGCTTTTCCTGATGTCTTGTTAATGGATTGCACATATAGGACAAACCGTTTTAATATGTCATTTCTAGAAGTCGTAGGAATGACATCAACGAACCAAACATATTGTTTAGGTTTTGTTTTCATGAGTGATGAAACAAAAGAAAGTTATATATGGGCATTGGAAAAATTTAAAGTTACATTGGAGGGTTGTATACTACCTAGGGTGTTTGTAACCGACAGGGAAATGTCCTTATCAAATGCTTTATCCGTTGTTTTTCCCGATTCTCATCATATTTTGTGCACTTTTCATATTGCAAAAAATGTTTTGAAAAACTGCCGTAAAAAGATCCCTGACGAGGAATGCCAAACGTTTCTAGATGATTGGGGTTTATTGGTTGATTCTGAGTCGATAGAGGAGTACAATCATAACCGAGCTTATTTCAATTCCTCTTATAAATCGTACCCTGCTGTGATTAAGTATGTAGACAAGCTTTTAAATGATTATGCTGAAAAGTTTGTTGCATGCTATACCAACCATACAACACATCTAGGTAACAGAACTAGCAATCGAGCCGAACAACAACATGCTAAGCTGAAAAGATCCCTTTCCACAAATACTGGCACGCTTGAAAATGTTTGGGTAGAGGTGAATAGAATTCTAGAAAAACAGTTTGAGGATATTAAGATGAAGTTGGATAAATGCAAGTCTTATTTTCCACATTCTGAACGAACACCTCTGTTTATAAATCTTAGGTCGTATATCACACACTATGCCTTTGATTTATTATTTCAAGAACACAAAAAATGTAGTGGCCAGGCTGATGAGAATTGTTCTTGCGGTTTCAAATTGTCTCACGGTTTACCTTGTCATCATATTATGAGTGAACATATTTTATTCGGGAAGCCTCTTCCTCTAGAATATATTCATCCATTCTGGAAAAAATTAGACGTAATTGATGATAATGGGAACACCGATGATTATGGGGTAGAGGGTGATCTAGAAGAGTTTAAAAGTGTTTATGCTAGCAAAACTAATGTTGAAAAACGGCGTATGAAAACACAACTCCGAGAGATAACCGTACCAGCTAGAACATCCATCAGTGACCCCGAAGTGAGACAAAATAGGGGGATACCTAGAAAGGGAGACAAATCTAGTAAAAGAGATAAGTCGGGATGGGAGTATGTGGAGGAACAGAGTGCTGGTGCTAGTAGGGACAAGGGCAAAGGTAAGGCGGATGAAATACCGGAGGTAAGTGTAAACCCAACTAGGAGGCCGCGAAACCAGAACCCTAAACCCACCCCCAATAGGCCAACCTTCCTGTACAGTGACCAAATATGGGTCATGTTACATAGTTACATCGAAACGGTTTATGATGTGCGTGGGGATGGTAACTGTGGGTTCCGGGTACTTGCAAATGCGATGGGTAAACAGCATGGGGAAGATGATTGGTATGCGGTAAGATGTGAGTTGTTTCAAGAGCTGCAGCAAATGAAAGGTGTTTATTATGAGCTGTTTGAGAATCTTGACTTTGAAGGTTATCGGTATGATTATATTTTATCAAGTTTAAATTTTTATGATCCTACAAATCCCGCACCTTCTGAGAAATGGATGAGATTTCCGTCTTATGGTTTTTTAATTGCTTCTCATTACAATATGCCAATTGTATTGTTGTCCTTATGGTAAAATAAAAATGGAGGGGAACGACATATTACATCCTGACTGTAATGGTGTTCGTCAACAGTTGTCACTATGCTCAGGTTATTTCTAAAGAAGAAGGGATCTTCCCAATGCCAGGAATTATAGCACGGTGGGAACAAACACGCACTGAGGCAGCTGTGCCATGGAAGGAACTTTTTCGACCAAATTTCAAGTTATATATGGCGCTGGAAAAGCAATCGGGAAAGCAAAAAGCAAATGAAGAAAAAGCTATAGATCTAAGTCCATAATCAGTTTTTTATTTTTAATTTTATGTAAATTACTATTTTTTCCAATTTGTTGTAAATTTATATGATGTAAACAAATGTTTAATAAATTTGTTTTATGAAATTTAGTTCATGTTTGCATATTGAGTTAATTTCTTTTATGAAATTTATATAATTTATGATTGTTTCATTCAAGAAAATTGACGATTGACACCAAATTGACGACTTAGTTAATGTTTCATATTGCGTTATACAAGTGTTAAAAACAAACCAAAGGTACTTCACAAAAATTGACGATTTAGTTAATGATTCAATAAATATCAACTTATACACTTGACAAAAATATAATATGAACCAAAAACATAAAATTTATCAAATCAACTTTTTTTGTGTAAATTTGTGTAAATTTTGTGTTTATTTTGAGAGATTGTTAGAATATTGGTAATTTATTTTATGTAAAATTTTAAAAATAAGGCATTTAGTTTTTTTATTAAAAAAAAAATCATGTTTAATTTGAAAAAAATATTCAGTATTTTAATTTTAATTATTAGAATTTTAATTTACACAGATTGACTGTAGACCGTAGATTAAATCTACGGTTACAGCGTTTTTACAGAAATTTTGCAGTTTATTAATCCAACCTCATTAGAGAATGGATTGTGATATTTTGAAAACAAATCAAATCATTTAATTTTCAGTTCAAACCAAACAAAAGTTAACGGATCAGATCGATTAGGTTCGATGAGCGAATTCGGATTGGATTGGGCTTTAATAAATTTTCTCTTTTGTTCTTTAATCTACCACGCCACATATATGAATGATATATACTTTTTAAACAAACTATAATGTAAGAAAAAAATTCAAACACAATATAATCAATACTAAACACCCCAATTTCAAACACAAGCTAGAAGTTAAAAAAAAATACTTTATAAAAAATAATTATTACCATGTTCTAGGAAAAACTTGAATGCAAAAACCTCCCAAAGATAAACAAAATATGAAGTCTTGCAATATTGCAGATTAAATAGCTAGCAAAATTAAATTGTCATTTATTTCAAAATGCATAATTAAATTTTTTATTCTTTACACGTTACGGAGCGGACAAAATATATTCTTCTAAAAATTGAATTACCACAAAGTTCGAATCAGAAAGATGTCAACTTTTATATCTATATCTAAGACCAAATTAACTTTTCTATTAGTACTTTTTGAAAATATACTTCTTACAATTTAGCAAGACAGTCTAATGAAATTGCTACGACTATCCAGATTTTCAGGTAATAATTTCTGTGATACGGTGTTGAGTGTCAGTTTCACATTGTCCACATATGAGAGTACCCGTATGATATATGAGCTCAAAGATCAATTTTCTATCAACAAGGTCTTTTAAAGATGTGCGGCACAATAGCGAGGACGGAACTCCACAGTTAAGCGTGCTTAGATTGCAGCAGTACCAGGATGGTGACCCCATGTGAAGTTGTGCCAAAACGGATAATATTGTTGATACGGGCGTGACGGTTCGGTCCGTGAGGCCGAGTCGTTACAACAACAATACTAATCATAACTTTACCTGTACTTAAAAAAAATACCTTCTTATGATTTAACAGGAAATCTAACGAAATTGCTATGAATTATATTCAAAGCAACCTAACATTTATCTGTTAGTTAACTTTGTGATTGTAATTTGAAATAATAATAATAATTAGAAAAAAATAGGTCTTTTCGCCTATTGTTATACATTCTTAGGTTAAGAGAACTACCCTGATTGAGTATGATGCCGTCACACATCACTCAAGTGTAATCCTCTCAAACCAATAAAGATCCATTACGGGCCGGATAATGATACGTTCATTATTAATACACTCTCAACCACACTCAACGATGTGACATAATAATATGATATCAATTTTGTAACAAATAGTATTAAATTTAAAAGAACTATACAAGGAAATAGCTATTTATAGAAGAAAAACAAACGATACACAACTCATGTAGGTACATACACTTTACATTGCCTATGACCTTTTTTCGAACTTAAAAAATAGAGTTTTTCATTATTTTTTTAAAATTATAAATATATATTATTTCCATAACTAAAATGCTACACACTAACACAATTGGTCTCGTTTAGTTCCATTTTTAAGTACAATTTTTTTCCATCACGATATGAAAGTATATTTTTGTGATTAATGTTGTTAGGTGAACAGTGTAAAGGTATATTTTTATACAAAAATATTATTTGGTAAATCAATATTTTTTTGGTTAAAATAAATAGTTTGTTCATCAGTAAAAAAATTCTTTTAAAAGATTAATAAAAGTAATGAAAAATCTTATTTTATAAGCAAAGGTCCTGAGAAATGTAAAGTGTGCAATGTAGTGTATGTACATAACCGATTGTTTTTCTCTTACAAATAGCTATTTATTTGTATAGTCCTTTTAATTATAATATTTGTTAAAAATCCATAACGTACGCTTTTGATTTATGATAACTAGAAAACGATTTAAGTCAATTAAATTTCATAACGTACGCATGTTATAACACAATCTGTAAATGTCCCGATACATGGCCAATTTTTAGTATATTAATCGGATGCGTTGAGCAGCAATCACAAAAACCCTTAATTCACCACCAACTCATTTCTCAGTTCCAAAATTATATATCTACAGTATCTTACGATCAAGACGTGCAATTTCAGAAACATCGATCGACACATCTTTGTTGCTCGAATTTAAGCAAAAATCTCGTATATTTTTTGAATTTTTACATTGCCGATCGGGATTCAGATTTTATCAATACGGTAAAATTCATATTGATTTTCACAGAGTATTAAGTGACATGTTAACTCCGTTATTTTTCTTGTTTCATAAATACTTTAGCAATTTCATATTCAATATCGATTTTAGACCGTCCTAAATTATGTTAGATATGATGTTAGATCAAATTGGCTTAGGATCTTGAATTCTTTTAACTTGTACCATGTCCTAAACCTGGAAAATTGAAGATCTTAATCGTTTCTTTTTTATGAGGTTATGTATGTTGGTGTTTCTCTTTTACAAGAAATATGGATTTTTTTATATGATGTTTACTATTATCAGTAGAATGTGATCTTACTCTATACTTATAATACCTCTCTCACCCTTTTTTACAAAGAACAGATAATTATCTAAATGTCTATATATATGTTAAATATTATTGACATTTGATGCAAATTAAGATTTGTGATTTTTTTAAAAAAAGTGCATGACATTATTTGTTCTCTCTATATATTTTTCCATATACAGGAAGATGGAGTTATGATTCAATATTAAATCGTAAAGTGAGGAGATTGTTGTTCATAGCATTTCATACCAAACTATCTTACAGAAGGTACGAAATTTACACATTAACCGTTGTAGTTATGTGACATTTAGTTCATTGTTAATTACATGATGTATGATGCAAGGGGTGTAAATGGTTCGTGATTGAAATGAATTATGATTTAATCCCTAATCAAAACATTATAGAACGGATTGTAAAATTTTAGATCCAAAGCAAACCAATTATTTTTTTCAATTCGAACCAAACCAAACCTAATAGATCGGATCCGTTTGATTCGATTTTGCGGATTCAATGATTCACAGCGAATTCAGGTTGTATCCATTTTAAAAAAGATATTTGTCATTCGTTCTTCAACCTACTTCGAGACATATCTGAATGACATTGATTTCAAACAAAATATAATGTGAAAAGTAATTTCAAACAAAAGATAATCAACACTAAACACACCAATTGCAACCACCACTTAGAAGTTTAAAAAAAAAATACTTTGAAAAACATAATTAATATTCTTTTAGCAAAAATATGGATACAAAACACCCCAATATAAACAAAATATGAAGTCTTGCAACATTACAAATTAAATAACTAGCAAAATCATATTGTATTTTATTTCACAATAATGAAACTTTTTAGTCTTTGCACTTTCAATAACAAGAAAAAATATCTTATACTTAAAATTGAATTAATACAGAGTTCAAATAAGAAATATAATGTCTTATTTATATACTACAGTAGAATATCTCTATAATAATATTTCATATAGGAATAAACTCTATATAAGAAAAAAATTTCGCATTCCCAATTCGGGACCAGTTATAAATAAAAATAACCTCCACATTATCATATTTCACAAATGTTTTAGGTCCCGCCTTAAAAGAATATTACATCTACATAGTGATAAATAACATGAAGTTGTAAAATTATATATATGTAATTTTTGAGACGGTTTTATATGCTACATACATTATACATAGTTTTTATACATGTAAAGAAAGTATTAGATAAAATTTAGATGAATTTCCACGTTTTTAAATAAATGTACTCGGTTTTCTAAGTAATTAAGTACATGATTAAATTTTCTTAAATTTATAAGCCTATTATATTCATGATTTTTCAACTCTACCTAGTTAAAGTAAAAAATATCTACATGTCTTCTAAATATTTATGCTATTTAATTAAACAATATATACATGTATATTATACTATGCAAAATACATTTTTATTTTTTATTTTTATATATATATATATGAACATCCACTTAGGAATAATCTCTGTATAATAATATTTTTCAAATCCCGAGTGTATAATTGTATAGAGGTTCTACTGTAACTAGTAGACCTATAGAAAGATGTAGTTTTTTTTTCCAAGTATGACTGGCTGATAACATTTGTTCTTAATGGGTATTACGGATTGGATTCAACGTGTCTAGTATTTCTTTTATTTTGTTCCGTATGTTTTGAAGTCTATGATCGCAATGATTGTAAATCCTGATTGATTGGATCGAAACAACATGGTTTTTCATTTAACCATGTCTAGGCAAGACATGCTTAAATCTAAACTGGCGAGCACCCAACATATTTTGAACTCATATTGCAGTACATATTTTACACAGAAATACTAAAATATATTGAGTTAGCACAGCAACCCCTCCGTATTTTTTGCAATTTCAGGGCCCCATTATATCGTACTAGCTTCACCACTAATTGTATCTACACATTAGAAAAACAATAATAACACGCTTAGTAAAATACACCAAAATTACCGATGCTGATACGTATAGCAACCCATAAAACTTGTTTTGAGAGTTATTCTTGTTTTGTTAGAGAAATTATAGAGAAATAAATAAGTTTGATAAAAATGAGAATTAATATATAATAACTAATACTTAAGTCTTTTGTTCCATAGTAAAATATTTCCGGGAAGAAATTTTTTACTCGGGAAAGTTTGGCAGAGAATTCTTTTGATTTTTTTTTCATTATTTTTTTAAAAAATCCCAATGTAACATTAGTGTAAATTTAAATGTGCCATTTCTTTAAACTTATATAAAAATTGATAATTAAATGTATAAAACGTGTATATGATTGCGAAAGTATATATTAAAAACTAAGAAAAACCTTAAAACACATTAACAACATAAGTAAATAAAAGTTCATTTGAAAATTCTAAGAAGTACCTGAATAAAAAATGCAAAAAAGTAACCTGGTTTAAGTTCAAAAGATAGGGCCTAGAGAGAAATGAAGGCTTTTCTTCTTCCATTTTTGTAATTTGGTCATGAAAAACAAATATTATGTGGATAATTTTAAAAGCAATTTAACTCAATTTCATAAAACAATTACACTGTCCACACCCTATTATATATGATTTACAAATTTTTAAAGAAACTTTAGAATAATTATTTCTTTTTCTTTCTTTACTAAAGGCCACTATGTTATTTCTTTTTCTTTCTTTACTAATTTATTTCCTTTCTTAAATTTACAATGAAATCGAATTCTATTATGTTATTTCTCGTTTTCGTCATGATAATATCTTTTACTACACCCAATTAATACGTGTAATTAATTCTACAAATCATTTGATTAATTAGAAGATCCAAGTGATAGATTTCCACCAATTCTAATTTGTATGAATTTGACCTTATTATTGGATTCCACATGATTAACTTGCACAAACATTTATTGTAGCATAACAAAGAAACTAATAATAAAGTTTTTTCAAAATGGTATATGTGCTACTGAAGATCTTTTTATTTTATTTTAAAATTAGTCATCTTTAACGTCAAGTTATGAACTTCAAAACAAATGTTATATAATTTAGTAATTTACCAACCAATGGAAACCCTTAAAAAACTTAAAAAGGGACTTAAAAATGCACATTTCAAAAGTACATTATCAAAATAAAAATTAAACATCAGTTGATGTTGCTTAATGAGTTTTGAGGCATCTAGAGGAGCCTCTGTTCTAGAAACATCAAATTTCCAGGGTTTTTTTTTTCATTCTCTGGTCATTATTTCAAATTATATCAAGTATTGCTCTTTGTTATAGTAGCGATATCGATTCATCGTCAACAGACATAACATATAGAGATTGAATGTCATTTCATTTGAGAGCACTTAAAGTACACCATCCATGCTGATGGTGGGGGATTCTTTTACGCATCAGTTATGGGTCTTTATTTAGCCATAATTATTTATTTGGTTATTTAGATAGTTTAATTATCTCACATCAGCTTGGACAGTAACCCATATGCCTTTCATGGTTATTTAAAGAGTCTTAGTCTCATTATTACATTCATTCAATTACACAACTATTGGTTAATAACCTCTCTCTAATCTCTAAATCGTATACGTCTCTTAGTTAATGTCTTATTCGAAAGGCTTAACGACTCTATCAAGGAGTGGCTTCACCGCCTCTCCGCCACTATTCGGGGGGCCATACCGGCTCCCTTCATCATTGGTACCAAAGCGTGCAATCTTGCTATTGTGGGTGAGTCACATTTTCTATTGGTTGATTTTTATCATGTAATTTATCCTATTACAATTGACGTATTATATCAACTTTTCGATTATTATGGATATGTGAAAGATATTGTGATATTATCACAGTTTCCATCATTGGTAAAATTTCAGTTGTAATGGAGTGTGCTGTTTCGTTGAAAATTTGTTAAATGGACGAAATTTTTATGATGGTTGTCGTCGTACGATTATCAAGTTTGGCGACTACAGACATTCCTTATGACGAGACAATTCTTTCTTTGCTTAAGTCATTTAACTCAAAGTCTAGTTTTTGAGTCATTGGGTATAAACCAAAATAGAGAAGGACGTGAAAACAAAGTTACCAAGAGTGAGGGAAGTCGAACGGATGAAACCTTAGACAGCCAAGCGGACAAAAGCATATGTGGGGATTTAGGGCACGAAGATTCTAACCCGGCGGGTGGGGTGACGGGCCCGGCTATGTAAGTGTATCAAATAAGCGATTGTTCCTCTATTCATCAAATGCATACATACAATAAATGAAGCCACATAAATGACGATGGAGCACAAGGAAGAACACATGATAATTATCAGGTCAAACCCGACCCGACGACATGTCAATTTTCTTAACCATTCTCTATCTTCCTTCAACCTTACCCTCACTACCTTCAACTCTCACCACCAAAACCTTCCCAACAACTTGATCATTCACCACATGGAAAAATCCGCTTCCAAAATGGAAAGAATGGTCTAACAAAATGAAACATTTCCATCAATCCACTTCGCACAAATCCCATATCTATCATGTCATCATGATGACCTCTTAAAATCATATTAAATAAGATGTAAATTTTCTTCTAGCATTAGGCGAGAGGTGGTGGGATGCAACAACCACTTTTACTCTTGGGTGAGATTACATTGTTACTCTAGAAGATGTTTTTATTCTAGGTGGGTACTTGGTTCTTGACGAATTCTTTAAATCCCTAATTAAAGACCGTCATGAAGAGGAGTTTATCCGGATAGACAAAAAATTAGACAGGTTGAGAGGTGAAATGAACAAAACGAAAGTTAAAAAAAAGTTGGTCACATGATGTGGATGGACTATTTAATGGGGAGTGAGAGTGTAGTTGAGCACGAGACTTTTCTCGTGCTCTGTCTATCACGATTTGTATTCCTATTCTCGAGAGACGTAGTTGGGACAACAGAGACATCTTCATAAGATTACATTTGACTCGTCAAAGTGACGAGAGTGGCGCTTCCACCTATTGTGCTTGCGCATCTATACTAGGATTTGAGTTACTGTATTGAAAAATTGTCAATACTAGTGAACAAAAGGCAATCAAGGATAGACTTTATCTATGTTAACAAATGCAATTAGTTCATATTTGGGCTTGATAAAGATTTCCTAGGTTTATCCCACAACATAATATTATCGGAGAGGGTGAGCTAAGAATGGGGTTGGAATGATATTGGAAGAGAATCAGATGTTGAGAGCGTGAGATTGAAAATCGACAATGCTGCCGAGGAGTTCGTTTGACGGCCTTATAATATGTCAGGGAAGTTTGATTTCTATCCGAAAAATAAAAAATGGATCTAGATTGTCCAAGTATGCAAGAAGATTATATGTGTTGTGCTAATTCTATCAGGGATCTAAATTAGTAAGGTTGGATGGTATAGAATCGTATTCTCTGCATCGTCTCACGATGCAAATTTGGGATTGATCAGGTTATCATTGGGTAAATGGTTTGTTTCTACGGTACTTCTAAAATTGCTTGGAAATTTTCCAATAACCCAATTGGATATGAGAAATTTTATATTCTGTCAAAGTGAAAATAAAAATGTTGGTTCAGAATAATGTTATCCAAGATAATAATGAGATGTAGACGCTTTAATCATTCCCTATTTTCACTTTAGACTCGCTTCTTTAATTAGCTTTGTTGTTCGAAAATAAAAATACTTATCTTCATTCATTCACTTTCTTTCTCTTTGAAGTAATGTTGTCCTTTATGGCTTTATGTTTCTTCAAACTTCTTGAGGCCCTTTAACACAAAATACCTTCATTACCTTTGACAACATTTTTCTAAACCAACTTTGAGTCATTTTCCCAATTTAAGTATCCTTTTGTGACATCAGATTCATGTGTTTGACGGTATATATAATTTCTCATCTCCAATTGGGTTATTGGAAAATTTCCAAGCAATTTTAGCAGTATTGTCGAAACAAACAATTTACCCAGGTATATCCTGATCGATCCCAAATTGCATCATGACACGATGCAAAAAATACGATTCTATACATCCCGGCCCTACTAATTCTGATACAGTGATAAATTTAGCAAACGACATATAATCCTCTTACATACCTAGACAAATCTAAATCCACTTTTCATTTTCCGGATAGAAATCAAACTTCTGTGACAAACTCTAAGTCCATCAAATGAAGTCCTCTCACCATCGTCGATTGTCAATCTCATACTCTCGACATCTAATTCTGTTTCAATATCATGCCAACCCCATTCTCGGTTTACCCTCTCCGATAATATAATGTTGTGGGCTAATACTAGAAATTTTTTCCCAAGCCCAAATATGAACTAATTGCATTTGTGACCATAGATTAAGTCTATCCTTGATCGCCTTTTGTTCATTAGAATCAACAAATTATTTTTTAGGAAATCAAATCCTGGTATAGATACGCAAGCACAGCAGGAGAAAACGCTACTCTCATCCCTTTCACGAGCCAAAAAGGCAATCGTGTGAAAATGTCTCCAGTCTCCCAATCACGTCTATCGAGAATGGAAATACATATCGTGATAGCCACACCACGAGAAAAGCCTTGTGCTCAACTTAACTCTCACTCCCCATAAAAATAGTCCATCCACATCATGTGACCAACTTTTTTTTTATCTTTCGTTTGTTCATTTCTCCTCTCAGCTTGTTTAATTTTTCGTCCATCCGGATAAACTACTCTTCATGATGGTCTTTAATCAGGGATATAACGGATTCACTAAGAACCTATTACCCTCGTAGAATAAAAACATGTCATAGAATAATTGTGTCCTCTACTTAAGAGAAAATAAAAGTGTTTGTTGCGCCGCAGCACCTCTCGGCTAACGCTAGAGAAATCATATCTTGTTATATGTGATTTTTAAAGGTCATCATCATGACATGATAGATATGAGATTTGGGCCAAGTGGATTGGTGGAGAGGTTTGTTTTTGTCACCCTATTCTTTCCGTTTTCAAAGCGGGGTTTTCCATCTGGTGAATGATCGCGTGGCTGGGAAGGTTTTGGTGGCGATAGTTGAAGGTTTTTCCATCCGTTGATAGTTACATTGAAGTCATAAATAGTGAAACTGATGAAGGATCTTTTAAGTAATCCTAAAAACTGATAATGGTGCGACCAATCAAGGTCGGGAACAAAAACTGGTAATGGTGCGACAAACTAGTAACATTCTTTAAGTAGGTTAAGACTCTCTAAATCAAGTTCTAAAGGCTAGACAAATATTTATAGTAAAAATTGTAATTTAACTAAACATGCATAATGTTTTTGAAGTGCTCTCAAATGAAATGACATTCAGTCTCTGTTATGTTCGTTGACGAGGAATCGATATTGTTAAAATAACACTTGATATCAATTGAAGGAAGGATTGGAGAATGAAAAAGAAAACTCTGAAAATTTGATGTTTCCTGAGCAGGATTCTCCTCTAGATTTCTCGGAACTCATTACTGATGTTTCAATTTTATTTTTTAATATACTTTTATAGTTTGCATTCTTAAGTTACTTTTTAGGGGTTCCATTGGACGGTAAATTACTAGATTATAACATGTATCCTCGAAGTCCATAACTTGATGTCAAAATGGAGTAATTTTTATTTAAAAGAAAAAGATCTTAAGTAGAATAGTTACCAAAATCTGCATGAGTAACTTTATTCTTAGTTTCTTTGTTATGAATCATAAAATGCTTGTGCAGATCAGAATTGCTGGAAATCTCTCACATGGATTTTCTAATTAATTGACGGATTTGTAGAATTAAGTGCATGTATTAATTGAGTGTAGTAGAAGATATTATTATGACGAGAGAGAACATAATAGGATTTGATTTCATTATATGTTTAAGAAAATAAATACTCCATAATAGCATTTACAGTTGTACTTGTTTAGAATAGTTAATTGTTTTAAGGTTTCTTTGAAAATTCTCCAAATCATATTTCTTAAAGGTATGGAATCTATGGACTGTAATTTTATTCTAAAATTCAATTTAGATACTTTTTATGATTATCTACGTAATATTTGTCTTTTCGTGATTAAATTACAAATATGCAACAAGAAAAAGCCTTTATTTGTCTTAACGCCCTATCTTTTGAACTTAAACCAGATTACTTCTTTGCTTTTTGCATTGAAGTACTTCAAAATTTCAAATGAAATATTTTCTTAGAGGTTGGATTAATTAACATCAAAAATTCTGTATTAACGCGTAAACCGTAGATTAAATCTACGGTTTACAGTGATTCACTGTAAACCGTAGATTTAATCTACGATCTGTGTGTTTTTCAGATTATTTGCTTTAAAAATTAAAATTAAAAATCTAATAATTAAAATTAAAATACTAAAAGCCTTATTAAAATATTTTTTTCAAATTAAATATGATTTTTTTAATAAAAAAACTAAATGTCTTATTTTTAAAATTTTACATAAATAAACTACCAATATTCTAACAAACTCTCAAAATTTACACAAAATTTACAAAAAAAAAAAGTTGTTTTGATAAATTTTACAATTTTGGTTCATGTTATATTTTTGTCAATTGTATAAGTTTATATTTATTGAATGATTAACTAAATTGTCAATTTTTGAGAAGTTTTTTTGTTTGTTTTTAAACACTTGTATAACGCAATATGAAACATTAACTAAGTCGTCAATTTGGTGTCAATAATCAATTTTTTATTTTTAATTTTATGTAAATTACTCTTTTTACATAAATTAAAATTCTAGTAATTAAAATTAAAATACTGAATATTTTTTTCAAATTAAACATGATTTTTTTTTAATAAAAAAACTAAATGCCTTCTTTTTAAAATTATACATAAAATAAATTACCAATATTCTAACAATCTCTCAAAAAAAACACAAAATTTACACAAATTTACACAAAAAAAATTGATTTAATAAATTTTATGTTTTTTGTTCATGTTATATTTAAGTGTATAAGTTGATATTTATTGAATGATTAACTAAATCGTCAATTTTTGTGAAGTTTTTTTGTTTGTTTTTAACACTTGTATAACGCAATATGAAACATAACTAAGTCGTCAATTTGGTATCAATCGACAATTTTCTTGAATGAAACAATCATAAATTATATAAATTTCATAAAAGAAATTAACCCAATATGCAAACATGAACTAAATTTCATAAAACAAATTTATTAAACATTAGTTTACATCATATAAATTTACAACAACTTGAAAAAAATAGTATTTTACATAAAATTAAAAATAAAAAACTGATTATGGACTTAGGTCTATAGGTTCTTCTTGATTTGCTTTTTGCTTTCCCGATTGCTTTTCCAGCGCCATATATAACTTGAAATTTGGTCGAAAAAGTTCCTTCCATGGTGCAGCTGTCTCAGTGCGTGTTTGTTCCCACCGTGCTATAATTCCTGGCATTGGGAAGATCCCTTCTTCTTTAGGAATAACCTGAGCATAGTGACAACTGTTGACGAACACCATTACAGTCGGGATGTAATTTGTCGTTCCCCGAGGCGGACCAGTATAAAGAGGTAAAAAAGTACTGTTCCACACGTTTACCCCTCCATCATTATTTTGCCATGAGGACAACAATACAATTGGAATATTGTAATGAGAAGCAATTAAAAACCCATAAGACGGAAATCTCATCCATTTGTCAATAGGTGCGGGATTTGTAGGATGATAAAAATTTAAACTTGATAAAATATAATCATACCGGTAAGCTTCAAAGCCAACATTCTCAAACAGCTCATAATAAACACCTTTCATTTGCTGCAGCTCTTGAAACAACTCACATCTTACCGCATACCAATCATCTTCCCCATGTTGTTTACCCGTCGTATTTGCAAGTACCCGGAACCCACAGTTACCATCCCCACGCACATCATAAACTGTTTCGATGTAACTATGTAACATGACTCATATTTGGTCACTGCACAGGAAGGTTGGCCTATTGGGGGTGGGTTTAGGGTTCTGGTTTTGCGGCCTCCTAGTTGGGTTTACCCTTACCTCCGGTGTTTCATCCGCCTTGCCTTTACCCTTGTCCCTACTAGCACTAACACTCTGTTCCTCCACATACTCCCATCCCGACTTATCCCTCTTACTATATTTGTCGCCTTTTCTAGGTCTCCCCCTATTTACTCTCACTTCGGGGTCACTGATGGATGTTCTGGCTGGTACGGTTATCTCTCGGAGTTGTGTTTTCATACGCCGTTTTTTAACATTAGTTTTGCTAGAATAAACACTTTTAAACTCTTCTAGATCACCCTCTACCCCATAATCATCGGTGTTCCCATTATCATCAATTACGTCTAATTTTTTCCAGAATGGATGAATATATTCTAGAGGAAGAGGCTTCCCGAATAAAATATGTTCACTCATAATATGATGACAAGGTAAACCGTGAGACAATTTGAAACCGCAAGAACAATTCTCATCAGCCTGTCCACTACATTTTTTGTGTTCTTGGAATAATAAATCAAAGGCATAGTGTGTGATATACGACCTAAGATTTATAAACAGAGGTGTTCGTTGAGAATGTGGAAAATAAGACTTGCATTTATCCAACTTCATCTTAATATCCTCAAACTGTTTTTCTAGAATTCTATTGACCTCTACCCAAACGGTTTCAAGCATGCCAGTATTTATGGAAAGAGATCTTTTCAGCTTAGCATGTTGTTGTTCGGCTCGATTGCTAGTTCTGTTACCTAGATGTGTTGTGTGGTTGGTATAGCATACAACAAACTTTTCAGCATAATCATTTAAAAGCTTGTCTACATACTTAATCACAGCAGGGTACGATTTGTAAGAGGAATTGAAATTAGTTCGGTTATAATTGTACTCCTCTATCGACTCAGAATCAACCAATAAACCCCAATCATCTAGAAACGTTTGCCACTCCTCGTCAGGGATCTTTTTACGGCAGTTTTTCAAAACATTTTTTGCAATATGAAAAGTGCACAAAATATGATGCGAATCGGGAAAAACAACGGATAAAGCATTTGATAAGGACATTTTCCTGTCGGTTACAAACACCCTAGGTAGTATACAACCCTCCAATGTAACTTTAAATTTTTCCAATGCCCATATATAACTTTCTTTTGTTTCATCACTCATGAAAACAAAACCTAAACAATATGTTTGGTTCGTTGATGTCATTCCTACGACTTCTAGAAATGACATATTAAAACGGTTTGTCCTATATGTGCAATCCATTAACAAGACATCAGGAAAAGCTTTGAACATCCTTATAGAATCGGGGTGTGCAAAAAACAAGTTCTCAAGGCAATGGGTTGATGGGTTCATATTATAGTAGAATGTGTAGCGATGTCTATCCAACAAATTAAACAGTTCCTGTATCGGGTTTCTACCATCTCGTTCTTTAAATTTCAGTCCAGCCAAAAAATTATGTATCGTTTTAGTGTTTGATACATTGTCAGGATTTCGATTTTTTATGGCCTCTAATATTGCACCAACTTTAAAACTACTTTGCCTTAAAGTTTTAACAATTTTTTTTTCATCTTGGGTTAAACGAGCACGTCGTGCTTGCCCTTGGAGGTAAGTTGGAGGTGGGTGGTTATGTTGTCCATTTTCTACGTGACACATCCATTCACCATTAACTACGTAACCTTTAATGAAAAATGGACAGTCTTTTTTCTTTGTACCTGAATTTACGGAAGATGGTTTCTTTTTTTCGTAAACCCCCGATTTATCACACACAATATCAACATACGGTGTTCTGCTCCCGTCACCCCCTCCAGACCTACGAATCGTAAGGATGAAATCCCAATTCCCAGCCACATCAGCAAGATCAGCAAGCATTTCATCCCTTGTTTCTCAAGTCAATTCATCAACTTCAAAGTGCTCTGAATAATCAGTTAGCTCATCGTTTGAGCCACTGGATGAATTCGCATTGTTGTTGTTATTCCATTGGTTGTTGTCATAACCATAGTTGTAATTCATTTTCGAAAAGTGGTTGTTTATATATTTTATTGGGGAGAAATGAGGTTTTATTTTAGAGATTTCCGAAATGTGTTTGTGTTTGATTTTATGGTTTGTTAGAATTGGCAAAATGGAGTCATATTTATAGTGTTAATTTACACTACAAACCATAGATTACTTTTACGGTTTGTAGTGAATTTTTGGTGTAGTCATTTCCAAACTTTAATAATACATTGAGTAGTCATTTTCGGATAGGGTTGTCAAATCATAATAATTCAAAAGTGATAAGGTCTTGTCGGAATTATTTTGATAGATATGGTATCCAATGTCATTTACACTACAAACCGTAGATTACTTTTACGGTTTGTAGTATTTTTTTTGGTGTAGTCATTTCCAAACTTTAATAATGCATTGAGTAGTCATTTTCGGATAGGGTTGTCAAATCATAATAATTCAAAATTGATAGATATGGTATTCAATGTTATTTACACTACAAACCGTAGATTATTTTTACGGTTTGTAGTTTTTTTTTTTTTACGTTATTAACGGTGATTCAGTGCAAAAAGTACATTCATAAAATGACGCTGCTTAAATTAGGGGTACAAACCGTACATTTATTTTACGGTTTGCACAGAATACATGCAAACCGTACATTTAATGTACGGTTTGTATGAAATCTGTACAAACCGTACATTAAATGTACGGTTTGCATGTATATTTCAGAATTTTTAGGGTTTAGGGTTTAGGATTTAGGGTTTAGAGTTTGTAATTTGTAATTTAGGGTTTAGGGTTTAGGGTTTGTAATTTAGGGTTTAAGGTTTAGGGTTTGTAATTTTGGGTTTAGGGTTTAGGGTTTGTAATTTAGGGTTTAGGGTTTGTAATTTGGGTTTAGGGTTTATAGGGTTAGGGTTTAGGGTTTAGGGTTTAGGGTTTGTAAAAACTCAATTTGGTCCTATCAATTAAAATACATAATATTTTTTAGAAACATACAAATCAAACATACGACTCAAATTAAACTTACGAATTTATAATATTCCAACTCAGCTAAGAATAAAACTTACAAATCAAACATAGAAATCAAATACAAAAAACATTTACAAAAAACACAAATGTGCATTTATTTATTTTTGTAACGACTAAATGATTTAAAGTTGGACGTAGGGAGCATCTTTCCGGCCGATGTTAATCTATCCGATGATGGCTCAGCAGACTCTTCGATTTCGTTTAGCTCCGTACGCCGTCTCTGTCGATGCTGCGATTCTGGATACGGAGCACGCTCGTGGGATGTAAGTGCTAATCCGCGACTCCAACTGTCGGTTGAATGCTGACTATGATAATCGAACGGAACATCATCCTGAACGTACTCCGACCCAGCAAAAGAAGCACGACGACCATGACCGCTTGAACTCGGACCCGGACCCTGATCTGTAGTCGGGGGTCGACCTCCAGTCGATCTTCTACCCCGGCTACGCCCGCCGCTACTAGATTCGCCTTCCCCTCTGCCTCTTTCGTCGGGACGCCGACAACTTGAAGCCCTAGTGTAAGTTCTTGGGTCGTAACGTAGGTCGTCATCACCATCGTCGTCGTCGTCGTCATCCTCCTCATCTGACTGTTCATCAGCTGACCCATACGGATTCAATCCCATTTCAGCGAAGTCCTTTCGTAGTAAGTCCATTTCCGTTTTCAATTTATGCTGTTTGAACGATTTGAAATTTCGGCGCAATACCGCTTTCTGAAGAAAAAAAACCAATCAAAAACGATTTATAAGTATTGAAATATACAAACAGAAAAATAACAATCAAATATTAATGAACTTTAATTAGTTGTTACCATTTTACTGAACAACCCTGTATGCTCCCAGAAACCGTGAGATGGCGGGGCAAGTTCAGGTGGGTTTATGAAGATGCGGGTCCTCTCTCTATACCATCTCATGTAATCCGGTGACGTCCCCGTACCAAATTCGCCGTTCACAAGCCGGTTGTGGCGGTCATTCCACACGATTATAAACTCTGCAAAAAGTGCAGGCCAATCGTGTTTTTGCCCAATCCCAAATCTTCTATCCTTGCCGTGACCATTTCTGGGTTTCCAAATATATGTAGGGACCTGCTGAACAAAACCGAACTGTCTCATGAACCTGTCCGCGGGATGTAACTCAATCTTCTCATTACAAATGAGAGGCACAGAACAATGCCACATATAACGGCCCCGCGTGCAGTATTCCGGATACTGATTGAGATTCCCGTAAGGTTGCCACACTATCTGTAATCAGCAAAATTAGAATATATAAACAAGGGTTTAAAAATACTAGTAATAAATTCTGCGAACATAAGACCAATGCAAACATATACAACATATAATACGTAAGTTACATATAATACGAAAGTTAAAATTTACCTGTTCAGGCGACATATTGTCAAACTGGTCACGTATGTGGACCACATTATGTCCGTAGACATATGGCATAAGGTTAGTTTGCCTCCAAATCTTCCATCTGTAATATACAAACAAAACCCGATAAACAATAAATATAACTGGCAGCTAAGCAAATGATAGATGACACAATAAAAAAAAAACACAAATCCAAGACACAAAAACTAAATAATATCATACCTATAACCGAGGGGGAACCTAGGCAAGCCCTCAGGTGGCTCGATATCTTCCGGCAGCTCTTCACATGGTCTAACCGGCAGTAGTCTGGTAATCGTCCACATATCCAGAAACATCACCGCCCCGCTTACTCCGTTTGTCTTACAACGTACCACCCTGCATAGATTAGCCTCTAACCAGGCCAGAAGAGCTGATCCCCAACTATACTCAGCACACGTGTCAAAATCCTCCAGAAATGGCAGAGGCCAGAGTGGAATCTGATCACTGCTCTTATCTGAAAATACATGTGCCGCCAGTAATAACAACATGGCAGCCCTAGACTGATATAGCAAACGCTCCTCACTAGGGTTGGGGGGTAATTCACCAAACGTGTGTAACATCCAATCAAGTCTAACTGTCAGACAGTTTTTATCCACTTGATTGTCAGCCGGTCTAACACCCAACAAACTCTCTACCATATCTAACCTGCTCGCCCTGTTATCATTCCGCTCCGACCGGTTAACAGCAAGACCATCCACCCTGAGACCAAGCATAATCTCTACATCCTGTAAAGATATCCCCAACTCTCCACCGACAAAATGGAACGTGTGCGACTCATCACGCCACCTATCAACTAAGGCTGTAAGCAAGCCTCGGTCTACGGTATAATTACCTATACTGTGAATACCGTAAAAACCAGCCCTAATCATATTTTGAACTACCCTTTCAGGCGTCGGTATCTGCCAACTATAATTATAAACCCTAATCTTATTGGCATCTCCTCTACCCGCTTCTCTTCCAGCATCCCAAGTCTGATTAGAAATGTGACCGGTCTGTCGTAAAATACCCAACATGCCTTTAATATGTGGACCTGGATCTGCCATTCTAACTGTGATAACCAAATATAACTCGGTTAATAATAACCAAACAATGATAAAATAACCAATTAATAACCAATTAATGATAACCAAACAATGATAAAATAACCAATTAATAACCAATTAATGATAACCAAATAATGATAACCAAACAATCATAACCAATTAATGGTAACCAAACAATGATAACTCAATTATAACCAATTAATGATAAACAAAACAATGATAACCAAACAATCATAACCAAACAATCGTAATCAAACAATAATAACTCCATTTTTTAATCATAACCAAACACATTTAATCATAAACCAAACAATAATAATTCAATTTTTTAATCATAACCAAACACACATTTAATCATAAACCAAACAATAATAATTCAATTTTTTAATCATAACCAAACACACATTTAATCATAAACCAAACAATAATAACTCCATTTTTTAATCATAACCAAACACATTTAATCATAAAACCAAACAATAATAACTCAATTTTTTAATCATAACCAAACACACATTTAATCATAAACCAAACAATAATAATTCAATTTTTTAATCATAACCAAACACACATTTAATCATAAACCAAACAATAATAACTCCATTTTTTAATCATAACCAAACACATTTAATCATAAAACCAAACAATAATAATTCAATTTTTTAATCATAACCAAACACACATTTAATCATAAACCAAACAATCATAACTCAATTTTTTAATCATAACCAAACACATTATCAACAATTATCAACAATTGAAATTAACCAAACACAAAATAAAAAAACATGCAAAAATGGGACAAATATCAACAATTATTATAATTTCTATAATTAATATAAACAAACAACAAACAATTATATATAGCTAAGTGAATTATGGTTTTGCATATTTTATATATTTTTTCCTAGTTTACAAATTAAAATTACACAAAAAAAAAAAAACATGCAAAAATGGGACAAATATCAACAATTATTATAATTTCTATAATTAATATAAACAAACAACAAACAATTATATATAGCTAAGTGAATAATCAATTTGCATATTTTATATATTTTTTCCTATTTTACAAATTGAAATTACACAATATAAATAATAAATTAGAGAATAAAAGATATACCATTGAATTATGGATAAATTTGATTGATGATTTGGGGTTTTTTTGTTAATTAATTTGATAGGTAATGTGTTTGATTGATTTGGGTGGTTTTTTGGGATGAAAATTGGGGGGTTTTGAGAGAAAGAGAGAGAGTATAGTATAAAAGTTTATTTTTTTAAAAAAAAAACGTGAAATTCTGTTTTCAATGGACTGTCTGTGTAATTTTCGTGCAGGGACTGACTGTGTAATTTTGAAAAGCAGGGACTGACTGTGTAATTTCTGCATAAATTAATCCAAACCGTAGATTAAATCTACGGTCTACAGTCATTGACTGTAAACCATAGATTTAATCTACGGTTTGGATTAATTTATGTAAACCGTAGATTAAATCTACGATTTACAGTCAATGACTGTAGACCATAGATTTAATCTACGGTCTCAGAGTTTTTAAAGAAAAAATATAGTTTTTTAATCCAACCTCATTTTCTTACATATGCTGCCAAAGTGTTTTGAGGTTTTTATTAGTTATTTTTATGTATACTTTAGAATAATATACACATTTATACATTTAATAATCATCGATTTTTGTGTAGGTTTAGAGAAATGACATGTGTAAATTTACATTAATGTTACATGAGATTTTTTTTGTTGCCAAATGTCGGAAATTGAAAACAAAGGAAAAGAATTGTTTGCAAAACTTTCCTGAGGAAAAAATTTCATCCCAAAAATATTAGACTACTAATAATCGTTACCCACGTGTTACGTATGCAATGCGTGATATATATGATCTGAATAAATAAATTTTTAAAAAGTATATTAATTGAATGAATATATTAAATTAGAAATAATGAGTAATATAATGTTCTTGTTATGCAAAATACACGTAAAACGATTTTGTTTGCTATATGATTATATTTGTTTTGAAAATATAATGTTTTTTTTTTGTGTTTTTTATATTTTTAATTAAATAAATATAAATGAGTAATTAGTAAAAAAGAGTAGAGATATTTTTGGAAAAAATAGGCAAAATTGGGCATGCTCATTTGTATTTGGTTGACTTATTATAATAGAATGATAAAACAAACACAATAAGTACTAGTTATTACTTCTTCAGTCTTTCTTTGATTTCGGTAAATATTAAGAATTATCATTTGAAAGTTACAAATATGCCTCTAATTTAAATTAAATAATTATTATTGTCAATTTTTAGAATGTATTCATTGCAATATTTGAGAATATCATAATATTTTTATCATTTTTCCATTAATAAATTAGTAAAGTAGACATTTATTTTGGGATAAATAAATATGAAATAGTGAACACTTATTTAGAAACGGAGAGAGTATATATTAATTCTTATTTTTATGAAACTTACTTTTTTTTGTAAGTTCTCTAATAAAAGAAGAATATTTTTCAAAACATGATTTAATGGGTTGCTACTTATATGAGCATGGGTAATTTTGGTTAATCTATTACTGCTTTTCCAATGTGTAGATACAAAGTGGTGAAGCTGGCACTGTATAATGGGGAGCTGAAATTGCTAAAAATAAATGAGAAGTGTACATAATATTTGAGGGGTGTTAACTCCGTATATTTTAAAATTTGAGTTTAAAATAGGGGAAATTTACTATATTTATCTTATAGCAACTTATATTTCTCATACGTACATCTATAAGTTCACATTCTCTCTATATACCACTTTTTAATTATTCACTTTAATTACCAAAACGTCATTATACAATCCAAAATATAATATGCATACTTTCTCTCTTCAAAATCGAAAAAAACAAGTTTTGAATTGGAATAAAATTCTACAAAACCGAAAAAATCACAACAATTATAATAAATGAAAACAAATTATAAAAAAATAAAAAATCTCAAAAAAATGTATTTTTACAAAATAAATCATAAAAAATGTACTTTTCTAAAAAAACACAAAAAAATTACAAAAATTGAAAAAAAATCACAGTAAATATATTTTTCTAAAAAAAATCACCAAAAATGATAAAAATCACAAAATTTTATAAAAATCAACTTTTTTGTCAATAGATGACTTTGTACACCGAAAAAGTTGTTTTTCATCAACAACTAGTTTTTTCATAAAAAAATAGTCTTTTCACAAAAAACCGGTTTCACCAAAAAGGGACTTTTTCATCAAAAATGGGTTTTTTCATCAAAAATAGGCTTTTTCATCAAAAAGTGGATTTTTTTTTTTCACCAAAAAGTGATTTATTCATGAAAAATTGGCTTTTTTTTATCTAAATGAGCTGAAAGTGCATCTAGTTCAGTCAAAAGTACATATAATTCAGTTGAAAGTACATATAATTCAGAAAGTACATATAGTTCAGTCAAAAGTGTATATAGTTCAATAAAAGTGCATATAGTCCAGTCAAAAGTGCATTCAATTTAGCTGAAAGTACATCTAGTTGTGTCGAAAGTGTATACAATTCAGTCGAAAGTAAATATAGTTCAATAAAAGTGCGTATGCATATTGCTCAGTTAAAAATGCATCTGTTTCAGCTGAAAGTGCATCTAATTTAGTCAAAAGTACATATAGTTAAGTCAAAAGTGCATATAGTGCAGTCGAAAAGGAATATAGTCCAGTCAAAAGTACATATGGGTTCAGCCAAAAGTGCATATAGTTCTGTCAAAAGTGCATCTGTTTCAGCTGAAAGTGCATATGCTTCAGATAAAAGTGCATCTCATTCATCTCAAAATGCATCTATTTCAGTCGAAAGTGCATATAGTACAGGTGAAAGTGCATAATGTTCAAGAGATTGGAGGTTCGAATCCATCCGAATTTGTTTTTTATAATTCAAAGTAAAGTATATGCACTTTATTTTGTGAATTATATTGTGTTTATATTAAACATTATGCACTTTCGACTGAAATATATGTAATTGTAACTGGACTTCATACAATTTCGACTGAACTAGATGCATTTTGAGATGAACTATATATACTTTCAGCTGAACCAGATGCACTTTCAGCTGAACCAGATGCACTTTTGACATAACTATAATTTAATTCAAATTAAAAATAACAAATCCGGATGAATTCGAACCACCAAGCTCTTGAACCTCAGTATTGGTACAAGCGCTCTTACCATTTTGAGCTTACAGATGTATATAGTTCAGTCGAACGTGCATATAGTCCAGTTGAAAGTGCTCTTACCTTTGTCCCAAATGGAGCTTAAGTTCAACCCCAAACGGAGCTCTGTTTCAACCACAAACGGGCTCCAATTTTAGCTCGAATCGAGGTCTATTTCAACTCCAAAAGGAGCTTAATTTAATTCTGCAATTCTTAGTTACAAACCCTTACAACGCTAAAAAATTTCGACTCAGTTTGTCCACGACATAAACATAGCAGCCAAGCAAGCCTTAGATTAGGTTGATACTTGATATATAGTTATATAATATGTACCAACAAAATACTAGTACATGAGTCACAGACACGTAAATATACACAGAAATCATCAAATGTTCTTGGTGTAAATAAGGAGGCATGGATGATGGATCAACATGTTTCGTTAGACTGTATGCTGATGAAAAAGCTATTCAAAATATTGCTAATAAAATATGTGATTGGTTGTAGCTACTAAGAAAATAAGCTGACCTATTTGACACTGGCAAAAAAAATCAGGCTGTATTGGCTCAACTATTCATGTTTTGGCAGTCCGAAAAAGCAAAAATCCAAATTTCACATGGGCTATCAAATACATTATAGCTTTATAGAAAAAAATTTTGAAACAAGATGAACTAACTCTTTTGTTAGAAATTTTGGTAACAAATGACTCTTATTAACAACAATTTAGCCACATTCACTTTGTTGGAAACCAAATAAATGCACTCATAGAGTAAATAGGTGGTAACACGAGAGGCCGTAGCTTCTCAGAAATCCCCATATCCAAAACGCTATTGTTCACGTTATCTTTTAAGCCAAAATGTTCCATTAATATCAAACTTGATTTCCCCACAAATCAAAAACAACATCTATGATCTTAGCCCACCGCTGGAGAAATCCCAATCAATCCAACTAAACATAAAATTCTGAGAAATGATTAACGACTGATCACCGTATCTTTTCTTCAAAAGCTTCCAATTAAAAAGAAACTTATACATGAAATTCAGCTCTTCCCAGAAAACAAATCCGGTTCCGCCAGTGCAATACTTTCAATCTAGTTCAATACATAAAGAAATACCAATATAAGAAAACTTATATTCGTCCTGGAACTCTCTAAGAAATACCAAAAACGTTTTGGTCCTCTTTGCTACCTAGTTGCTAGTGTCCTAAAATTCCTATGCTTACCAAAGTACAATTTTGAACTCGAATATCTCCCTGCCACTAAAGAAAAACCCGATCCCAATAGAAAATTTTCCGGCGATAGACGTGATCGACTTATCCGACCTATACACATATATAATGTGGAAACCAACCCAAGAAGGTATACCTCGGGTTGTATACGTTCTGCCAAATAACTTCCGAACTAAGAGCCTGTTTTAAACTCGAATCGGAATCTGTTTCAGCCTCGAACCCGGAGTCTGATTCAGCCCTGCAACAAACTCCAATTCAGCCCTAAAACGAACTGCATTTACCACCAAACACACCCCAAATGATCAGCATTAAAACAAGCTCGTTTCACCCCCAAAATGGACCCCCAAAATCAGCCCTACAATGAGCTCGATTAAGCACCAAAACAACCGCAAAACAGACGTAAACAGCCTAAAAACCCGCCATGTTTCAGCACCAAAATAGTCAAAATCGAAAATAATAACTCAAAAACAAATATCCACACATACACTAAAATAAAACGATTAGCAGATAACCCCACAAAAGTAATGATCAATTGTTGACACTTAATCAACAATTTGACTTACCTGGTCGTGTAGCTTGACATATGCGCGCTCTTCGGTCAGACTCCTAACCAAATCCCCATAAACTCTCGCAGAGTCGATTACAGTTTGATGTTCCCCACCGTCTTGATCGTCGTTGGAAGATCCATAACCGGAAACCCCACCAACACCGTCTTATCCCCACACTATTCTCCTTTAAACAATGCCCATCCCCGTCATCACCTCCGTCGACAAGAACGGCGGAGGAGAAGACGGCGAGGAGTTCGTGGTGGTCGAAGCCGTCAGAGATCTCCTTTGCGATCTCTGACGGATCTCTGCTGCAACCTCTGACTTCGGAGGATCTCCGCTGCAATATAGAGTTTACGCGGTGGTGATGGGGAGAGAGATTGAAGATCAGAGATGATCGAAGATGAATTCGAGATAGGGTTTTGATGAAATTGGGGGAATAGAGGAGAGAGAGAGCGTGCATGTATAAAATGAATCACGTTCAAAAAATAAAAAATTAAGAGGTATTTATATTATGAAAAATGGTACGTATGAGTAATAAAACTTATTCTAGACAACTAAAGGGAATTAAAGTTTAAAAGTAACCTCTTTATAAGAATACTTCATATAGGAATAACCTCCCTATAGTAATAAAAAATCTCGGTCCCAACTCGGGCCAGTTCAAAATAGGAATAAACTCTTTGTTGTCATATTTTGTAGTTTTTTATGATCTCGTTAGTTATAAATCCATCTCGTTATAGGAATAAAATACATTTCATTACAAATATATATATATATATATATATATATATATATATATATATATATATATATCTAGTTTAATAAATTTATGATGACGTAAAATACTTATGTAAATTTGTTTGCGATGATGACTTAATTTTTTGTGTTGCTACCACATCTTTTAACTTGCGCGTCCATACTAGCTCGTCGACATGGATACCATCTTGTTAAAACCAAGGGATTGATATGTTTACTTTAATATACCTAGTATTTATACATGTAAAGAAGTATATGAAATATTGTATTTGACTTTACAAATTTCAAAATACATGTATTTGTTTTCTACATACATGTATTTGTTTAACTAAACTTTTGATAGATTCACTTGTTTGTTTTAACTTATAAGGAACCATGTATATGTATATAATATTATGTAAATACATTTATTTTTTATTTTTTTAATATGTAAACTTTATATATAAATAAATTCTTTATAATAATATTTTTTCGTATTTCCTCTAATATGACTCTATCGAAATTTTACTGTAATACTGTACATTAAACCTTTAGAATAGGATGGGTGCTCGGTAACTTATGTTGAAGCATGATGTCTTGATCCAATCAATTAGATTATACAGTCATGCTGATTGTAGATCTCAAAACATATAGAATAAAATAAAATAAATAGTAGACACGTTGAATATATATATATATTCATTCATTTTTAGTGACATCACAAGTCACAATCAATAACATTAATGTAAAACTGCAGTTTGTAAAGGAATCAAATGTATTAAAGTTGTACTAATATTTTTAATAGCTTGACGCGTAGATATCAATATAACGCGGTTTAGCCGTCCAGAAGCAAAGAACATTGTAAACATACAGACCAAAGTCAAACTTAATATTCACTACGCATTCCCAAATATACTATATTAGAATACACGCATAACTATAAAGTATAATATTATGTTACAGGAATAGTATGCAAATTTGATTCGGTTACATTTATAATAATATATTTTTATTAAAAAATAAATTTTATTTTTTAAAATATATATATATACATGAAGTGTGTGAGTTATATATATATATTAGTAATATTATATTTAATAATAAAAAAATTATTAATTAATATTTAAATTTATATTATGCTCGATTAGATTTTTAATATATTGAATATTTATATTTTTATATACATTATTTTAGAGTAATAAATATGTATGGGAACGTGGCGGTTGTGGGCTTAGCCTCCAATAGTATATTGTTACATGTTAAATATTTCTACCTTTCATCATCACTTTCCTTTCCAACCTGCTCCAACAACGAAACAACCAACCAACCGTCCTCTTTCTGTCTATATATACAAACACATTACAATATTATTACTCATATTATCACTTTTCTATATATTCTTCATCTCTCTTTTCTAGTTTGCTATCAACATGAGTCAATACAAACAGAACCAGGCACAAGGTATGATTGTTTTTCTTCATCTTGTTTTATTTTTATTTTCTTTCTGTACTAGTATTATTAACCAGGGAGTAACAAAATGGTGAGATTCCTAGTATCCTACCCCCCATAGTTATTATTTTTTTAGGACCATTAATTTTGTTTTAAGACTTAGCTTGCCAATTTTCTTTAAGTCTTGAATCAAGATAATCAAGTTTGAGAAAATTAATCTTTAAACTATGAGGGCATCAAAGTAGCTTGTCCAAATCTTAGTATACGCCTCCGAAGCGAGGATCCTTCAAAAAAAGAGCTAATTATTATTTTAAAAAGGGTAACATTTTGAGCCAATTTCGTATCCTCAATTTTTAGTTTTCTTAGTTTAGTTTTACACTTTTTGATTGAAAGAGTAATTGTTTTTGTGTACAAAATAAGTAAAATCAGAATTTTCTATATTATTTGAAACGTAATAAAGACTTTAAGGAGTAATTCTCTAATTCTACACGGAAAAAACGAATCAAGCAAGGTCCTAGGGTGGAATCATGTTTTTTTTTCAATTTTTGATATAGTTCTAATTTGGTACTTATAACTAGATATAAGATCCTGAGTTTATCTTGAACTTATGACTTAATTGTTGAAAATCGTGTAATTTGTTTATTTATTCAGTGCCATATTCGTATCCGGCAGCAGTCGAGCAAGGTCCTTATGTGGCACCACCTCCACCAGCAGGTTACCCTACAAAAGACGGTGAATCAGTAAATGGACAGAATTACCCTCATCAGACCCAGTCTAGAGGCGACGGCTTCTGGAAGGGATGGTAAGTTGTTTACATCTAGCCTGCTCTTTATTTAAGTCCTTTTTTGTTAACTGGAACTAGATCTACAGAAACTAAATTTAGTTGTACTTTTTTAATAGTTGGTACTTAAAAATGTTTTGTTATCAAGATTTTGTTGAAATAGACTAGTTCGTTCTAAGAAAGAGACCACAATTGGCGTAGCTTTACATAAAAAAACTGTAGAAAAAAGATTAATATGATGGTTCTCAGGTTTAGTTGTGATTGTTAGAGTATTTGATTTTGTTGATATAAGAAGTTATTATTAATAATCCAAGTAGTTATATCACGGTGGGATTAAGTTCCTCACACGATTCATGATTATTGATCACTCAGAAATGTTTTCCGTATATAGAAGCTAACGTTTTCGTGTTTTTTGTCTGCAGTTGTGCTGCCCTCTGTTGTTGCTGTGCCCTCGACGCTTGTTTCTAGTTTTTTGAAGGATGGGTCGGTTGATGTTTGGGGATTTTATTTTATGTGTCTACAGATTTGATTACTTGTATATCAGATATGTACTGTTATAGCTGGATGATTTTTTTATATAATAAAAGTATTGGTGTGCCTTATAACCTCCGCTTCATTATACGTACCATTCGACGTGTTTTTCCTTCTATCTTTGTTTTGCCTTGTAACCTCCGTTTCAAGAAGAAGTCACCAGTATAAAACTGCATTTCAACCTAATAAAACAGGAAGAGTTACTTCATTGGCCCGTAACTTGCCAATCAAACCTTGTTTGGATAAACTACCAACGGGCTTATCGAATGTTTGGATAATGTTTTTGATAACATCATACTAGCAAAGTTATATTGTCGAGGCCATGTTGTTAACCTTCTTTCTATTGTCTGTCCAGCACAACTTGATTGTTGTCTCAGATCATGTGATTCTGGTGTTATTACAAATTAGTAGTATAGAATGACGTTTTCTGGATGGTTATAAAAGACAGAGAAACCAACTTAAATTATTCCCATGTTTCGCGACCTTCCGCTAACTTTGACAGAATCTCTGACTTATCTTTCTCAAAATGAAGTTAATTGTTACACGAATTCCACATTCATTTCATAAGGTACCAAACATGGCAAACTCCTTTGGACGTAAATCCAGATAAGCAAAAAAAGCCAATCAGAAACCAAAGGGTTGCAGGTCTAAAGGGAAATCCTAGATAACAAAGTTTCATGTATGATCACATAATCATCCATCCATATTAATTAATACTAGTTATCAAATCTGATACCAACTTCTTCTCCTAATAAATTATAGTTTTGAGTAAAACGAAGGAGATTTTACTGCTTCTCCTTCTTTGCATGCCTCGAGCAGAAAGCTTTTAATCTCTGAAGACCATTTTCAAGCAGAGCTGGCTCCACAGAAAATGTTATGCGCAGCCAGTTCTTCAATCCAACGGCGAACCCTGTTAAAAGCATTTGTAAATATTTAATCAAAGCCCATACGTGGAACACTATAATCTCAAAATAGCCATTAGATTAGCTATAGACCAAAACCAATTTATGTAACCTGGCCAAAGAGCACTCTTAGGTCAGGTCAACTGTGTTCTTTTAGTATTACAATCTAACGACCAGAAAATCTTAAAAGTACTTGCCAACCATATTCTCGAGCCTACATCAAGATGAAGTTTAGTGAAGTACATACAGTCATACACAACCAAGCTAAGGGACTCTAACAACGAATTCAAACTGTTTACTGCTATATCCAGGAATATAGGCATAGAAAATAAACATTTAATCTTTACAAACTTAAGAAAAACAGTGGTACATAGAATGCACAGATTTAGTTGTCAATCACAGTAATATCTCGTAATTTCAAAGTTCTAGGCAATAATTTATAGACCGGCTCCGCAGTCTGATGCAAAGTCCCACAAGTAAATAATGATATGCTCGTAGAACTTTTTATGCGTGGTTATATGCATAAAATGTTTACTGCTATTGATAAAACCATAACTTTGGTCGGTCACGTTAGGCTTTTCAACAATGATATAATGATAAATCAACCGTGAATAAATGATACCTCCTGATCTTTATTATTGCTCGGATTATTGTCCTTGTTCGGACTATTACATTTGCTCGGATTAGTATTTCGGTTTTACAATTATGCTCGATATAACTATTTAATCTCTCGTCTTGATCTTTCTTCTCTTTTATTCGGTGCTCGGCTGTCTTTTCTCGGTTTATTTCTCGAAGTGATATGCTTTGGTTAGTTTCTCTCTTTTCTTAACTTCTCTCTATATTTTTTGAATAAATTTTCTGGCCCTTTTTCTAGGAGGGGTAGTTGGCTATTTATAGGCAACTGCGCCTTCTAGGATACTGACAAATGTCTTCATCCCAGGGATTTTTCAGACACGGGTCCCCCTTTGATTGGGCTTGGACTTTTGGTAGTAGCACCTCAATTCCTATAAAAAGTATGAGATGACCCATTTAAGCGTTGGATACCCATTTATAAAGTGGGTTGATTATGACCCGAATAAAATATTCGGGTCTGATTTTTATGTTCTATCAAGTGCTCCCTACTTCCTCGGCGTGGTTTCCATGTCGGGGGAGTCATGTTCGGTTTGTCGAGAACGTTACTTCGGTCTTGTTTTTCCCAATGCTTCATCGAGAAACGCAATAGACTCGTGACGGTTCCCAGGGGGGCACATTTAATGTTTCCTATCCTAATATCTTTCTTCGAGGAAAACTCCTATAAAGGGGTGTGTTCCCTCCATAATTAGACATTTTACTACTAATTTGCCCGTGACATAATGGCTTCTTCTGGTTCTACTGGTGAGAGCTCCTTTAATTATATTTCATATTTAGAAACGGAAATCAAGAAATCTCGTACCGCGAATAAGAAACTCGTGGCCAAGGTTTCAAACTACAAGAAAAGGTTGTCTGACATGGATTCTGATCATCATGTGACGATGGCCGATCGGGATTGGGCCTATGAGCATATAAAGAGGCTCGAGGCTAATCTGGCTAAGCAGAAGGCAGCAAAAAGGGCCTATAAGCTTGCCTTCAAGGAGTTGCATGCTCGGTCCAAACCGAGTTCGGATGACGATGAAGAAGGCTATTCCTCGAAATATTTAGTCTTTTGTAATTTCTGTCGTAATTTCTCTTGAATGGGGAGTCTTCTCCTCAGTTGTAATCGAAGTTTTTGGAATTAATAAAATATTTCCCTTTCCTTGTTCTTGTCTGTTTATCTTCTTGATGTCTTTTTGGATGACTTTAATTGGATTTGGAACTGTGGTTAATTCGCCTTAAATGCTCTTGGGAAGTTCAAGAGGTTGTATTTATTCGAGATGACCTTTGATCTACTCTTTGTTTCTTCTTATAAAAGGGGACTGTCCCAGTATTTTTTATGCAGTTCATTCTTTATTAACGAACAAATGGCTTCTCCTCTTGAAAACTATGGTGACAACCTTCCTGAATACGTTGCCCGTCTGGAAGAGGAAGTTCAGAAGGTGCGTTATCTCGAGAAGAGGGTTGCCCGGCTGTCGGTGGAAGCTCGTCGGGCCGCCGAACTAGACGAGCGATTGGATGCCCTAGAGAAGGAGCACCAGAGGTCTTTGCTCGACAGTATTCGTGCTCGTGCCCGGATCAAAGAGCTCGAGGCCTCCAGAGATAGGCAGCTTGCTTCCAAGAGGGCTTACAAATTGGCCCTTAAGGAAGTGTATGCTCGGTCGAAGAGGAAGCCGAATGACGAAGCGGGCCCTTCTATGAAATGATTTTATTGTTTTCATTGTATTTCCTCTTTGTGCTTCTTCTGTAACGAAGTATCAACCAATCAATAAAGATTTTTTTTTCTTGTTTATATCTGAATTATTTTCCCAATGCAATTTATTTTGACTGCGCACGCTTGTGGCCTCATCAATGCTTTTCTTGGGCCTTGCGTTTGATCTTATCCATTGGACCTTCTTACTCTTTATATCTAGGGACCAATAGGATTTCTTGAGCCTTGTGCATAAAAATCTTATTCACCAGAGTTTTCTTGATCTCTGTGCAAAAGATATTAGATGTTTATTTGAACCTAATGCCTTTCCCCAGAAATGACGTGTGTTTCAATGCCATTATTACTTGAGCTTTGTGCAAAAGATCTGGGATATTTATTCGAACCGCTGCCCTTCCCAAAAATGACGCGTGTTTTGCTGCCATTATTACTTACCCCCTTTAAATATTGGTAAGAATCCAAACGTTTCTTGAACAGGTGTGGCTTTTAATTACTCACGCTCTTTAGAGTCTTTTGGAAATCCAAACGTTTTTCTTGAACAGTCACCTCTTTTGAGTGCCATCGCTTCTGAATACCCATTGGCGAATGGTTGCGACTCTCAATCCCAGCCCTCATCTAATTGATCTATAAATACCTGCTTACAGCATGGTTACATCCACACTTCTCATCATATTATTTTCCCCCATATATAGACCCTCATCTTATAATTTCCCTAAGATGTCTGGTCCTTTCACCCAATCAGCATTATCTTTGCAAGTGGAGGCCTTTGAAGCCTCCTATAACCATGTACAAAGGCTGTTGAGGGATGCCGAGGAGGAATTGAAGGTGATGCGTTATCACCATACCGAGATGGTTCGGGAATTAACTTGGCTAAGATCCGAACTGGCTTACTGCCGACGTGCTCGTCAGGCTCTAGTCGAAGAGAATGAGATGCTAAGGGGGAACCCGACACTGAGGGACAGGGATGTCTCTGCCGGGCCCTCTCATCGATACCGATCGACTTCCCCCTAACCTTCCCCCTTCTTTTTTTTCTTTTTCTCTGCTTTTTACTTTTTCTTTTTGGCGTCTCCTGCTCACTTGGTCAGCTGATATAGTTGATCCTTTGCCTGATCTTCTGTACTAGCTCTTCTCGGATGTAATAGATCTTTTCGGATGTAATAGGTTTTCTTTTCGGATGTAATAGGTTTTCTTTTCGGATGTAATAGGTTTTTATCTCGGATGTAATAGATTCTTATCTCGGATGTAATATTGTCTTTTGATGTAATGAACAATGATGTATTACATCTTCATTAATGAAAAGTATTTTTGCCATTTTATTTTTGCATTTCTTTTTATATTGTACCTGTGGTTTGTTGTTTGTCGGGAATCTAGATCTTTGAATATCTCGTCTTTATTTCTTTTGCACTGTGGTCTCAGATGTCAGTAGATGTCCCCATCACTGTCAAACATATGTGCATGCTCCCCAGCATGTCAGGAAATATGCAATTTCCCAAGCAAGGTCATAAAATATCATACTCTCCGTTCTATAAGTACTTCTCTTTTCTTTGATAGTTTATCATCTCTTTTTTCTTTTTGCTTCTCTCTTCCTCAGCCCTTTATTTTCTTCCGTACTAAACAATTTCCTAGAATGTCTGGACCTGTGGTGAGATATCATGCTCAGATGAAGGGCTTGGACTCTGAGGTATCTCGGGTCCGCCGTCGGATGGCAAGGCTTGAGAAAGAGTATGGCGTTTTGGCCTTGAGCTTGTTCGGCTCTTATCCCGAAGAGATGGTGAAGTGGACCGAGATCTCGGCACTGAGTCGCCAGCTCGATCACTTGTTGCTACAGAGAAACCATCTGGCCAACTCCTGGTATGATGCCGAGGAGATTTGGGACCATTCTCAAGATGAGTTTGACAACTCTCCTCAAGGCCTAGCTAGCATAATGGTAAATAATGCTCGGCTCGTGGAGCGCGTCAGGGTTCTTACTACGGAAAACAATAGGCTCTCCTCGGAGAATGACGATTTGGTCGCCATGAACGATTCCTATCAAGCTCGGTTGAATTGTTCTGCTCGTATTGCTTTCTCTCGGTCTGGCAGTTCGGTTTTTCCACCCATTGATCCTTAGATTGGGCTGGTTTTCTTATGTATTTCCCCTTTTTCCATTTGTGTTTTATCTTCTGTATTTGACGAATCAGTTGTATCTTTTCGTTGTATTATCTCGTGCCTGTCTTATGAACCATTGTAACGCTTCGTATTTTGTGCCTTTTGATTCTCTATAAATGCTCCCTATTGCCTGTATCTCATTATCAATTTCTACCTCTCTCTTGTTTTATAATTTTCTTTTGCGTGAGATGGCTCCCATCACTAGGTCTGCCTCCAAAAAGAAAGCCCTTATGGAAGAGGAGCCTACCTTTTTGCTACCTCGTCCCCCTGGCTTTGGGGAGGAGGATTTGACTCCTCTTCAACTAAAAGAAATTGAGATGTCATGGCTGAAACATGATCTCATGTGTGCTCGGACGGAAGCGAAGAGGTTTAAACAATATTGGGACGAGGAGGGCACTGCTCGTTTCAAGGCCGAGCAAAAATGCGAGTCTCAGTCTTACGCCTTGAAACAGGCTGAGATGGCGATTTCTCGTTTGGTTAGGGAGAAGGAGCATCTGGAGGAACTTTTGGCGAAGAGGGATGTTGCTATGGGGGATAGTTCGAAAAAGTAAGATGGGTGTATTTTCTTTTTCTGTTGTATTGTTTGTGTTTCCCCCTTTGTGGATGAATAAAACTTGTCTTGCATTTGATTCTGTCCTATTTTATTTCCTGTTTGCTTCTCTTTTATGTTTCTGAGCATACACCGAACAATATGGCCGGTTATCCCCCCGGAGAGCGTTGTTAGACTTGATGCTCCCTATCATCAAGCTAGGAACGGTCTTCGTCCACCTTGTTCGGTGTGCCCTTGTGGTAAGGATTGGTTGGGAGTCGAGGAACTTTAATCGGGGGATATTCTTGGTGTGATAGTAGTGGTAGCGTATGTGCGAAGCTTTTCGTGGTAGGGTCCACTGGCCGTTTATTTAGGTCTAATGATGTGAACTGCCTTGGGTAGTGGAATACGCGCTGACGTGGCGAAATCTGGAGCGTTTATATGTTAAAAAGAGCAGCGGTTGTTGACTTTTGTATGGTTGGAAAAAGGTAAACCTCTGTTACACGAAAGGACGGTTATTATTTTATTCCTTTTGTGACTCCACTCCTTTCTATTATGCCAAGTAATCCTGTTTATTTTTATCACAGAATTTGCTGAAGAAAATATCTCTCTCTCTCTAAAGCATATTCTTTCCGCCAAAAAGGAAAAGATTTCGGCCGCTTGATCTAGGGTTTCGTGGTTGTGTTGGAAGACTTGCTGCTGTTCGCGCTTGCTTACTCATAATGATTACTGTAAGTGATTTTTCGTTCTCCCCCCTTCCCTCTTTTAGGAGTTGTATTTGATTTGTCGTTGTGGTCATAGGTGTGTCGTTGGTACATGGTTCAGGTTATCTATATATGTCTGATGATTCTGATGTAATGTGCGTTGGGGGGGGGGGGGGGGGGGGGCTCTCGTTCTATTGATGTGGTTCTGGTTTGTGTAGTTGGTTAGTATATTGATGGATTTTTTATGATCTTTGTATAGGAAATTTTGACCCAAAGTGTGGCCCAAGTTGGCACATTCGTGGAAAAGGATTTTAAGGAGCTTGCCGGAATACCTGACAACATACATATCCGGCTTCCTATTTCTGACGAGGAGGTGCTGGGATTTGTACCTGCCGGCGAGGTGGCCGTGCGCTCTTCGGCATTCTTCAATGGGGGTCTTCGACTGCCCTTTACAAACTGGGTGGCTTCGTTCTTTGAGGCCGTCCAGATTGCTCCGGCCCAACTGGCCCTAAATGGTTACCGTACTCTGACTGGGATCCAAAGGCTATCGGAGCTGTCCGGAATACCGATTGAACTGAAGGATGTCTTCGGAGTCTATAGTTTGAGATTTGTGCGGCGCAGCTCGTATCTGAAAACCTTGCGGTCCTTTTGCCGGCTCGTCCTCGGTTTGCCGGATACCAACAAAGAGCGCAATCTTGGTATTGTTATTGCGTCTGGTGAATGGGCTTGTCCGGGATACCAGATCCCTGGGCCGGCTACCAATGCTCCCACTATGCCAGACCTCGGCGCCCCCAATGTAGAGGCTCTGTTAGCTCTTTGGAAATGGTGGGGGCCTGGACCTACGCCGGATCCTGCGAGTCGTACGGCTCCCATGTTGCTCGGTTACCCTATGGGGTCGGTGACCAGGGGGAATCCTGCACCCGAGATCCCCAAAGAGCCCGAGGAGGAATTCTTAAAGGTGGTCCAGGCTCGATGTGCTACTCGGCTTGGGAAAAAAGCCGTTCGTTCTAAGCGTCGTGCATCTGACCCTGTCGTTGAAACAACGAAGAGGGCTAGGGGAACCGATACATCGGTTACCGAGGAAGATGCTAACGTTGGCTCGGGCGAGGGGGTGTTTGCTGCTTCTCAAGGGGATACCGCCGAGGATGCCTCTGCTCCGGGCGAGGTATGTGTATATGTATTATGATTTTCTTGTCTTTTGGTTGTTTGTCATTTGGTTCGCTAGTGCTTTGCTTTATTAGTCATCTTGTTTCAGCTACTGACTTCTCCATTGGTTACCCTCGCTCTTGCCCGGTCTATGGGTATTATTGTGTTTCAGGGGTCGATCGACGATGTATTCGGACATATGAACCTCTTGACTAACATGGGAGAGGGTACGATGACTTTGCCTGTCATCTCGCCTATCCCCACCGAGGGTCCGATAGATTTGCCCGTTTGCTCGCCCCTCCATACTGAGGAAGAGATCGAGCATAGGGCCCCTGAGATTGAGCAGTTGGAGGAGGACGTGGGGGTGGAAATGGAAGGCAGCGAAGAGAATGCCGGGGATGTTGTGACGGGTGTCGAGGATGAGGCTCTCGACGGATCCGAGAAGGGGTTGGTTGACGGGGTTGCAATGACCCGGTACATTGACCGATGTAGGGGTGAACTGATGGATCAACCGAGAACCTTGAAGATGGGGTATACGGCTCTGAAACCCCTTGTGTTCAAGAATGCAGAAAGACTATCTGCCCAACCTACAATGTCGGTTATAGAGCAGGCCCACGCGGATGCGCTGAGGGTACGTGGGGCTCGTATTTCACTATATAGGTTTGGTACTTGTATTTTATTTGGAAACTAATGTGTTGAAGTGCAGATTGCTATGAGTACCGTGGCGCTACGGGATCAGCTGGGAGCTCTAGGGGCTGAGAAAGAGAAGCTGGTGGCCGAGAAGGAGAAATTGGTCGCCGAGAAGAAACCCTGGGCGAGAATTATGACAAGCTGTCGGTGGACTTTCTGCACCTGACCGAGGATGTAGAGAAATTGAAGGTGGAAAAAGAGAGCATGGCCGTTAAGTACGGCGAACTAGAGGAGGAGAACTTGCTCCTGGCTGAGGACGTGGAAGCCGAAAAGGCTAAGGTGTCTGCCCTGAAAACGGCACAGACGGAGGAGCGGAAAAAGTTAGCGATGATGGCCAACTTCTCTGTATACTGCGCTCATGTGCGGGCGCTCAATTTCGCGAATGTTCCTTTGTCGGATAGGGCGTGGTCGGAGTTGGTGTATCCGTGTCCGCATGGTGCACGCCGAAACCCTTGGACTGGGCGAATCTTCGTGAAGAAGAGCTTCCTCGGCTACCGGGACAGACAATTTCGACAGCGCTGCGTCCTCACTCTATGTCGACCCCGTCCACTCCTCGACCGGATGCTACCGTTGTTCCCCCACCAGCATCTCCTCAGGTGGAACCTTGACTATCTTTCTAGCAGTATGTATATTTTTTTTTTTTTTTTTTTTTTTTGGTCTCTTTTGTATCTAGAAACAGATTCTTTTGGGGAAGTGATAATATAGGTGCTGTGGTTTCTTTCTGTTGGGCTTGCTTGGGTTAATTTCTTTTGATGGTCGTCATATTTTGAAGGATATGAAAACAAAATATTGTCAGGTACCAAATAACCCCCTTGCCATGGTGGTCTGGACCTCGCCTAGTCGTAGTGTAGGTGACGTAATGGAGGATTTGGAAAGGGCTAACGCGTCCCTTACCGCGAAATTGACTTGTGCCTATCAGGAAATCGAGGGTCTGAATATTCATATTTCCAACCTGGCGATCCGGTTACGTGATTTGGGAGAGAAATTTAGTAAAAAGACCGCCCATTATACGGCAAATAAGGGTAAAGCAAAGGAACTTCTCAGTGCCCTACGACGTTCTCGTGATGAAGCCCGAGGTCGTGTGACGAGCTTGAGCTTGGTCCTTGGGGCCGTTTTCGAGGACGCGGATCTGCTGCTATCCTTTGCCAAAGCGTATTGGGCCCGAGCTCGCGCCTTAGAGGTGCTGGAGCATATAAAAGGAATGAGTGGTGTGTCCCGGACAGAGCGCATGGTGGATGCGAAGGCCGGGGTAACTGAAACCACTGTTGCCTTGAACCGAATCGAGGCGGTCATTCGTGAGCGTTTGGGGACGCAAATTAATTCATTGCGAGATATTCATTTTTCCGATGAAGTAGAGACTTCGGCGTCTGTTGAGGGGTTGTCGGATTAATAAAATAGCTTGTTTTGTCGTTTTCTTTGTAGCTTGTATAAAAAAATTCTCTCCTCTTTTTTTTTTTTTTGTAGCTTCTTGCTTTTTTTTTTTATTTTTTTATTTTTTATTCATCTCTTCTCGTTCGTCTCCCCCCCTCTTTTTTTTTTATAGGCACATGCTACTATGTCGCACCAGGCTGGTTCTCCATGCCTAGTTAACCCGGGGTTAGGACCTACTGGTGCTGCCCGGGACGAGGTCTCATCTGGTGCGGCTAGTGAGGTGCCTGACAGGTGGCCCTACATTGTTTTGATGAGCAAAAATGTCAAATTGACCAACCAATGTGCTCGACTGCGGACCAAGCTGAAAACCCAGGCGGCCTCTTTTCGAGAATACGTTCGCCGTGCCGAGCATGCTGTTGAGGTTCAGGAGCGTCGTTTGGATCGATATTGGCGTGCAAAGGGCGAGTACTTCGGCAAATTAAAGTTGCTTGTGACCAAGGCCAACGTGTTGGTGAAGTATTTCCGTTTGTCCCGTGCCAGATACGATGCTTCCGCAGCTGTGATCGAAGCTCGCCGTAACCTCTCCTTTGACGATGATCGCCGTAAAGCGGCCTCGGATGCTCACGAGTTCGCCAAAGAAGCCGAGTTCAACGCGCGGCTTCAGACGCTGACTTGTGTTGGGGCTCATACGACCAATTTTGATGCCCTCATTTCTGAGGAGCGTTTTGATGGTGATGAGTCTGATGGGTACACAACGACGGATGACGAAGAGATTGAGCTCGGTCAATTACTGTCGTGCTCCTTCTGCAGTAGCTCTTCTTAAATGAATCTCTTTAGTGTCGTTGATCTTCTTTGTTGAACGTAGTTTCTTCTAATCGATTATTTTGATGATAACAATATTTGTAAAACATGATAAAAGCTCGTTTTGCGTACTAATCATTTATCGAGTGTGTTAAAGGGTCTAAATGATTGAATGCGTAATTACGAAGCCATTGGTTCAAGCGGAACCTAAATCGGAGTTGGAACGAATTAGTTACGGGGTTTCGAAGTTTGTCGAGAAAACCGAAAATAACCCAGAACAACAAAAAACGACTGATCAACCCTAAACGATCGATCATAAATGCGAAAAATCCTTCCAGTGAGCATAGGACAAAAACGACCGATCGCCATAATAAAACGACCGATCGTTTTATTGATGATTTCTTCCAGAGAGCACTCAGCAAAAACGACCGATCATTAATCTGAAACGACCGATCGTTTCAGTGCACATTTTGTCCAGTAAGTCCAATTGAAAAACGACCGATCGTTTTTCAGAAACGACCGATCGTTTCTGTAGAATTTCAAAATCCAGCTTTTAAGCTATTCCTGAAAATGGGGCGAACTGCTGCAAAAACAGCATTGAATGAACTCACCAACCAGCAACGGTCTGAAATTTATTGCTGCACCTTTGTGACTCTACAAAAGCCCCAAAACACTTTGAAGAAGCTCATCCAAGTATTCACAACTTTTAAGCAATTCTTACAAGAAAATCCTTCAAGCTTATACTACTTATTTCTCACTTGTAATCAAAAATATTCTCGAGTATATTCTTATTGTAATCGTATAAACATCGAGATAATATTTGTTAGTGAGCAATTCGAAATCAAACTTGTAAAAGAGTATTTTATAAACTCATTAGTGAGCGAGTGAATTGGGTAGAGGCTTTTAAGCAAGTGTAGCTTAAAAGCTCTAGGTCATTTATTCGGGATACTCATATAGTGAGGGGGAGCGTAATCGGTTGATTAAGCTCGTTAAGGTGTAACCTTGAAACGAAGATTTTTAGTGAAACACTCGGTAGTGAAAATACCGAGGAGAGGACGTAGGCGCGGTTTGCCGAACCTCTATAAATCTTGCGTTATTTCTTTCCCTTAACTTTTACTTTCCATATTCATTTATCGCTTATATTTATTGCTTGCTTAGATCATTTTAGCGTTAATTTGGTAACAAAAGAGTTTAGGTTATAAATATCACTAATTAACTTAGTTAAATACCCATAGTTTTAATTCCGCGAAAAACGTACGAAAACCTTATTCACCCCCCCTCTAAGGTTTAGACTCCTACGGACCAACAATTGGTATCAGAGCTTAGCTATTCTATTCATAAAAATCTAACGATTTTATAGTTTAAAGATCCACTATGTCTTCATACGCCGACTCAAAATCCATAACTAGGCCACCATTCTTTGACGGTACTAACTATCCCTATTGGAGAGACCTTATGAAAAATTTCCTTTGTGGTTTTGAAATAGACCAATGGATAAGTATTAGTAAAGGCTATAAAACGCCTAGAAGAAATGGCGAAGATAAACTTGTAGAGGAACTAGACACCGATGAACGCCTAGCATTTTCCCTAAATTGTAGGGCTATGACTTCTATTACTTGTGCGCTCTCGCCTAGTGAATATGATAAGATTTCCGGTTGTGACACCGCTAAGCAAATGTGGGATAAGCTAGCTATTATGCACGAAGGAACTAGTCAAGTTAAGGACTCTAAAATTAGCATGCTTATTCATGATTATGAATTATTTAAAGTCGATGATGACGAGTCTATTGCTTCTATGTACACTCGTTTTACTAAGATTACTAATGATCTTAAGAGACTTGAAAAGGTATACTCTAGCAAGGAGATGGTGACGAAGATCCTTCGAAGTCTTCCAAGGAAGTGGGAATCAAAAGTGACGGCCATACAAGAGGCCAAGGACATGAACACTCTCTCTCTCGACAATCTCATTGGATCCCTAAGCACTCATGAACTCGACATGACGACTCGAAAGCATGAGGATGACTCGAAAAAGAAGAAAGGCATTGCCTTCAAATGCACAACAAATGACGATAGCGAAAATGATTCATCTAGTGAGGATGATGAGATGGCTCTCTTTGCCAAACGCTACAACAAATTCCTAAGTTGGAAAAAGAAGGGTGGACAACGATTTCGGAAAAAGGAATATAAGGAAGAGACTTCCGAAAAATCTAGCAAAAAGGACGAAATCATTTGCTACAAATGTCACAAACCCGGCCATATGCAAAACGAATGTCCCTTGAAGAAAAAGGACAAGTTCGTCAAGAAAAGGGAAAACAAGAAGGCATTCTTAGCCGCATGGGGGAGCGATGATGATAGCTCCGATAGCGACAATGAAGAAGTCGCAAATCTATGTCTCATGGCTAGAGACGATGATTCCGAGGAAGTAAGCTATCACTCCTCTAACTCCTCTATTTCTAGTGATGATTGTCTTGATATTAATGATGTGTTAGAATCTTTAGAAAAAGCTAGAGGTAAGAACAAATCTTTTAGAAAATTGCTAATTACTCTACAAGACGAACTTGAAAATTTAGCTATGAAAAATGACACACTCGCAACTAAAAATACCGAACTCACCCTAGAAAATAATAAGTTAGTTGATGACCTTAAGTCATGTAAACTTAAGGCGGATAGCGCCGAACTCACTCTCTCTAAGTTCACTAAAGGAAGCAAAATGCTAAGTACTATATTAGCTTCTCAACAAGGCGCATATGATAAAACCGGTGTAGGTTACAACCCTCTCTTAGCGTCTAAGCATAAAAATCTATTCACCAAACAAGTGGAGAAAAATGAAAATAGAACCCCAAGTCACTCCCGTAAGAACAATTCATATAAAAGTAACTTAGTTTATAATCGTTTTGTTAAACCTATCTCGCATATAAAATGTATTACTTGCAACCGTAGTGACCACTATGAGGATTATATATATTGCCCTAATAGGTATAAAGTAAGTAGAAATGATTTGGTTTGGATTCCAAAGGGTCAAGACTCTAACCCTCAAGGACCCAAAAATGGATTAGGGTACCAATGATCGTTTTGTCTTGTAGGTATGCTTGAGATCAAAAATCAACGAGGACAAGTGGTTCCTAGATAGTGGATGCTCAAGACATATGACGGGAGACAAAACAAAATTCACCACTCTTGCACCTAAAGACGGAGGCTTTGTGACCTTCGGGGATAATAGCAAGGGCAAAATCATCGGTATTGGTAGTATCTCCAAACCATCTAATGTCATTATTGATAATGTTTTGCTTGTTGATGGTCTTAAACATAACTTGCTTAGTATAAGTCAACTTTGTGATTTGGGTCACAAAGTCATTTTTGAAAAATCGCATTGCATTATTCATTGCATTTCGGATAATAAAACTATTCTTATGGGTCAAAGACAAAATAATGTCTATATGATTGATTTGAATAGTTCGGTGGATGATGAGGTCAAGTGTCTTGTTACTATCAACGACAATGGTTGGTTGTGGCATAGACGACTTGGTCATGCAAGTCTTGATTTACTTGCTAAACTTTCTAGTAAAGATTTGGTAATAGGTTTACCAAAAACTCCTTATATAAAGGACAAACTTTGTCACGCTTGCCAATTAGGCAAACAAACAAAGATTTCTTTTAAGTCTAAAAATATTATTTCTACTACTCGTTGTTTGGAGCTCATTCATATGGACTTAGTTGGCCCCTCCCGGACACTTAGTCTTGGCGGGCGTGCATATGCTTTCGTCATGGTTGACGATTTTAGTCGCTTTACGTGGGTGTTGTTTTTAACTCATAAGCATGAAGCATTTAGAGAATTCTCTATCATTTGCAAAAAGCTCCAAACACGAAAGGGTTATATGATCAAAAGTATCCGAACCGATCATGGTAAGGAATTTGAGAATACTCCATTTCAAACTTTTTGTGATGAAAATGGTATTGATCATAATTTTTCGGCTCCTCGTACTCCCCAACAAAATGGGGTAGTAGAGAGAAAGAATAGAACCCTAGAGGAAATGGCAAGGACCATGCTTTGCGAAAATAATTTGCCAAAGTATTTTTGGGCCGAAGCCGTAAATTCCGCTTGTTATATTTTAAATAGAGCCTTAATTAGGCCCATATTAAAAAAGACACCTTACGAATTATGGAATGAGCGAAAGCCCAATATTTCTCATTTACGTGCATTTGGTTGTAAATGCTATGTTCATAATAATGGTAAGGATAATCTAGGGAAATTCGATGCTAAGTCCGACGAAGGAATTTTCGTTGGATATGCTATATCGAGTAAAGCTTATCGTATTTTTAATAAAAGAACTTTATTGGTGGAAGAATCGGTACATGTCTCGTTTGATGAGAATGTGCCGACAATTGATAAGCCTTTAATTATTCATAATATTAATGATGATATTTTTCATAAAGCATCTTCTTCGAATCATGTTACATCTAGCTTAGATTCAACGCCTAGCATAGAGGTTGAACCCGTTGATGAAGAAGTCACTATAGAGAGACTTCAAAAGGACTTAGAATCTAGCGTACATATTCATGAGGATTTGCCTCAAGAATGGCGTTTTGCCAATCACCATCCGCAAGATTTAATTTTGGGTAACCCGGGAGAAAGAGTGCATACACGTTCATCATTAAGAAATATTGTTAATCATTTTGCATTCTTGTCTCAATTAGAGCCCAAGAACATTCATGAGGCGGAACTCGATGAGAGTTGGGTATTAGCTATGCATGACGAATTAAATCAATTCGAGCGTAGCAACGTATGGACATTAGTACCTAGACCGCGTGAGAAAACCATTATAGGTACGAAATGGATATTTCGCAATAAGATGGATGAATCCGGGGTAGTCATTAGAAATAAAGCTAGACTAGTTGCTCAAGGGTATAATCAAGAAGAGGGCATCGATTTCGATGAAACTTACGCACCCGTAGCAAGATTAGAAGCCATTAGAATGTTGCTTGCTTATGCTTCTTTTAAACGTTTTAAATTATTTCAAATGGATGTTAAAAGTGCATTTTTAAACGGCTTTATTAATGAGGAAGTTTATGTAAAACAACCACCCGGTTTTGAAAATCACGAGTTTCCTAATCATGTGTACAAACTTCGAAAAGCACTTTATGGTTTAAAACAAGCACCCCGGGCTTGGTATGAAAGACTTAGTAAATTCTTGATTAAAAAGGGTTTTTCTCGTGGTACTTTAGACACTACTCTTTTTATTAAAAAGGATGGAAAAGACATGCTTTTAATTCAAATATATGTTGATGATATCATTTTCGGTGCTACTAATGCTCGCATGTGCGAGGAGTTTTCTAAGTGTATGCAAGGTGAATTCGAGATGAGCATGATGGGTGAACTCACCTACTTCCTTGGGTTGCAAATCAAACAAACAAAGGACGGAATTTTCGTCAATCAAGCCAAATACACAAGGGACTTGCTCAAGAGGTTCAACATGAGCGATGCAAAGCCGCTAGGAACTCCGATGAGTCCGGCAACAAAACTAGACAAGGATGAATCGGGTAAAAGCGTGGATCAAAAGCTTTATAGAGGTGTGATTGGATCCCTCTTATATTTAACCGCAAGTAGACCCGATATCATGTTTAGTGTTTGCTTGTGTGCTAGGTATCAATCTTGCCCTAAGGAATCGCATGTTATAGCCGTTAAGCGCATTTTTAGATATCTTGTAGGTACTTGCAATTTAGGATTGTTTTATCCGCATGATACTTCGTTTGAATTGCTTGGTTATTCCGACGCCGATTTTGCCGGTTGTCGATTAGATAGAAAAAGTACTAGTGGCACTTGCCATTTTTTAGGAAACGCCTTAGTTTCTTGGCATAGCAAGAAACAAAACTCGGTTGCGCTTTCCACGGCGGAGGCGGAATACGTCGCCGCGGGTAGTTGTTGCGCACAAATCCTTTGGATGCGTCAACAACTAAACGACTTTGAATTATCATTTGATAGTGTACCTATATTGTGTGATAATACTAGTGCTATAAACCTTTCGAAAAATCCGATCCAACACTCTCGCACTAAACATATTAATTTACGTCATCACTTTTTACGGGATCATGTCCAAAAAGGGGATATTACACTTGAATATATAAGCACAAATAGGCAATTAGCCGATATTTTCACAAAACCCCTTAATGAGGAACAATTTTGCTTTATTCGCCGAGAGTTAGGTATGTTTGATGTGTGATATATATATATATTTGATTGTTGTTATATATATTTAAGTATTTTTACATTTTCTATGCCAAATCAGTGTCGTAAAGTGCAAAAAATTCCTGTTCTGTAACCTTGTTACAGTCGATCGATCGTCTGTAAAAACGACCGATCGTTTTATGACATTCGACCGATCGTTCCTTAAAAACGACCGATCGTTTTTAACGTGGACTCACTGGAAGAATTTGGCTACATTTCGACCGATCGACACCCAAAACGACCGATCGTTTTTCAGTTTGTCAGTTTTTAAAAAAACCATTTTTCAAACCCCAAAACCAATTCACTTAAAACCCTAATCTATTCTCTCTCAAAATTCGTCCTCTCCTCTCCCAATCACCCAAAAATCTCAAGAAAAACCATATTTTCTATCCAAATCAATCAAATGGTTCGCACGAAGAAAGCCTCACTCAACCTCGTTGATGAGCATGACGACGAGATCGTGCCTCCACCCACTCGCCGCCCGGCTATTCCTCGTGCCCCACGCACCGGCTCTTCCTCCGCTTCTCGTTCCGGCCCTCTACCTCCTCTCTATCCACCCGAGATGAGTAAAAGAGGTATTTTGTCTAATTTTACTCTAGACATGCCTTTATTCCGAGAACGATTTCCCGCTCTCATGATCGATTTAAGTTTTTACAAACTTGATACCCTTCTTACTCTCAAAGAGCCCTTTTATAAAGAGAATGTCTATGAATTCTATTATCATCTAGTTCTAGATAGGGACTCCGATGACGCACTCCGTTTGCGTTCATCCTTTAACGGACAACAATTCGTTTACGGTATAGACCGTTTACGAACTCTCTTACGCCTAGATAGCGGCGGTTTCTATGAGTCTAGCAAGGAACTTTGTGAAACTCTAGAAATCGAAAACTTCAATGATCTTAAAGATGAAATTTTTCATCCGACCCATAACAACCGCTCTAGCAAAGCCCATGGCCTTCTATTCCGTAACAAACTAGCCTACCACATACTCTCTCATATCGTACTCCCACACACCTCCAACTTTACGGATGTTACTAATGAGTACATCTTTCTTCTTGGGTGTATCCACCGCCGAGTCCGCCTTGACTTTGCATCCCTCATTTTCTTTAAGATGGACTCGCTTAAAACAAAGTCCAAGAATGGGTTACCTTACGGTGCCTTAATTTCGGCCATTTTGAAGGACTTAAATCTCGTTCCCGGTGGAACATTGTTCAAAAATAAGGATAAGCACATTTGGGACACTTCCTATCTTTCCCAAATGTCGATAAAATTCAACAATACCGACAAGTCCATAACTTGGTCCGGTAAGCGGGTATCCGGCCCCGGCTATACTCCTCTTTCCCCCGAAGAGGAAGAATACGTCGGCCCTAAACCGACACCTCAAAGCGCTCATGAGGAATTCTCCTCCGAGTCTCTCCCTCCCACCGATATCCCTACCTCCTCCCGTCCCTCTCGCGGTCGCGGAAAAGCTAAAGTAGGATCTTCGACTCTTCCTCCACGCACCGAACAATTCTACAACGATCTCTATATAGATCAATATCAAAATGCGCGACTTCAACGACGCATGTTTCGCTCCATGCATCCTAGTCAAGAAGATATGGACGAAATCGAAAGGTTAAGCAACGAGCAACGGGCAAGGTTCCATGGTTATTTTCCCGACTTTGTCGGTCCCAACAATGACGAAGACGAAGAGGATGATGCTACTTCCCACCGCGACTAGGCGGATATATTATTTTTTTTGTTTTTGATGATGTCAAAGGGGGAGAAATACCTCTCTATTGTTTTTCTCTTTGCGTTGTATTTCTATTTCCTTTGAGTTGAACAAGTTGTTTTTGATGTAATAAGTAGGAAACGGTTTTACTTGATTATTATGATGCGTTTCTTTTTACATTTGCTCTTGTTTATATGGCATTGTGTGATTGCGATTTTAACTATGCGTTTGAACCTTATTTGATATTATTGCATTTTGTGCGCATAGTTTGCTAGTTGATTGGTTTATATATATTGTTTTTCTTTTGTGGCGATTGACCATTTTTAAGCAAAACTATGGCCAATTTTTCGCTTGCATATAGATCTTCATAATCCCTAATCGTTTAGCTTCCTTTTACGTCATTTTAAATCGGATGTTATGACATTTACTTGTTTTTTTTCTAAAAACTTTTATCTAAGTAAAGCGTCATCTATACATTTCGGTTATATTTGTTTAAACAAAAAGAGCTTATAGTATGTTGAAGTCAATATTTTGTCATCATCAAAAAGGGAGAGATTGTTGAACGTAGTTTCTTCTAATCGATTATTTTGATGATAACAATATTTGTAAAACATGATAAAAGCTCGTTTTGCGTACTAATCATTTATCGAGTGTGTTAAAGGGTCTAAATGATTGAATGCGTAATTACGAAGCCATTGGTTCAAGCGGAACCTAAATCGGAGTTGGAACGAATTAGTTACGGGGTTTCGAAGTTTGTCGAGAAAACCGAAAATAACCCAGAACAACAAAAAACGACTGATCAACCCTAAACGATCGATCATAAATGCGAAAAATCCTTCCAGTGAGCATAGGACAAAAACGACCGATCGCCATAATAAAACGACCGATCGTTTTATTGATGATTTCTTCCAGAGAGCACTCAGCAAAAACGACCGATCATTAATCTGAAACGACCGATCGTTTCAGTGCACATTTTGTCCAGTAAGTCCAATTGAAAAACGACCGATCGTTTTTCAGAAACGACCGATCGTTTCTGTAGAATTTCAAAATCCAGCTTTTAAGCTATTCCTGAAAATGGGGCGAACTGCTGCAAAAACAGCATTGAATGAACTCACCAACCAGCAACGGTCTGAAATTTATTGCTGCACCTTTGTGACTCTACAAAAGCCCCAAAACACTTTGAAGAAGCTCATCCAAGTATTCACAACTTTTAAGCAATTCTTACAAGAAAATCCTTCAAGCTTATACTACTTATTTCTCACTTGTAATCAAAAATATTCTCGAGTATATTCTTATTGTAATCGTATAAACATCGAGATAATATTTGTTAGTGAGCAATTCGAAATCAAACTTGTAAAAGAGTATTTTATAAACTCATTAGTGAGCGAGTGAATTGGGTAGAGGCTTTTAAGCAAGTGTAGCTTAAAAGCTCTAGGTCATTTATTCGGGATACTCATATAGTGAGGGGGAGCGTAATCGGTTGATTAAGCTCGTTAAGGTGTAACCTTGAAACGAAGATTTTTAGTGAAACACTCGGTAGTGAAAATACCGAGGAGAGGACGTAGGCGCGGTTTGCCGAACCTCTATAAATCTTGCGTTATTTCTTTCCCTTAACTTTTACTTTCCATATTCATTTATCGCTTATATTTATTGCTTGCTTAGATCATTTTAGCGTTAATTTGGTAACAAAAGAGTTTAGGTTATAAATATCACTAATTAACTTAGTTAAATACCCATAGTTTTAATTCCGCGAAAAACGTACGAAAACCTTATTCACCCCCCCTCTAAGGTTTAGACTCCTACGGACCAACAATTGGTATCAGAGCTTAGCTATTCTATTCATAAAAATCTAACGATTTTATAGTTTAAAGATCCACTATGTCTTCATACGCCGACTCAAAATCCATAACTAGGCCACCATTCTTTGACGGTACTAACTATCCCTATTGGAGAGACCTTATGAAAAATTTCCTTTGTGGTTTTGAAATAGACCAATGGATAAGTATTAGTAAAGGCTATAAAACGCCTAGAAGAAATGGCGAAGATAAACTTGTAGAGGAACTAGACACCGATGAACGCCTAGCATTTTCCCTAAATTGTAGGGCTATGACTTCTATTACTTGTGCGCTCTCGCCTAGTGAATATGATAAGATTTCCGGTTGTGACACCGCTAAGCAAATGTGGGATAAGCTAGCTATTATGCACGAAGGAACTAGTCAAGTTAAGGACTCTAAAATTAGCATGCTTATTCATGATTATGAATTATTTAAAGTCGATGATGACGAGTCTATTGCTTCTATGTACACTCGTTTTACTAAGATTACTAATGATCTTAAGAGACTTGAAAAGGTATACTCTAGCAAGGAGATGGTGACGAAGATCCTTCGAAGTCTTCCAAGGAAGTGGGAATCAAAAGTGACGGCCATACAAGAGGCCAAGGACATGAACACTCTCTCTCTCGACAATCTCATTGGATCCCTAAGCACTCATGAACTCGACATGACGACTCGAAAGCATGAGGATGACTCGAAAAAGAAGAAAGGCATTGCCTTCAAATGCACAACAAATGACGATAGCGAAAATGATTCATCTAGTGAGGATGATGAGATGGCTCTCTTTGCCAAACGCTACAACAAATTCCTAAGTTGGAAAAAGAAGGGTGGACAACGATTTCGGAAAAAGGAATATAAGGAAGAGACTTCCGAAAAATCTAGCAAAAAGGACGAAATCATTTGCTACAAATGTCACAAACCCGGCCATATGCAAAACGAATGTCCCTTGAAGAAAAAGGACAAGTTCGTCAAGAAAAGGGAAAACAAGAAGGCATTCTTAGCCGCATGGGGGAGCGATGATGATAGCTCCGATAGCGACAATGAAGAAGTCGCAAATCTATGTCTCATGGCTAGAGACGATGATTCCGAGGAAGTAAGCTATCACTCCTCTAACTCCTCTATTTCTAGTGATGATTGTCTTGATATTAATGATGTGTTAGAATCTTTAGAAAAAGCTAGAGGTAAGAACAAATCTTTTAGAAAATTGCTAATTACTCTACAAGACGAACTTGAAAATTTAGCTATGAAAAATGACACACTCGCAACTAAAAATACCGAACTCACCCTAGAAAATAATAAGTTAGTTGATGACCTTAAGTCATGTAAACTTAAGGCGGATAGCGCCGAACTCACTCTCTCTAAGTTCACTAAAGGAAGCAAAATGCTAAGTACTATATTAGCTTCTCAACAAGGCGCATATGATAAAACCGGTGTAGGTTACAACCCTCTCTTAGCGTCTAAGCATAAAAATCTATTCACCAAACAAGTGGAGAAAAATGAAAATAGAACCCCAAGTCACTCCCGTAAGAACAATTCATATAAAAGTAACTTAGTTTATAATCGTTTTGTTAAACCTATCTCGCATATAAAATGTATTACTTGCAACCGTAGTGACCACTATGAGGATTATATATATTGCCCTAATAGGTATAAAGTAAGTAGAAATGATTTGGTTTGGATTCCAAAGGGTCAAGACTCTAACCCTCAAGGACCCAAAAATGGATTAGGGTACCAATGATCGTTTTGTCTTGTAGGTATGCTTGAGATCAAAAATCAACGAGGACAAGTGGTTCCTAGATAGTGGATGCTCAAGACATATGACGGGAGACAAAACAAAATTCACCACTCTTGCACCTAAAGACGGAGGCTTTGTGACCTTCGGGGATAATAGCAAGGGCAAAATCATCGGTATTGGTAGTATCTCCAAACCATCTAATGTCATTATTGATAATGTTTTGCTTGTTGATGGTCTTAAACATAACTTGCTTAGTATAAGTCAACTTTGTGATTTGGGTCACAAAGTCATTTTTGAAAAATCGCATTGCATTATTCATTGCATTTCGGATAATAAAACTATTCTTATGGGTCAAAGACAAAATAATGTCTATATGATTGATTTGAATAGTTCGGTGGATGATGAGGTCAAGTGTCTTGTTACTATCAACGACAATGGTTGGTTGTGGCATAGACGACTTGGTCATGCAAGTCTTGATTTACTTGCTAAACTTTCTAGTAAAGATTTGGTAATAGGTTTACCAAAAACTCCTTATATAAAGGACAAACTTTGTCACGCTTGCCAATTAGGCAAACAAACAAAGATTTCTTTTAAGTCTAAAAATATTATTTCTACTACTCGTTGTTTGGAGCTCATTCATATGGACTTAGTTGGCCCCTCCCGGACACTTAGTCTTGGCGGGCGTGCATATGCTTTCGTCATGGTTGACGATTTTAGTCGCTTTACGTGGGTGTTGTTTTTAACTCATAAGCATGAAGCATTTAGAGAATTCTCTATCATTTGCAAAAAGCTCCAAACACGAAAGGGTTATATGATCAAAAGTATCCGAACCGATCATGGTAAGGAATTTGAGAATACTCCATTTCAAACTTTTTGTGATGAAAATGGTATTGATCATAATTTTTCGGCTCCTCGTACTCCCCAACAAAATGGGGTAGTAGAGAGAAAGAATAGAACCCTAGAGGAAATGGCAAGGACCATGCTTTGCGAAAATAATTTGCCAAAGTATTTTTGGGCCGAAGCCGTAAATTCCGCTTGTTATATTTTAAATAGAGCCTTAATTAGGCCCATATTAAAAAAGACACCTTACGAATTATGGAATGAGCGAAAGCCCAATATTTCTCATTTACGTGCATTTGGTTGTAAATGCTATGTTCATAATAATGGTAAGGATAATCTAGGGAAATTCGATGCTAAGTCCGACGAAGGAATTTTCGTTGGATATGCTATATCGAGTAAAGCTTATCGTATTTTTAATAAAAGAACTTTATTGGTGGAAGAATCGGTACATGTCTCGTTTGATGAGAATGTGCCGACAATTGATAAGCCTTTAATTATTCATAATATTAATGATGATATTTTTCATAAAGCATCTTCTTCGAATCATGTTACATCTAGCTTAGATTCAACGCCTAGCATAGAGGTTGAACCCGTTGATGAAGAAGTCACTATAGAGAGACTTCAAAAGGACTTAGAATCTAGCGTACATATTCATGAGGATTTGCCTCAAGAATGGCGTTTTGCCAATCACCATCCGCAAGATTTAATTTTGGGTAACCCGGGAGAAAGAGTGCATACACGTTCATCATTAAGAAATATTGTTAATCATTTTGCATTCTTGTCTCAATTAGAGCCCAAGAACATTCATGAGGCGGAACTCGATGAGAGTTGGGTATTAGCTATGCATGACGAATTAAATCAATTCGAGCGTAGCAACGTATGGACATTAGTACCTAGACCGCGTGAGAAAACCATTATAGGTACGAAATGGATATTTCGCAATAAGATGGATGAATCCGGGGTAGTCATTAGAAATAAAGCTAGACTAGTTGCTCAAGGGTATAATCAAGAAGAGGGCATCGATTTCGATGAAACTTACGCACCCGTAGCAAGATTAGAAGCCATTAGAATGTTGCTTGCTTATGCTTCTTTTAAACGTTTTAAATTATTTCAAATGGATGTTAAAAGTGCATTTTTAAACGGCTTTATTAATGAGGAAGTTTATGTAAAACAACCACCCGGTTTTGAAAATCACGAGTTTCCTAATCATGTGTACAAACTTCGAAAAGCACTTTATGGTTTAAAACAAGCACCCCGGGCTTGGTATGAAAGACTTAGTAAATTCTTGATTAAAAAGGGTTTTTCTCGTGGTACTTTAGACACTACTCTTTTTATTAAAAAGGATGGAAAAGACATGCTTTTAATTCAAATATATGTTGATGATATCATTTTCGGTGCTACTAATGCTCGCATGTGCGAGGAGTTTTCTAAGTGTATGCAAGGTGAATTCGAGATGAGCATGATGGGTGAACTCACCTACTTCCTTGGGTTGCAAATCAAACAAACAAAGGACGGAATTTTCGTCAATCAAGCCAAATACACAAGGGACTTGCTCAAGAGGTTCAACATGAGCGATGCAAAGCCGCTAGGAACTCCGATGAGTCCGGCAACAAAACTAGACAAGGATGAATCGGGTAAAAGCGTGGATCAAAAGCTTTATAGAGGTATGATTGGATCCCTCTTATATTTAACCGCAAGTAGACCCGATATCATGTTTAGTGTTTGCTTGTGTGCTAGGTATCAATCTTGCCCTAAGGAATCGCATGTTATAGCCGTTAAGCGCATTTTTAGATATCTTGTAGGTACTTGCAATTTAGGATTGTTTTATCCGCATGATACTTCGTTTGAATTGCTTGGTTATTCCGACGCCGATTTTGCCGGTTGTCGATTAGATAGAAAAAGTACTAGTGGCACTTGCCATTTTTTAGGAAACGCCTTAGTTTCTTACGGTTGGGAAACGGCCATGTTGGGAATTTCATAATATTCCTAGGCGTTCCTTCGGTAACACGACATGTTGGGAATTTTATAGTATTCCTAGACGTTCCTTCGGTAACACGCCATTTACGGAATTTCATAGTCTTCCTAGGCACTTCGGTCATGTTGGGAATTTCATAGTATTCCTAGACGTTCCTTCGGTAACACGCCATTTACGGAATTTCATAGTATTTCTAGGCACTTCGGCCATGTTGAGAATCTCATAGTATTCCTAGACGTTCCTTCGGTAACACGCCATTTACAGAATTTCATAGTATTTCTAGGCACTTCGGCCATGTTGAGAATCTCATAGTATTCCTAGACGTTCCTTCGGTAACACGCCATTTACGGAATTTCATAGTATTTCTAGGCACTTCGGCCATGTTGAGAATCTCATAGTATTCCTAGACGTTCCTTCGGTAACACGCCATTTATGGAATTTCATAGTATTTCTAGGCACTTCGGCCATGTTGAGAATCTCATAGTATTCCTAGACGTTCCTTCGGTAACACGCCATTTACGGAATTTCATAGTATTTCTAGGCACTTCGGCCATGTTGAGAATCTCATAGTATTAGTAGACAGCATAATAATATATTTTATTCATTCAAAAGAAGAAAGATAATGCCATTAAGTAAGAAGGGTAAGGTAGCACCTGTACTTGTACTTATATTCGGAGCATTGCCTATACGTAATACTTCTTTAAGTTAGCCACATTCCAAGAATTCTTTTCCCCTCGGCTGTTGGCGAACAGGACGCTTTTGATTTTGTAAGAGACTGGACTTGTTCGCTTGACGATTTCGTATGGGCCTTCCCAGGTAGGGCTTAGTTTGCCATGTATTTCGTTGCGGGTATAGACCGTCACTCGTTGCAGCACCAGTTCTCCTACCATGAATTCTTTGGATCCTTTTACTCTCTTGTCATAAGTTTGCTTCACGCTTTGTTGGTACTTAGCTAGGGTAAGGGCCGCTATCTCTCGTTTCTCGTCTATCATGTCGAGCTCTTCTCTCATTCTTTGTTCATTATTTCCCTGCTCGACCAACGTTGTTCGGAGCGTAGGTAGCCCGATCTCTGTCGGTATGACGGCCTCAACACCGTATGCTAAGCTAAACGGGGTTTCCTTGGTGCCCGTCTTGGGTGTAGTTCGGCACGACCATAAAACGTTGAGTAGCCGCTCGGGCCACCTCCCCTTTGCCTGTTCAAGGGTGGTCTTGATGCCGTCTAATATTGTTCGGTTTGACACTTCGGCTTGCCCGTTCCCTTGTGGGTATGTCGGCGTCGAATAGAATTTTCGGATACCGAGTTCCTCGTACCACAGCTGTAAATTGGCATCTTTGAACTGGGTTCCGTTGTCGGCGACTATAGCGTACGGAATACCGAACCTAGTTATGATGTATTCCCAAATGAATTGTTTGACGTTGCTGGCTTTGATTTCTCGGAGGGGTTTAGCTTCGACCCATTTGGTGAAATAATCAGTCGCAACGATTAGATATTCCACATTCCCAGGTGCTCTTGGGAGTTTACCGACCAAATCAATTGCCCATTGAGCGAACGGCCATGGTGCTGATACCGGGGTCATCATAGATGAAGGGAGCCGTGGTATCTTGGCGAATCGTTGGCACTTGTCGCATCGTTGGACGTATGCATCGGCGTCTCGCTTGATATAGGGCCACCAATATCCTTGGGTCACTGCCTTGTTTGCAAGGGATCGCCCTTTGATGTGTGCTCCGCAGGATCCTTCGTGGATTTCCTCCAAGACCGGCAGTTGTAGCTCGGTCGGGACGCACAGTAGATGTGGTCCCCGGTAACTGGATTTGTATAGTTTATCGTCCTCGGATAGCCAGAAGCGATGTGCTTTTCTTGTAATTTTCAACGCTTTTATCTTGTCGACCGGAAGCGTTCCACTTCGCAGATAATGGGTCATGTCCTCCATCCATCCTAGTTCGTACTGTATCGATGTCACCTTGTTTACCCTTTTTATTATGCTCAGGGTCGGCAGTAGTTCCACTGTGATCGACCGGGTGTCGGTCAATGTTAATGTCGAGGCTAGGGTGGCCAATGCATCCGCATGTGCATTCTCGGTGCGATTGATTCTTACTAACTCGCACTGTTCGAAGGTGGCCATCAAGCTTTGGACTTTTTCTTGGTAGAGGATCATTCTATCATCTTTCGTTGGTACTCGCCGATGGCTTGATTGACGATGAGCATGGAGTCTGAGCTTGCAATTAAGTGGGAGCATCCCAGGGACCGGGCAATAAGCATGCCATTTATCATGGCCTCGTATTCTGCCTCATTGTTGGTAGCTCGGAAGCCCAGTTTTATGCTTTTTTCGATGATTGCTCCCTCTCTAGACTTTAGGACGATCCCTGCTCCTGATCCGTCCTTGGTGGCTGATCCGTCGACATGTATCTGCCAGTGTGATTGTAGAGAGAGTGTCAAAGGCTCGTCATAGCCTTCGGTGAATTCTGCGACGAAATCGGCCAGGACTTGTCCCTTTATGGCATGGCGGGGTGCGAACTCGTTATGAAATTGGGATAGCTCGACCCCCCAGGCGGCAACTCGGCCGCTAATATCCGTCCGTCGAAGTGACTCTTTAATATGAAATTTTGTGTATACCCGGACCTGATGAGCTATGAAATAGTGTGGCAACTTTCTGGTCGCGATGACCAATGCCAGACACAGCTTTTCCAAGGGTAAATAACGTGTTTCGGCTTCGACCAGAGTCTTGTTGACGAAGTAGATCGGAAATTGTTCGCGACCTTCTTCTCTTAGGATAACTGCGCTCACAGCTATAGTGGAAACTGCTAGGTAGCATGCCAGAATGTCTCCTTTGTTCGGCCTTACTAGCAGTGGCAGTGTCCTCAAGTACTCTTTGAGATTGTTGAATGAGACTTCACATTCCGGGTCCCAGACGAATTTTCTATCCTTCCTGAGTGATTCGAAAAATGGCCGTCCCTTATCTGCGGATCGGCTAATGAACCTGCTCAGCGCGGCCATCATTCACGTGAGCTCTTGTACCTGTTTCTTGTTCTTGGGCGCTGCTAGGTTTCGTAGAGCCATTATTTGATCGGGATTAGCCTCTATTCCTCGTCGGCTAACCATATGCCCCAAGAATTTTCCTTTGCTGATGCCAAATGCACACTTGCTCGCATTGAGTTTCAGTTTGTGCTCGCCCAGCGTTCGGAAAACGTCCCTGATATCTTGTAGGTGGGATGTGGCTTTTTCGCTCTTGACGACCATGTCGTCTATGTATACCTCCATCGTCTTCCCTATATGATCTCGACATACCCTTGTTATCATACTTTGGTATGTTGCTCCTGCATTGCGTAGGCCGAACGGCATTACCGTATAGCAATAATTTCCCAAAGGTGAGATAAACGAAGTCTTTTCTTGATCTTCACGGGCGAGGGGAATTTGATGGTATCCTGAATATGCGTCAAGGAAGGTCATCCGTTCTGCCCCCGCAGTTGCGTCCACCAGTTGATCAATCCTCGGAAGGGGAAAGTGGTCCCTCGGGCAGGCTTTGTTGAGGTTTGTGAAGTCTATACATACTCTCTCCTTCCCGTTCTTCTTAGGGACGACAACCGGGTTGGACAACCATTTTGGATAGTAAACCTCTCTTATGGCTCCAGCCTCCAATAACTTTTGTACTTCAGCGATTATAGCTGCTCTGTGCTGTACAGACACTTTCCTGCTCCTCTGTGCTATCGGCTTGTACTCGGTGTTTACACTTAGGTGGTGGCATGCTGTATTGGGGTCTAGGCCCGGCATATCTTTAGGGCTCCAGACGAATTTATCAGTGTTATTGAGAAGGAATGCTTTCAACTCCTTGGATTCCTGTTTTGGAAGGTTGTCGCCGAGGAGGAAGTAATGCTCCTCATCCATATCTGGTATATACACCTTCCTGAGTGTCTCTCCTACTTGTTCTTCGACAACCCTTTCGGCTTTGGATATTTGGCTGATCAGCTTCTTTGTGCTGGTGGGTTGTTCCACAGTACTTCGTTGTTGTTGGAGAGTCGCGGTGATGTCCTCGCAGCGTCTTGAATCTTCTTGACATCCTCTGGCTGTCTCGATCGCCCCCCTATCATTTGGGTATTTGACCTTTTGGTGATAGGTCGAGGGTATGGCCTTCATGGCATGTAACCAAGGTCGACCCAATATTGCGTTGTGCCCGGAGTGGTCGTCGACCACTAAGAACTCCACGGGAACCGACATGGACCCTGTTGTGACACTGAGGACGATCTTACCCAAAGGTTTGGTCGTTTCGGAGATGAATCCGATCAGTGTGACATCGGTAGGCTGTAGATCTTGCAGCTTGAGTTCCATCTTGTCGAAGAGCTCCTTGTACATGATATCACAAGAGGCTCCTTGGTCGACAAGTACCCTGCTGACTGTGTCTAGGCCGATTTGAACACGGAGGTTAATGGCGTCTCCGTGGGGGTAAATCACCCCTTCTTCGTCAAGATCCGAGAAAGAAATGGGCGGATGTCGTCGTGGTGCGCATTGTCGTTTAGAGGTCGACGCCTGTGATGTCTTGGCTACTTGGCCAAAGTGGGCCAGCTGCCGTTGTCGTGATCGTTCCCCGCCTGGGCCCTTGGGTCGTGACATATGAACGACGTTGATCGTTTTGCCTTGCCGGTTGTCAGATCCCTCGATGGCCAGTTGTTTGCCTTTATTCCCAGCTCCTTTGATGAACTTGGCTAGGTATCCTGCATCGCCCCACTGGTTCATTCTCCATCGCAGGTTACGGCAATGCTCAGTGAGATGGCCGTGATCCTCGTGATATGCGCAGAAGAGCTTGGAATCTCTCTGATTGGGGGGAGAGATGATCGGTTGTGGTCGGGAATACCAACTTTCCCTGCATATATCCTTGAGGATATCTTCAGCAGACAGGTTGAAAGTGTATCGTAGCTCGACCGGTCCGAAAGTGTTTCGGTGTTCCCTCTCTTGGGGCCGAACCTGTTGAAATGGCTTGGGTGGCATCGGGTAGGCGAGCTGGAGCGGTTTATGTTCGTTGGTCGGTGTTGGGTATGCGATCTGGAGCGGTTTGGGCTCTAGTGCTCGTGGTCGCTCTCCCCTGCTATGGACCTCGGGCTCTTTGCCCTTTCTGGTCGGTTGGAATGCTTCTCCCTGGTTATTTCTAACTCTTTTGCGACCCACCTGTGCCTCGCGGACCGACTCTCTTCTCGGTAGAGTTCGGTTGAGGAAACGCAGTTCGTCGTTTTTGTCGGTGAGGTGTGTACAATAGGCTAGCAGGGAATCAGTGGTCGAGAAGTTTTTGCCTATTAACTTCCTTCTCGCCCAATAGCCATTAGGGATGGAATTGATAAAGTTTTGGATGGCTATATTATTGGCATATCGTGGAATCTGGTTTGCTACGTCGATAAAACGTATGCAGTAATCGTTGAGCCTTTCATTTGGCATCATCGTCATTTTAAGAAGGGTTTCGATACTAACCTTCTTTTTCCGATGAGCAGCGTATCGGGTGGAGTATGCTCTTAGCAATTCTGCCCAGTTTCTAATGGAGCCCCGTGGTAAGTTATGATACCATGACGAAGCCTCTTGACCCAAGCTGTTTTTGAAAAATTTGCACATCAGTGCATGGTCATCACTCCACAGTTCCATCTTCGTCTTGTAGTGCCTCAGATGGTCGATAGGGCAACTCTTCCCGTCATAGAGCCTAAATTCGGGGATGACGAATCCCATAGGATTGCGGTACCGCGTGATCTGTTCAGCACACGGGGTTTCTTGGCATACGTTCCAAGCCTGTTGGAACGCGTCATCCGTGACTTGGTAGGGGGGAGGGTATCCTCCCTGATGTGGTGGTGGGCCATATCCCTCCCCGATCTTGTATTCGGGATATCTATCGTCCTTCGTGTTTGTGTGGACACGTTCCATATGAGTGTTCGGATGGACGATAGTTATTGGGACATTGCCCCCTTGGTGGGGGACTCTTGTATCGGGTCGCCGACCCGCTGCCTCCAGGGCGGCCCTGTAGGCAGAATCTTCCACTTCATGGCGTGGGTCTTTGTCGGGTTGGATAACTGGCAATACGATGCCGGCCGCTGTCATGGCCGTCATGCATGCCGCCAGCTGAGCTTGTAGCTGGGTGTAGTTCCTTTCATCGGCTAATGGAACGACATGTTGTACCTCCATCGTGGGTGGTGTAATCATCCTCGGAGAATTAGTCGGCAGTCGGGGCGACTGTCCGAGTACATGATCCTCGGGCATGCCAAACTGATGAGCCTCGTCCGCTTGTAAACGAGCACCGGAGTTGACCGAGGCCGTAGGCAAAGGGACTCTTGAGCTCGGCCCTGCTTGGGACCCGGTTAAGCGTCTTCGTGCACGCCTTAATACGGGCACGTCTTGTTCGTTCTCCGAGGACGAAGGGTGTTCGTCGACAATCCCTTCGATGAAATGTCGGGGTGGTTCGACCGGTTGTTCTTGGTTGACGTAGGAGGTTGTTGGTTAGTTTCCGGATTGGATAGCTTCATATCTGTCGCGGATAGCGAGTAGATCGTCGAGGTCTTGTTGGCTAATTTGCGTGTTTTGGTTATTGGTTTCTACTATCTCGGGATGGGTTTCCTCTACATTGGTAACCATTGTCGCTCGTCTGGCAGAGTATTGGTATTCGAATTCTAAACTAGTTGGGAACTAGATGATTCCCGGAGACGGCGCCATTTGATAAAGCCATAACTTTGGTCGGTCACGTTAGGCTTTTCAACAATGATATAATGATAAATCAACCGTGAATAAATGATACTTCCTGATCTTTATTATTGCTCGGATTATTGTCCTTGTTCGGACTATTACATTTGCTCGGATTAGTATTTCGGTTTTACAATTATGCTCGATATAACTATTTAATCTCTCGTCTTGATCTTTCTCCTCTTTTATTCGGTGCTCGGCTGTCTTTTCTCGGTTTATTTCTCGAAGTGATATGCTTTGGTTAGTTTCTCTCTTTTCTTAACTTCTCTCTATTTTTTTGGATAGATTTTCTGGCCCTTTTTCTAGGAGGGGTAGTTGGCTATTTATAGGCAACTGCGCCTTCTAGGATACTGACAAATGTCTTCATCCCAGGGATTTTTCAGACACGGGTCCCCCTTTGATTGGGTTTGGGCTTTTGGTAGTAGCACCTCAATTTCTATAAAAAGTATGAGATGACCCATTTAAGCGTTGGATACCCATTTATAAAGTGGGTTGATTATGACCCGAATAAAATATTCGGGTCTGATTTTTATGTTCTATCAGCTATATCCAGGAATATAGGCATAGAAAATAAACATTTAATCTTTACAAACTTAAGAAAAACAGTGGTACATAGAATGCATAGATTTAGTTGTCAATCACAGTAATATCTCGTAATTTCAAAGTTCTAGGCAATAATTTATAGACCGGCTCGGCAGTCTGATGCAAAGTCCCACAAGTAAATAATGATATGCTCGTAGAACTTTTTATGCGTGGTTATATGCATAAAATGTTTTAAGAGATTAATTAATTGTGTTAATACCTGGAATAATGATGACGGATTCCTCTTTAGCAAGCTTGGTGCAAAAATCCATATCATCACTAATATCTTCTAGTAAAGATAGGTTCAGCTTCACCTGCAAATGAAGACACAAATTTATTATGCCTCGTGTATTGAGATTTGATAAACATAAATACCTAAAAATTGTAGTTTTTTGATACTTACCACTGTAGCCATAGATCCTTCTGGTTTGTGTGGGCAATTTAAGCAAGGAATCTCTTTTACCCTTTTGTAGCATATATCTGCTGATTCTCTGAGTATGCTTTTAATAGTTTCAAAGAAATCATTTGGTGTCTGCTCGATTATCTGACTTACTGCTCCCTGTTACAAATATGAAATGCTACTATGTCAAATTGTTGTATCGTTGGTTTATCAACTATAGTACTTTATTACTCCTATCGTTGTAAGGGCGAAATAAGAAAGAAAATACAAATAAGGTTTTCTAGAATACCTGAATTAATGTTGCAGGATGTGCTGTGATTTCCATATAACTCTTCAAGGACTTGATAATCTGAGACGAGAAAATAAAGAAAAATCCTAGCTTGCTAAGAATCGTCTGAAGCGGAAAATCAGTTTGCAGCTTTAATGCATGGTTTTTATTTTGCAAGTACAAGTTACACATTAGTCTGAAGCAGCAACAAAATTGTACTTTAAATGTGTTGAAATTAGTTTCGTTGGAGTTTTGCTTAACTATTGGAACATTATAACTCCTACTGGATACATTTTATAACTAATTTCAAAAATGAATTCAAGTAGCCATACTTGTGTACAGTTATGAGGCAGGACTTTCGATTTTGAGAGCAAGCGTTAGGTACCTAGTAGAACAGTAACGTAATTGTGCTTTGCAAGAAATGAACTACGTAACATATTGATTACTTTGTTAATGGATCATTATAACTTCTACAGTCCAACTTAATACATCCAATTTGCTAGTTACATAGAAATCTCAACAACTAAAGTCTTGGATTGTTAGAAATGTCTTGGTGTATCCTTAAGATTTTCTGAAAAGAACTGTAATTAGATGAGGGTACAAAATAAATAGAAAGAGATTAAACCTGAGATTTTTGAAGAGTGTCACTGGGATCGGTTACCGCTATCCAACCTAACCGCCAACCAGGGACTACCCATCTTTTTGAGATGGAGCCAATGGTAAGAATGGGTGTGATCGATCCAAACACTCCCATTGGCATAAAAGGATTACTCCCATATGAGAGGTGGGCGTACACCTCATCCGCAATCAGTAGGATCCCAAGATTTTTAGCGGTCTCTGCAATCTGAAAACAAAACACATAATCGATTAACACTCATTTTCAAGGGAAAAAATCGCATCAAGGGACTAGTTTATGATTTGTTTCCTATTAAGTGCTAGTGGGAACGTTCTCACACCCCTTTAGTGCTATTGCATTATATTAGTATCCAAAATCTGTTTACTCAACAACATGCTATTCATAATTTAGTTCAATTAATTGCATGCTCATAATAAGGGAAATTAGTTTATTGAGAGGAATGCCAACTTAAAACCAGTTCATTAAACTATAGCACCGAATGAGAAACATGTATTTTTTTTTTTGACTAAGCAAGAATTATGCCACTTAATGGCAACCTACTTCCAAAACCATCCCAGATTTGAATTTGTAAAAGGAAAACCAACCTTCTTCATATGGTCAGATGTGAAAACATTCCCACATGGATTGCCAGGGTTGATAACAACCATAGCAACAGTTTTATCATCGGCTAAGAGTTTTAAACCATCTAAATCAACCTCCCAACTTTTTTCAGGCAAAAGATCAAAATACCGAACTTCGAGGTTACTAAATGCAGCACGAGCTTGGTAAAGGGGATATCCAGGCTTAGGTAATAATATATTTGCACCAGGGCAAGCAAGAACGTTAAGTACAACTTCGATTGCATGGTGGGCCCCGGATGTGATATACACATCGTTTGAGGACAATTTATATGGAAGATCCCGCGAAAGATATTCTGCAACAGACCTTTTGCAAAGGCACATATAAAAGAATAGCATATAGTTAGTTTATACTACCAAGTTACAAGCTAAGACACTAAGTGTGTTTTGTTTTGCAAGACTGTGTCGGACTGATTCCTGTTTGTTTTCCTTTGGATAGGTAGGATTATTATATATTGGTATAGAGTTCAAAATTTAGTAGTTTTGCTTTGGAATCTAGAGCTGATGATCCGAATGCAATCTAGCTTTTAGTAAAAGAAGATATTAAAAGTTGCAATCGGATACGGCCTCAGTCTTCATCGTTAAGGATGACACTGTTTACCAAGTAGTGCATAATTAAAATATAAAGTCTCTCAACTCAAAGTCCAGAAATTTTAATTTTAAGAAACACTCTACAAAGAAATAATTTACAAGATAAATATAGAATACGAGAGTAAAGATAAATGAATAGTGCATCCTAGTTGTCAGAAGTTCTCAACTTGTAAACCATAAATCGTAACAAAAAGTAGGAAATATATAAGATTAAGAGAGTATTAGTGAGACAGAACAACAGTCTCACCTTGTTGGGTACAATTTCCACGGCGGGTGGTATTTATGAAGACCAGAGATCATCTTTTAAAGAAAAGCCATAAGTCATATAACACAAACATATGTCGAGCATAGCCGTAAATATGAATGTTAGGATAAAGGCAACATAAGGAAGACACATCAACTTAATTTGATTTTCATGTTTTTTGTTTATTATTATGATCTTATAGGCCTCTTAAAGAGAATTGAAAAACTTTATTTATCAGAGATGTTTTAGTGCATACAAAATTACAAATGCACTATCAGTGAGTTCGAGTATATATAATATAAAAACAACCCGTGGCTCATTCTAGTACACAGTAAGCTATAAATTATCAAAACAAAGTGAAAGTATTTTTGTTTTTACTTGTATTGAAAAACACAAAAGATTCTCACCCAGGACGTGAAAGAGCTCCTCTTTGACCTTTCTATAGAGATTAAAATCGATCATATAACAACTGATAATGAACAATTGATTTCCAGTTCTATAGACAAAATTTTCTTCTTGTTTTTTCCCAAGACAATAAACAACATCATCTTATTGTGCACTAATAGAGACTTCAAGAATCAAGAGTGAAAAAACCGGTGATGTTTTGTCTCTTACGGTGTTACTACTATGTATATAATAGAAGAATGATGATATACGCAGAGACTGTTTTACATAGACTTATACAGAGACCGGTTGTGAGCCGTTAGATCAATGTATATCAAGTTAGATCAATGACTCACAATCAATCTCTACATAAGTCTATATAAAATAGTCTCTGCATATATCATCACGCATAATAGAATTGATTCCTTTTTTTTTAAGATTATAATTCTACTTGGTTCCTATTCTTTTGATAACAGTCGTCAAGTTGTATAAAAGGTAGATAACTATTCCTCAGATAAACTTTTGGCCTCATAGTCTCACAGACATCAACAAATTAAATCTATTATTATTTTACACATTTTTACCAAATAGAAACAGGGATCATTATATGCAATCCAGTTCCAGCCAGAAAAATGGGAAAGACAGATTATATGCTGATGTCCGAAGATTCGGAACTGTAATGCACAAATAAAAATCAAACTAATTATTTTCAGGGGAAAAAAAGCCCAAAAAGAAACGAATATGCCAAATATGGCTTTACATACAAAAAAAGCAATAGCAGATAACCACATGTATAAGCATAATACATACACTATACATATAAATAGGAGGGCCAGCCGGCCCTAACAATTTTACGAGAGTTTGATATGCATTATATGTTAACGGGTTATGAACCAGTCATATAGTCTTACTGCTTCCTAGTAATTCCAAAATTTTACATATCACTCCAAATTTTTTTGACACCCATATAATTTTATCCGAAAATAAAATAACAATATTTGCAGAAAAAAATCAATTTACAAAAATGTAATTCCGATCATAATATAACCTAAACTTGCATGTAAATATAATATAAAACCAAACTCGTAGATCTAATATAATTAGCTTATCAAAACGAAACAACAAATTAAAAAAAAAAAACGTAAAAAGAAAATGTCTCTTTTTCTAACTAATTTCGGTTCGTCGACACCTGACTAAAATGAATGTTTTGGCTCATATTAGGGTCATAGAGACACATATATAGTAGGTAGGTACCTGCGGGCGGGTAGAATGCCGAGGGAAGGAGCATAACAGTTAAACTCTGCAGACCTAACGGCATGCACAACGGCGTTTTCTGCAGCAAGAGAGGTACGGAAACATGGAAACGAAGACGGATCACCATGGCCAAGAGGAACAGTGGGGCGAAGGTCCGAGTCATCTAGGTTCTGCATTATACCATCGAGCACGCTTCTTATCGTGAAACTCGTCGGAATATTATGATCACCTGTGTTGTTGTGCATGTTCTCCATTTTTGTGTGTGTTTATTGTGTTACTTATTAGTCACTATTCCGGTATATTCTGTTTTTATAAAGTGATATAGTGAGAAGAAGTACATAATATATATATATATGGCTGTATATATAGATGTATCTATATAAGTATATTCTATAGGCTATGTTTTATTGCCATGTGACGGTGAATCTTTTGAAAATTACGTTTATCAAAATGTAGATGTCAGAGTATCTACCACACCGATGCATTTTTTTTTATTCATTAGTTAAATAAAAGAAAAAATTAACAAAATATACTGTTTTTGAAAATAAATTTATAAAAATATATACAAAAATTTCTAATTAACAAAACATACTTAAAATTTCATACACTAATTTGTATATTTTATACTGTTATTCCAAAAGTTCATACCCTTATTTCAAAAGTTGATACCGTTATTCCAAAAGTCCATACCCTTATTTTAAAAGTTCATATCATAATTTGTATTTTTGATACCCTTTATTCTAAAAGTTTATACCATTATTTCAAAAGTTCATACCATAATTTATATATTTTATACAATTATTCCAAAAGTTCATACATTTATTTCAAAATTTTATATTCTTATTTCAAAAGTTCATACATTAATTTGTATATTTCATACCCTTATTTCAAAAGTTCATATCCTAATTTGTATATTTCATATCTTTATTTTAAAAGTTCATACTCTTATTTCAAAAGTTCATATCATAATTTGTATTTTTCATACACTTATTACAAAATGTCATACCTCGTTTGTATTTGTAGAGTTCATCCTTATTTTCAAAATTCATATCCGAATTTAAATAATTCATATGCGTACTTACATAATTCATATACATAATTTTTAACTTCATACCATTAATTCACGTAATTCATACACTTATTTTTCAATATTATACACAAATTAACAAATACAACTTTTATCCGTCCTTCGATCTCGAACTATCACGTCGTCATCGTGGCTTCTCGTTCGACAATCGCATCTCCGTCGACATCAAACTCGAGTTTTCGATCTCGCTCTATATCCTCGCCGTCCATTCCTACAAATGTGTATGTCTCAATCTCCACGAAAGAGAGAGATCGGAGATAGATGGAAGAGAAATAGGAGAGAGATTGGAGGAAAAGAGAAGAAGAAGAGAGAGATTGAAGACAGGGTGAGAGGACGAGAGATTGAAAGAATGAGGGAGAGATGAAACAGATTGGGAGGAATGAATAAACTTTTTTGTTTTTTTATTAAAGGGAAATTAACATAAACATACCATACGGCTATTATATTAATAAAAACACACGCTCAAAAGTTAAAATTATCAAAAATATACCTTCAATTAATAATTAATAAAAAATAAAAAAACTGATTCATCTCTCCCGATCTCTTTACTCTCGCTCTCATCCTTTCACTCTCTTCTCTTCTCACCATCTCTCCAATCTATCTCTTCTTCTTCTTCCTCCAATATCTTTTACCCTCTTTCTCACTCTTTCCGATCTCTTATACTTGCTCTCTCTTTTCGATCTCTCTCTCCATCTTATCTCTATTTTTCCGATTTTTTTCTTCTTCTCCATCTCTCTCTTTCGTGGAGATTGAGACGAACGCATCTATAACAATAGACGACGAGGGTATAAAGCGAGATCGAAAACTTAAAATTGATGTCGACAGAGATGCGATCGTCGAATCAGAGACCCACGACGACGGCGTGGTAGTTCGAGATCGGAGAACGGGTAAAAATTGTATTTGTTAATTAGTGTATAATGTTGAAAAATAAATGTATAAATTACGTGAATTAAAGGTATTAAGTTGAAAATTATGTATATGAATTATGTAAGTAAGGATATGAATTATTTAAATTGGTGTATGAATTTTGAAAATATGGATGAACGCTACAAAATCAGGATATGAACTTTTGAAATAATGGTATGACATTTTATAATAAGAGTATGAAAAATACAAATTATGGTATCAACTTTTGAAATAAGAGTATGAAAAATACAAATTAGAGTATGAACTTTTGAAATAAGTGTATAAACTTTTGGAATAAGGATATGAAATATGCATTAGGTTATGAACTTTTAAAATAATGGTATGAACTTTTGGAATAAGGGTATGAAATATACAAATCAAGATATGAAATTTTGGGTATGTTTTTATTAATTAGAAATTTTTGGGTATATTTTTGTTAATTTAGTTTCAAATCTAGTATGTTTTGTTAATTTATCCTTAATGGGGATTAAAATTAGATAAAATTGTTAAGTTAATACACTAATGTGAAGGTTAAATTTAAGTTATATATATGTCGTTTAACATGTAATTAAATAATGATCTAATTAGAATTTATTACGTTTAGGTTTTTTGAAAAAAAAACAACCCAAAATAGTTGGATTACCGTTTTATATGTGATATCTAAGTAATTGTATTAGTAATCTAGTAATCGTATTGGTAACCGAATAAGTCAAACACACTTGAATATAATGTTACTAATTTTCTTTTTAATCAAATATTTCATTCACTAGAACCCCACTAACTCCAGCTATCACCACCACCACCCCTGGAGGAGCAGTAGCCACCGTCACGACCACCGCCACCACCATATCCACCACCACCGCCACCACAGTAGCCTCCACCGCCACCTCCTCCATAACCACCGCCGCCACCATATCCATCTTCACCGCTGCCACGTGCCTGAGCCTCGTTGACGGTAATACTACGGCCGTCGAGATCTGGGCCCTTGAGTGCGTTGATGGTGTCGTCGAGGGTCACAAACCCGAACCCACGAAGGATCTGTACTCAACCTCACCCATATTTTTTACTAATTAAATGACCTATGTAAATTTATAATTTCGCTACCGTAGAAATTTATTAATTTATGAAGATATTAATTAATCGATAAATTAATAATTATTATTTTAATTGTTTTATTGATTTGACGATTAATGTTCACCAAGCGACAATATCAAATTGTTTTCGACACTGAAAAAGTCGTCCGATCAATGAAGTTTCGATTAATAGAAAAAAATCAAAAAGATATTTACGAATTTGAAAAAATTGTTGATGATCTTGATTATTGCAATAAAACATATGTCAAATGAGTTGTTGGATTACCCTGACGAAAATGATACATGTTGAGAGACCATGTCTTCAAAGAAATTATGGATACCGTATTTGGTAACAATAAAGATGATTAAGTTGAAATATTTGGAACTAGTCATGCGAAATTAAATATTTACACTATCTCGTATATAACTCATCTTTGGTGCAGTTCGAAAATACTATATTAGATCTTTTGGATGCAATTAGTAAAATTAGTGATGAAATTCAAGTAGATTTAAATTTTAAGAAAAATCAAACCAGTAGAGTAATAATTCACTAAGTCGTTCTATTAATTATGTTTGTTATTTTTAAGAATTATTAATTTATGATTTTGTCGGGACCAATATTTATATAAGGATTTTTAGAAAATTTATTATCTTATTAATTTATCGAAATTGATGATTTTTTTACATTGACCCAAGTTGGGATCGCAAAAAATTATTATTTTAAAAAATTTATTAATTTACCGAGTATTAATTTAGAGAAGTTCTACGGTACATTATAAATAAAAGATGTTTTTTTTATTTATAAAAACCCTAAGTGATGCTAAGGGGCATGGTGTGTATAATGGTAATAATAAACATGGCAACATAATCATAATCCTATATTGCTCGGTGCTAACATAATTAAAACTTTTTAATCAAAGCTATTTCTATGAAAATGTTGAAATTGGAGTCGAAAGCAATGTTTCTTAGAATACTTTAGTTAATAATCCAACTAAGTAAACTTATTTCCCCAATTATGACTGCATGTTTATAATATATGAAAATAAATAATCCTAAAATACAAGCGATGCAGTAAATGCGTTTGTTGGAGCTATTTGTAAATAGTATAACCCATTACGGGCTTCACCTGTTCCAATCACCGTCTTCGAGATTCGATCCTGGAAAACGCAATAATTTGTAAAAAAATATGACAGTACAATCCAAATCACGGGTTAGTTTTTGAATAGAAATAAGATTGAATTTGAACGAAGGAACATGAGACACTCCATTTAAGAAAATTGTGGGGGTCAAGTTTATATTTCCCACATGATAAATCTGATGTGATGAGCCCAACGCTAATCTTACCGGCACCATTCCATCAGTTTTTTTATAAACTATGAATAAAGATAAATCGGGGGAATATGATTAGACGCCCCGCTATCTATAATCCACTCATTTTTATTTAAGCTATTTTTGTCAGAATAAAAAGCATATGGTGTTTTAAAGAAACCGCACAAATTATTGCAAGAAAAAGTAAAATTATTAGGGTTTTCTCTTGTTGAGGTCTTTGAATCTTGAGCATGAGATTGTGTATCTGGACAATTATGTAGAGCCAAATGATTGCACTTAATTTGTTTAAATGTCGTGTCTGCCATGGTTTTGAGGTTTGGTGGGGTTTTGTATTTTCTATGCTCTTGATACCATGATAAGAGTAAAATAGAAGAGAGAAAAATGTTTATTCATTTATATTTTCTAATAATACACAAGGCTAATATTTTTATACTATAAAGAAATAAATAGCAAGAGTAAATCATGGGATATTGGACCGTCGGTGGGAATCATTTTTAAGTTAATGATTTCCTAACTATGTCAATAATATCAAATCTTCATTAATATAATATATATTTCAATATCAGTATTAATAATCGAGAATTTACTACTAATCTGTTGGAGGCTCTTGTGGTATGCAGTGTTAACTGAGTTATTGTTAGCAAAGGTAACAAAATACGCAACAGAACTTTTTTATTTTCATAATGTATTTGGGTACAATAAAACATAGTGTAGTAAATAAACATTTACCTTTTGGAATATACGTGGTGACAAAAGAAACCAGCCTGAATAGCCCAATTAATCCGTCTCTTATGTAGGAATAACCCGAACCTTTCAAATATTACGCCTTCAAATGTATCCACGCGAACGGTTGAACTTTAACATCGAGAAGTGACTTGACCAATATGTATACTAGTACAACTTGATCAAAAATTTAGAGACCATTACACCAAATTAATTTAATCCTTAGTGAATTTCTTTAAAAACAATCAGAATTTGTTTATAAATGGTAACTTTTATGGACAAAAATAATATTTTTTTCCCCAAATCTAGCTTTTAAAGACAAAATTAAAAAAAAAAATTGTTTCCAAAAACAATCTTATACGGACATAAGGAGACGATTTAATTTCGTTTCAAAAATTATTTGGAAACAAGTTTGAATTGTCTACTTATGTTAGTATGAAATTGTCTTTAGAGACAAAAAAAACTACAAAATTTGTGCCTAAAAGTGACGTTTGTGGATAAAAAAATTATTTTTGTGTCTAAAATATTATTTTTATCCCTAAAAATTATTTTTAAAGATAAAATTTGAGTGTCCCTAAAACTTTAGTTCTTTTTAGTGTACCTGCAGGAGAAATAAAAATTGAAAACTATTTCTGACTTATTTATATGATTGGGCAGATGGGATTCTTGGTTTTGTTTGTATTACGTATAGAACCAAGTCTTCTTTTGTTACATCCTTATAAAATTTGAAAACTATTTCTGACTTATTTATAGATTCGGCAGGTGGACTTCTTGGTTTTATTTGTATGCGTGTATGTAATATAGATTCATAGAACAAAGTATTTTTTTTGTTATTACATTCTTCTTCTTGATTTTTAATCATTGATGTAAAGAAAACTTAACAATTGATGGCATATTAATGCACACGTATACTCTCGGTCATTACCATTGTGTTGTGTATTAATTCATACATATTACCATTAATATATATAAATATTATATGAGGAAAAAGTTAACCAATCCCTTTAGGCACTTAGTAAAAAAGAAACTAATTATGGTAATTTGATTAAAAACTATTATGCGTATATATTTAATTGTCCTTGGTTATGGATGTAGTTTTTGTAAGGAAAAAAATATATGTAAATCTACATTGCATATTACTAAGTAAATAAGTGCATGAATATTTTTTTTTTTTAAAGGTTATTTATGGTTATAATTGAGCCCTGATATAAGATAGGCATTGGGCCTTAAGATTAGGCTTTTATTCTTATAATCGTCATAACATCTATTATATAAAGAGTGTTAGAGTTTATTGCTGATGACTCATTCAATCAATAAAAGAATCATATTTTATCTCTCTATATTTATTTCTCCATATATCTATACCGTAGCTAATATGTGCCTCATCAACGTTAATGTGCATTTCTCTCCCTAACGACGGAAAGAGTGTCTCATCAAAGTCACAATCCGCATGGCTATCGGTAATTAGATCGTCTGTCAAGTGCTCTAAATAGCGTATTATGGACAGGGATTCATAACCGACATATATGTCCCGTCGTTTCTGAGGTCCAAATTTGAAATGCTTAGGCGGTTCAATTGAAACATTGACTAAACACCCAAACACGAGTAAATGCGAGACATCGGGTTCATATCCAGTTATCAACTGCTACGCGGATAGTGGTTGGTTGGTCATGGGCCTCAAACGTACCAACGCAGCAGCATGCAAAATAGCATAACCCCACGCAGAAATGGGAAGTTTGGTGTGCATAACCAAAGTTCTTGCAATCATTTGCAACCGCTTAATGAAAGCCTCTGCGAGAACATTTTTGTTATGAACATACGCAACTGGGTGTTCAAAATTAATTCACAAAGTCACGCAATAGTTATTGAAAGTTTTCGATGTGAACTCAACGGCATTATCAAGTGTAATAGAGTTTATCGGATAATCTGGATGATGAGCCCTCAATTTAATGATCTAGGCAAGAAGTTTTGAGAACGATGTGTTTCTTATGGACAACAAACCTATGTGTGACCATTGTGTGAATGCATCAACCAAAACCATAAAATATTTAAATGGTCTGCATGTTGGTTGGACAGGTCCATAAATATATCCTTGAATTCTTTTAAGGAATCGGGAAACCAATTTTGTAGGTTTCACACGAATTGATTTGAGATTTATCTTTCCAATCGAGCATGTTTAGCATAAACTTTTCGAATTAATCACGATATTCTTTCCTCCAAGAGGATGTCCATGGGACGCGTTCATCGTTCGAAGCATCGTGTTTTGACCCAGGTGTCCCAGTCGGTCATGTCATAACATAAAAGTGCTCTCATCAATCGGCGTCCGCCGAATGATTAGATTGCTTTCAAAGTTTTGAGTTGTAATAACATACAAACCACTTGAAATAAATTTCAACTTCTCCATAATACATTTTTGGTCGTATTGAGTGAAGGTAATGTGAAGGTATTTCTCATATGATTAGTTCACCCGCTATTGTATTAACTATCGTGTACTATTTTTTCATTCGACCAAAAATTTTCCCACAGGGTTTTCTTTGGCAAAGTTTTAACGAGACACGGGTTTCATAGTTAGTTAGACGCACGCATCGTCTTTCGGCCTTTATCATTCTGCAACATCATTTTTCTCCTAAGTATCGGTTTTATCCCACGTTGTGTTTTTCAGAACCTATGCCCTTTATGTGTTGGAATTAGCGAATGAAACATATGTTTCGACTCGACTCATTACACTACATGAACACGAAGAACTCAAGTCAACTAAGGGGAAGTGTTGTAGATTATTTATGGTTGTAGTTGGGCCCTACTATAAGGTGGACCTTGGGCCCTAAGATTATGGTTTTGTTTTTGTAATCGCTATAAGCTCTGCTATAAAAAAAAAGGTTATTATTCAATGTTTATGACTCATTCAATTAATAAAAAAAACTCATCGTTTATCTCTTTATATTTATCTCTTCACTAGCGGAACTGCAATGGGGCAAGGGGGTCAGCTGACCCCCCCTTACTTTTATATAAAATTTATCAAAATAGTCATACGGTGTTAAGTTAATTACAAAATTAGCATTTTATTTAAATAGAGAGTTTTACTCAAAATTTTATCTATATATAAGTGATGAACTTAACACTAACAAACTTCAAACTCAATCCCTTATACGATGACCAGTCATACTTGTTATTCTCAACACAATGTAAGTTGGAGCCACGGTTGTTTTTTTCCTCTTTCTTAGTCTTTCTTTTTTATCCTAACTACTTTACTAGTTTGCAAAATTAATAATCTACCGTATTTTATTGATTCCATACTTGTTTGCTTAACAATTGTTAATTACTTTAAAAAGTTAGGGTACTTTTTAATAGCTTTTTATTAGAAAAAATTAGGTAATATATAAATTTGGAAAAATTTTAGTTAGTTCTTTATTAAGATAAATTCTTAATAGAACATGTATAAATCAATTGTGTCTTTTAAAATAGTTAGTTGTTTAGTGGGTTGTTTACAGAATGTCTAACTTGTTATTTACACGTACAAATTATTGTTTAACTTTGTAACTTACTTAGCTAGTTAACTTTATTGATTTTTTTCTTGTTTTTATGATTTAGTAGTTTATACTGAAAATGATATATTTGAAAGTTTGTCTAACGATGTTATTATGCATCGCTTTCAAGATATGGGTGACCGTATAGGTCGAGTGTAAATTAAGTAACAATGTTTGACCTTTTGTAGTTTCATTTTTATTAATTTGAATTTTTTTTATTTTGTCAATTTTTTGACCCCGCTGATTTAAAGTTCTGGCTTTGTCACTGTATATCTTCATATATCTATATCGTAGTTAATATGTCACACAATATCTTTCATTTACTAAAAAAAAATATGGAAGTATTTTCTGTAAGTGCATGAATATATCTTTCATATTACTAAGTAAATAAGTGCATGAATATATCTTTCATTTAATTATTTCGATATTTGAATCCACTTTTTGCATGTTTTTTCCCTCGCCTATAGTTCAGTTATCTTCTTGTTACCAACGATCACAACTACTATACATTATAATATATAATCCAGAATATTTAAAAACATGAAAATAAAGTAAATATTGAGCACGAAAGATCGAGCAAACCCATGGTCAAGACAGCATCATGGGACACAAGATTACACAGGATCAAGTGACACATGATCACAAATTATCAAACAGGGAATGAAATTCTAAATAAAATTAATTTTTTTGAAATGACTTGGTTCTTTACTTTCTCAGACTTATTTGCTTTTGGTTCCTAGTCTTTAGATTTGCATAGAGGGGAATTGATAATACACTGCCGAGCTATCAATATATATCATATCAAACTAATATCTCACTTGTAGAATTACGATTCACTACTCGGTTGCAACGTTTAATTTCTTCACATTTCCCATTCTCGTAAAATTGTTCTATATATAAGTAAATGATGTTGGTTCTTCAGCACTATTTGTATAGGCTGCAGTTTATTACCAAACTTGTCGATTTCAAATCTTCAATGCTATATATAAGTATAGAGCCAAAAAAAGCAATGTTTTGACAACTTCAGGGTTTTGCAAGACCTAAGTTCTTAAAATGAGTTTACATAGCAATTTTAAAAATAAATAAATGTCATGGTTTCAGCATTTGTTGTATCAGTATTCTGTATTCCACTAAAAAAATCAAAACATAAAGAGGGCATCTGAATTCAGCGTTAAACTTGAAGATTATGTTTTCTGATGGTTATCCATCTTATTTATGAACGTCAATAAAATGACTTTCCTCAACTTAAAGACACTTAACTCTTTTGTCCATCTCAAAATTTAACCAGCTTATTTGGCTCATAAGTTGCATTCAAATGAAGCCTAAGGCTTTAAACAAAACGAGAGAAAGTCAGAAAACTTCAAAATCAGAAATCAGTACACAACTACGTACACATGCACATCAAAATTAAGTAAATAATTAAACATAACATACCAAATTGATTTCCATTAAGTTGCCAAATTATGGCCAAGACCAAGGTTAACTAACTGCTGAGATTTTATTTTTCTATAATGCATTAGTTATAACTACCACAGTGACCTAATTCTCCGTCTCTCTCCCCTTACAAACCATGTTTCAGGTTTCATGTATGCCAACGAAATACAATCGTTTTGTCCGAGAAGGAATTAGTTGGTGATGTTGTACATATTACATAGTACAGTAATGTATTTGTACAGATCTATACTGCCCAAAATGAATAGATTTTGGTATGCATGCCAAATGGGATTCAATCTATCAATTATTTGATATTGTTCTGTTCTGTATTTGCAAAAAATTGGGCTTGAAACCACGTTATATTCAGAATGGCCTCGTTAATACAAATAGTTCTTGATATATGCCTGTCATACTGTCATTCTCTCAACTTTGCACGAATAACAGTAGATAAACCAGATAGGCCCAAGCTCTATTTTTCTGATAGACCAAGTTTAAGTTTTTTTTTTTTAATTCATCTCACAAATATAAATAGTTAAGTTAGGGCCTTTGTACGTTCTAGCTTTTATGTTTTAATCTTCTTTTATTTGGTCTTCTTGTTTATAAGCAACATCGCATACGGTTAACGACATGCTTAAAAGTTGGTGGTTAGTCGTTTCCTTTTATGGTGTGAAAACTATGGCTGAACTGGGCAGGCCTTTATTCAACCTCAAAGAAACCAACATTCATTTGTTGAAAGTTGTATCTAAACAAGCCTTAAACGAATGATTTATTTGGTAATTCTTTTGAACTGAGAAGGTGACTGTTTCAAACTAACTAGTTAAGTAGTTATGTCCATAAATGTGAGGAAGTAGACTTGTTTGACTCTCCTTTCAAGTATCAAGTACGATTTTTTTTTTCCTCGTGAAATGCTTTTATCTGGTGATAATTAATTCACTTAAATATAAGCTCTTAAGGAGTAACGTTATTTATTAAAATCTACACATTTCAGTGTACTTTATAATCTGCATCCAGAATTAGACAATAGAATCAAAACCATAACCAATCCAAATGGGACTTGAGGTAAATTATTTGCGAATCCTCTACTAGCCAAAGTAAATAAAACTAGTTTGAAACCGATACAGCTCACTGGAAATCAGTATGATTGTGAATAACTGTGACAGCCTAACCTTTTCTAGCTGGTGTACATATAGTACTCATTTTAATCCATGGTATAGTACGATCCAGAATATGTGAAATTGATATTATACACATAGCAATAAGAACCTTGATTGTGTTTGGTATGGCAGAAGGCCGAGTAATAACTACATCACTTATGTTACTTTCATGAATATGTTTCAACTTGTTCACTTTTTTTGCTTGCTTTTTATTTGTATGGGAATGTGGTAACAATAAGTTTTCATTAGATTTTCTGCTGCAAGAAAACGTCATTAAGTTGCTATGCTGATATTAAATTGAATGTCGGTAAATTTAGCAATAGTGGAGCAACACTATCTGTTGTTGTTCTGTTTCTATATTTTTTTGCTAAGGCATACTAACTGTATCGTGACATTTTCTTGTAGTGGATGAACTCACTTGGTTTGGTTTTTAAGTTAGATGAACTCATTTTCTCTTATATAAACAAACCAAACTCATATGCTTATATATATGTTACAGCAAATAATACCCCAACAAGGCTAGAATATATTCATATTCATCAAAATTAATGCAAATTACTAGCTAGGCTCCCTTATTTTTTAAGAACTACAATAAAACTTCTCATGTGTACAGTGTTATACCCTTTGAATGTACCAACCGGATTAATGGTTCGAATTGTACGAGAAGAATCTTATTACCCATGAATAATACGACCGGTTTCTAGCTAGGTACGTTCGTCGTAAATCTTAGGAGGTCAGTGAATCATTGTAAAGGCGTGTGAGACACCTCTGTACCATATTGGTGTCCATTTAGCATGGGCAGCACCATTACCTTGTGAATCTCTTTAAATAAAAACTACAAAAACATAACTCCACCTAACACTATATACATGCATATATACATGCAATTGGAACCCTACCAATGTAGATTGGATAGATAGCATTTAGGGATCATTCCAAACGCTACCTTATGGGTCCTTTAATTACCCCACAATTTTATTAGCTGTCTAACTAACAGGTCAGTACCCCTCCGAGGAAACACCAAACAATCCGTCCATATGAAAATCTCAAGCCAAGTACACTTTATAGGTTCCTATATTCAATGCACCGTTATATACTTACGAGTGATAGGTTTTTACTTTTCCATGGGAGCTATTTTTTGCGTAATTAGTGTGTGCTGAAAGTCTAAAATCGATAAAAATAATAATAATTAAAATTCACGATATATAAGAGGTAATGTAGTCACTTTCAGCCTATTACCGGTTCCTATCCCTGCTATTATGTGAGAAAAGTTGGTTTTATCAAGCGGAACGCTTCTAATTCTTTTGCCAAATTTGGAAGGGGAAAATATTTAAGTTGATGAATCATTGGGACTACATTATAAATGACAATACTTACAGTTGAACGTGGTATAATACAGTATTAAGATTAATGAACAATTTTCTCATCATATACGTGGACCGTGGTAAAATATACATTTGCCTCAACATATACTATAACATTAACAGTGCATTTGGTTAGTAACGGATGCTAATATATTTATGGTCTATAGATCGACTAATTTTAATATTTGGATTGATATTTTACTTCCATGCATATTTTAGACTACCGACTAAATATACTAATATGATATGAGTTGGGAAAATGACTCTTAAACGTGGAAGGATATTAATTTCAAAAGGAAAGTAGTCATGATCGTATTTCCGTGGAGTTGCGGAAGCATGACTTGTCATTTTTTCATACCGGAGATACCTCTACACTTGAACACTCATGTTCGCATCTCTCTCCAAAAAACTCTTCTCGATCGATCTCTCCGTGTTTGTGTGCGTCTCATCTATCAAATCTCAAAACTAGATTATATCTCGTTCTAACTCATTTACGAGATCTACACGTTTAAATTTTTTCTAACCTATTTCTCTCGTCTAACTTAGTTGTTGAAATTAAATCTTTGTCAAAGTTTATTCGCGGCTCAATGAGATGAGGAGACAATTGTGAGAAGTGGAAATTCCTACACATGCATTCATGATCATGTATACAATAGTCATTTCACTATTAAATAATACATCTCGTTTAGCAAAATAGTAGTATATTTTTATTCGTCTTGGTTCAGAACTTGAATCTTTAGATGAGGAAAGAACTACAGAAAAATCATGCATTATCCTAGTTACATATAAGTGCAGCCGAAATGAATCCAAAAAAAACCGCGAGGGTTAGGTAGCGTTGTATTTTTTTTCCTTAGAAAATCTAGAAAAAAGATAGTTTAAAATTTATTTATTTCCTAAAATTATTTCCCCTTAGCTGGTTTGCCCGGTCCGTTCGAACTGTTTGTATATCTTCAAGCCCGGCTATGTGCTCCGATAACGAGTTATAGAAATGGAATTAATCATATGCACGAATAAGAGACGACCCATTGGGCAAGCAAGTGCGGCCAAGATTCTCTCTTTACCCATTTCTCGAGATTCTCCAAATTGCCACGACAGTCTCATCTAGTAGGCTAGTTGGTAGCTAAGTTATTTTAAATTAGTACTAGTTCAGATATAATTGGTACTACCAAATTAAGTAAGAAGAGATTTGGCAATAAAATGTCACTACTATAATAAAAAGAAGTAGAAACCGAAACACATGCTAGCAAGTGAGGTTTGGGCCACCGCATCAGATTCTATCATTCAAATGTACCAAAGTGTCATTATTGTTTTAAAAAAGGCATGCATACTGATCTATAATGACTAATGAGTAGCTTCCTTGTGAAAATCAAATTCGATCTGTTCAGTTTGTGTTTTGTTTTGAAATATTAATTAATCAGATACAAATTTACTACTAGAAATCATGAAAGAAAATTTGAAAACAATGGAGTACGTATATTATAAGCTAACATGCTACAACTCTCTGTCCGTAACAAGGAGTCTCTGCTGAAATGTACTGTTTCATTTTTATGGTTGAAAACTTGAAATGAAGCCGATCCTGATTTACTATTCAAACTGCACTCAAAATAAAAATTATATAAGAATTAGTAAATACTAGTATTTGGTGTAGCTGTCACAAGAGAATTGTTCCAAATTCAATTTACATTACATGTCACACATGTGCTGATCTCACTAAAACAAAAAATTATACGGTCAAATTTGTCAAAAAAATGTCATAAATAACCATATATGTCAGTGAAACTGAAATATATCGTGCCTGTTTACGATTAAAATGTTGGGAAGCAAGATTATTCACTATTTTAGCATGCTATTGACTTCTTTTATAATGTCTGGCAACGTCAAAATATTGAATAATATTACCAAGTGATGCGTAGAAGGGTGCAAACAATTACTCTTATCACATGCATATATATATATATATAATAAAGTTTTCGAAGAAGAAACGAATAACTAAAGATATATAAAAAACAGTAGTAGCAAATTTATTCGTTTTTTACAAAAAAAAAAAAAAAAAAGTAGAGGGAAAGTACATTAATGAAATAATAGATCCCCCAACTCATGCCACGATCTTTGCCATCGGTTGCTAAAAGCCACGTATAGGATAAATCACATGGCCCTGCCACCTCATCACTAGACACCCACTTTATTCAACATTTAAACAAAATTCAACCCTTATCCCCATTATCCTATCATTATTCAAAGCTAATTCAATGGTTTCACCCATCTTGCATCAACTGTTTAAAGTCGTAGTAGGCCAGTCACGTTTGATTTACAAACCATAACAGTAATGCTTAATAATAACGTTATGGACAAAAGTGGCGAGCCTGATTTTCTTCCCAAGCTCGGCTTAATCAATTCGCGTCGGCTCCGATCTTCCAAGGTATCCGGAGTAATATACGTCGGCTAGGGTGACAAGGTGGCCTTCGTGCCTGCGCAAGAAACAAACAGGGGCCCGGGGTAGGTACCGGGTTTTCCCTCTCCAACGATCAAGTCAGTATCGGAGTTAACTGAAAGTAGGAATATAGTTTAGGGGGAGGGACCGGGCCGGTTACAAGTTGTTGTATCGAGTGGTACAGACGGTGTTCAGGGGGGGTCCGGGTTGTTTAAGCTTTATCTCTCCTCTCTGTCTTTGTGCGTCCCCTCTAAGTGGTATTAGTGGGGGTATTTATAGTGTGATCAGAGGCGTATTAGCCCTTGGATCACTGTACTGTAAGATGTTGATCCAACGGCGTCAGGTCATTTATGACTCTGACAAGGGTACTGTCCTCTTCCGGGGCCCACAGGGAGGTGGCCTGTGATTGGGCCACGTCGATGAAACGCCAGGAGGGTCCCCCAGGGGGGGGTCAGCAGCATTAATTGGGAAAGCGTACTCGATACGCTTCTTTGGACCGGCCTAGCTTCACCCCGTTTGGTGTTGAGCCGGGGTGATGATACATCCGCTGTACAGGGGCCCGGATTGTTTCTTTCTGTGGTGATATCGGTCCGGACGAGGGGACACTGACATTCCCTCGCCAACAGCTCCCTGTCCGGAGTCGTCGTTGAGTACCTTCCTCACTTTACGGGGGCTCCGGTCATTCTGTCTTCACATTTGACTGTCTAGAGGCACCTCGGCGCGACTCGTCTCTTGATACGTGTTCAACCATGCATGGATTTCTTACACGTGGAGCATGCCAGTTTCGTAATTATGGGGCGCCGCCTCTGTCTTTTCAGTTTCTCCAATGTCATTAATGCTAAAACGGCTGAAGGGAGACACTTGGCAGACGACCTCTCCTTATTGTACACGTGGAGGGCGTGGGTTGAGTAGTGGCTGTCCTTTGTGGGAGTTCGTGCAATGAGCCGTTGCGTCTTTTCACCTTCTGGTAAATGTCTTTTCACCTTCTGGTGGGGGTCTATAAATACCCTCAGTGAAAATTCATTTTCACTTTCTCACTCTCTCACTAAAATTTTCACAGCAAGCCATTCTCTCTCTCTAGACTTCCATAGCAAACCATCTTCTCTTCAATTACCGAATTTTTTACATATTTCCCACCACAATGGTGATAACTCATGGAGCCGGAAAGGGCCCGATGGTCGCTCCGCAACCACGGCGCCTGGCCGTAGCAGCGAACGCTTTGCCGTTCCGTCCGATGATACTCGATCCGACCCTGACCGTGGAGGGGAACGACAGCAGCATAATGGTGAGGCTACACGGGCCTGACCTCAACGAATTCTGAGAACTCTGCGGGATCGGAGAGGAGTTCAAACTCCGGAGATGTGAGAGCGTCGATGAGGTGAACGGCATAGTGGCCCGTCCCAACGATATGGTAACCCTCTCTCTCTCTACTCTCCTCTATGGGGGTACCCACCTCCCCATCCCGGAGCTGCTGGCAGAGTTGTGCGCTTGGACGCAGACTCTTCCATGCCAGTGGCCCTTGCAGGCGCACCGTATCTGTGCCGGGATGGAGGCCCTGAATGAGTTTTTGGGCCCGGCCCTACCAGAACCATTAGGGCTTAGGGAGCTCTTGGCCTTTTCCCTCGTAGGCCTACTTGACGATGAATCAATATGTTTATCACCAAGGCCAGCTGGTGAGAGCATGGGCCGGTAAGGCCGAGGCTAATGCGAAGCTCATGGAGGAGGCCCAGAAAAGGTCGGAGGAGGCCCAACAAAGGGCGGAGGAGGCCGAGAGCAGGGCAGATAAAGCCGAAGGCCTCAATGCCACGGTCGAGGCAAAAAGGGTCGAAGCTGTGAAGGCCAAGATGGGGGCCGAGGAGCGAGCTCAAGCAGCGGAGGCGGCTCTGAAGGAGGCCGAAGTAAAGGCGGCCGACAAGCTGAAGGCTGCGGTTCAAGCTGCTCAAGCCGAACTAAACGCAGCCTGGGTCGAAAAGACACAGAAGGAATTCAATTCCTTCTATGTTGAAGGGTGGACCGAGGCGGCGGCCTTTCTGAGGGCGGGGCCGGATCATCCGGTATGGAGCATGGATAACATCGTTGTTCCGGTCCCCTCGGCTCCTATCCCAGAGGTGGTTCCCCTAACCCCTCGAGCCCTCTCGGAGGATGAAGCTGATGATGATGATGAGGGGGCAGCCTAGGGCTTTTTGTAGTTCTTTATTTTGTTTTCGATGTAATCTTCTTTCTGCACTTTAGCTTGTAATAGCTTTTGATTAATGAAAACAATTTTGGCCTTTGGACTTGTGTTTATTTCTGTTTTTTTTTTTTTTTTTTTTTTTTTTTTTTTTTTTTTTTTACTCCCGTTGTGATTTATACCTCATATACATGCTCCCAAATGAGGGGGCCCTTATGCCTCGGCGTTGGGGCTCTCATTTTATATACATCATAAATCGAGTTGGCTCGTGTTCTGAAACACTTAGAGAGTTTAAATGAACTGAAAAATTCAAGTAAACATGAACCGGGGTGCCGTATAGGCTCGTGTTCTGAAACACATAGAAACACATAGAAAATTTAAATGAACTGAAAAATTCAAGTAAACATGAACCGGGGTGCCGTATAGGCTCGTGTTCTGAAACACATAGAAAATTTAAATGAACTGAAAAATTCAAGTAAATGTGAACCGGGGTGCCGTATAGGCTCGTGTTCTGAAACACATAGAAAATTTAAATGAACTGAAAAATTCAAGTAAATGTGAACCGGGGTGCCGTATAGGCTCGTGTTCTGAAACACATAGAAAATTTAAATGAACTGAAAAATTCAAGTAAACATGAACCGGGGTGCCGTATAGGCTCGTGTTCTGAAACACAGAGAAAATTTAAATGAACTGAAAAATTCAAGTAAACATGAACCGGGGTGCCGTATAGGCTCGTGTTCTGAAACACAGAGAAAATTTAAATGAACTGAAAAATTCAAGTAAACATGGACCGGGGTGCCGTATAGGCTCGTGTTCTGAAACACTTAAGAGAATTTATAACAACAGTTTTCATTTACATAGCCCACAGGCACAAATTTACATCACGTTCTTATTTACATAAAGACATAACGGCCGAGCCCTACTGGTAGTACTTCCTTAGGTTGTTGACGTTCCAAGGTCGGTCTACCGGGACGTCGTTGGGAAGACGGCCCAACAGGTAGGCCCCGTTCCCTACTGCACCGAGGATTCGATAGGGGCCTTCCCAATTGGGGCCTAGCTTGCCGTCGGACTGTACCCTGGTGTTGTTGTTTACTTTGCGTAGCACGAGGTCTTCGTCTTGGAAACGTCTGGCGTTCACTCTTTTGTTATAGGAACGCCCCAACTCGTTTTTATATTCGGCGTTACGAATGGCCGCAACCTCTCTTCTTTCGTCGGCATAGTCTAGCTCGAGCCCCATCATTTTTTCGTTCAGCCCGTTTCCTACCATGTCCGTCCTTAGAGAAGGAAGCCCGATTTCTAACGGGATGATGGCTTCCATTCCATAAGTGAGGCTATAGGGCGTCTGTTGAGTGCCCCGTCTTCTTGTCGTTCGGTAGGCCCATAGGACGTGATGCAGCTCTGCGGCCCATCGTCCTTTGGACTCGTCTAGCCTCTTCTTGATTCCGTCGAGCACGGTCTTGTTGGATACCTCGGCTTGTCCGTTGCATTGGGGGTACGACGGGGTCGAATAGTAGTTCTTGATGTGATACTTTGCATACATCGCTTTTAATATGACCCCGGTGAACTGTCCCCCATTGTCCGCGACGATTGAGTAGGGGATTCCGAATCTGGTGATCACGTCTCTCCAGAGGAAACGTATCACTTCGGCCTCTGTGATTTTCGCTAAGGCCACGGCCTCTACCCACTTTGAGAAGTAATCGGTGATCATGAGGAGGAACTTCTTCCCCCCCGGGGCAACGGGGAATGGTCCGACGATATCCATGCCCCACTGCGCAAAGGGCCAGGGCGAGGTCACGCTGCTCATTTTTTGCGCCGGGGCATGGGGTATGGGTGCGTACTTCTGACACTTCTCGCACCTGAGTACGAAAGCTTTGGCGTCCTTCTGCATGAGGGGCCACCAATATCCGTGGGTCAAGGCTCGGTTGGCCAGGGATCTGCCCCCGGTATGGCTCCCACACGTTCCTTCGTGAATTTCCTCCATGACCCTTATTACCATGTCGGGGTGGACGCAGAGTAAGTAGGGGCCAGAGAACGATCTTTTATAGAGTTTGTCGTTGGGAGCTATCCAGAATCCCGGTGCCGTTCTCCTTATTTTCTCGGCCTCCTTCTTATCATTGGGAAGATCACCAGAGCGATGGTATTCGATTATGGGGTCCATCCAGCTCGGCTCCGGCGGGAGGTCAGTCACCATGTTAATTGTTGCCTTAGCCTCGATGCTAGGCGAAGGGACATATTCTATGGTGATGACTCTCTCTTTCTTATCACTCATGACCGAGGCTAGGGTCGCTAGTGCATCGGCGTGGGTGTTCTCGTTTCTGTTGATGTTGATGATTTCTTGACATTCGAAGCTTTGGAGTATTCCGGAAGCGACAGCCACGTAGCTGGCCATTCTGTCGTCCTTCGTCTGAAATTCACCACTGATTTGGCTGCTGACTAATTGAGAGTCCGTATGCACCAGTATCTTTTTGATTCCGAGGCTTCGGGCCATTTTTAAGCCGGCGATGACGGCCTCATATTCGGCCTCGTTATTGGTGGCTCTGAAGCCAAGTTGGATTGACTTCTCGATCACATCCCCTTGGGGAGATCGGAGCACGACGCCGAGGCCGGACCCTTTCTTATTGGCGGCTCCATCCGTGTGCAAGGTCCAGGTCTCTGGGGCACAACCTGTGATGTCGGGGCATTGCGTCGTCCCAGTGAATTCTGCCACGAAGTCGGCCAGGGCCTGTCCCTTGACGGACGTTCGCGGCGCATAGCTGATGTCGTAGGCGTTCAAGTGGCAGGCCCACTTCATCATTCGTCGAGAGAGATCCCCCTTTTGGAGTATTTCTCGCACAGGCTGGTCAGTATAGACCACAATGCTGTGTGCAGAGAAATAGTGAGCAAGTTTTCGTGAGGCCACGACGAGGGCCAGGACGAGTTTTTCCAAGGGCATATACCTAGCCTCGGCATCGAGGAGAGTTTTGCTCACGTAATAGATAGGTCTTTGCTCCCGGTCGAGTTCCTTGATGAGGACGGCGCTGACGGCTATCTCGGACACGGCGAGGTATAGGGTAATGACGTCGCCTGGGTCCGGCTTGGTTAGAAGGGGCGGACTTCCGAGGTAGTCCGCCAGCTCAGTGAACGCACGCCGGCATTCATCGGTCCATTCGAATTTTTTCTGAGCTTTCAAGGCCGTAAAGAACGGCTTGCATCGATCCCCGAACCGGGCAATAAATCGGTTGAGGGCGGCAGCCATTCCGGCTAGCTTTTGTATGTCCCTTCTCTTCTCAGGTGTTTTCAAATTCTTCAAGGCAGAGATCTGGGACGGGTTCGCTTCGATGCCGCGGTGGGTCACCATGAACCCCAGGAATTTGCCGGCGCCTACCCCAAAGGCACATTTAGAGGCGTTCAGCTTCAGGTCATGCCTTCGTATTGTTTCGAACACCTCTCTCAGGTCGGATAGGTGGTCCCCCTCCTGGGTGCTTTTTACCACCATGTCGTCGATATAGACCTCCATGGTTCGGCCTATGTTCTTAGAGAATATCTTGGTGACCATTCTCTGATAGGTCGCCCCGGCGTTCTTGAGTCCGAAGGGCATCACTTTGTAGCAGTAATTTCCCCTTGGGGTGATGAAGGCAGTCTTTTCTTGGTCGGCCTCGGACATAGGTATTTGATGGTAGCCGGAGCAGGCATCCAGGAAGCTCATTCTGGCGGCCCCGGCCGTAGAGTCCACTATTTGATCGATTTTGGGCAAGGGGAAAGGATCCTTTGGGCAGGCCTTGTTGAGGCTCGTATAATCGATGCACACTCTCAACTTTCCGTTCTTTTTGGGGACCACTACGGGATTGGCGAGCCATCTGGGGTAATAAATCTCCCTGATGGCCCCAGCCAGAAGAAGCTTCTCTACTTCCTCGTTTATGGCATCGGCATGCTCTGGACTGACACGGCGCCCCTTTTGCATCACGGGCTTGGCATCCGGGTTGACGTTTAATTGGTGGCAAGCGAGGTCGGAACTGATGCCTGGCATCTCGCTTGGACCCCACGCAAAATTGTCGAGGAATTGGAGAAGGAGTTCGACGAGGTCGGTGACCTCAGGTTTGGTAAGCTTTTCTCCCACCATAAAAAAGTGGTCCTCGTCATACCCCGGGATTCGGATCTTCAGCAGTCCCTCCTCTACCTTGTCTTCGGCCTCAGGCCCCATCTTTTTGTTTAGTTCCCTCAGCAGCTTAGGGTCCTCTGCCTCGATGTTCATGGCACTTTGGGTCGACACCATCTTTTTGCCGGAATACACGGCCATGGCACAGCTCCGTGAGACTTTCTGGTTTCCCGAGATGGTTTCCACACCAAAACCAGCTGGATACTTAACCTTTTGGTGTAAGGTGGAGGAGACTCCATCCATTCCATGGAGCCACGGGCGCCCCAATATCACGTTGTAAACAGAGGGGACATTCACCACCGTGAACTCCACGCTCATAACTTTCGTACCAGTTTTCACGGGCAAGGTTATGTTACCTTTGGGCCGGACCGCCTCCGAGTTGAATCCGTACAGAGGAGGAACGTCGGTTTCCAACTGTTCCTCTTTGAGTCCCATCTTTCGAAAGAGGTCTTCAAAGAGTATGTTGACCGACGCTCCTTGATCAACGAGGATCCGTCCTACTGCGCATAGGCCTATCTGTGCCGAGATGACGAGGGCATCATTGTGGGGCACGTCCACCCCCACCAGGTCGAAGTCGGTGAAGCTTACATCCGGCTTGGAATTGCGCTTATATTTTTTCCGAGGGCTTGAGCTTTCTGCGAGGCAGACGTGCTGCTTCATCAATGCTTCCCGTGCTGAGGTTCTTTCTGCCCCATTCTGGATTGATCTTTTGGGCCCAGAGTGAATGACATGACAGATCATCACAGGTGGGGGGAGGTCCCGCTGGCTCTCGTCGACCCTTTCTCCATCTCGGTCAGACTCTCTTCGTGATTTGACATATTTATCCATCAGGCCATCCCGGACCCATCCCTCGAGCCTGGCTTTCAGGCCATGGCACTCGTTGGTATGATGGCCTCGACCCCTATGGTATTCACATATTTTGTCGTTAGGCCCAGGGGCCGGCTCGTTCCGTAGCGGGAGAGGCCAAGAGAAGAAAGGCTCGTTCTCAATCTGGTTAAGAAGGTCGACGAGAGGTAGGCGAAAGGTAGTGGAATAGGCAGCGCCCGACCCCGAGGCGACAGGGGTTTGATGCCCAGGTTGGGGATCCTCTTTTCTTCTTTTCGGGGCCGGTTGAGGGTTTCTTCCCGTTCGTGGCCGCTCCATCCTTTCCGCTATAGGCCGGTTTCTTCGAGGGCTCGTCGTGATGAACCGATCCCTTGGCTGGTCGATAAGAGCTACGGAGCGCGTTGCCCCAGCCGACCTCATGTCCTTCTCTATGTCAATGTGCTGCTTTATGAGGGATCTGAGCTGGGGGACGGAGCTGGGTGGAGTCGCTATCATCTCGTTTCGGATTCTGCTGCCCACGACCATATTTTGTCTGAAAGCAGCTATAGCGGTGGAATCGGGGCAGTCCGCGCACTCCGCGTGTTTCAACCAGAACCGACTATCGTAGTTCTCAAGGGTTTCTTTTGATTGGACCCTCACTTGATAAAGCTGTTCCGGCTGAGTAACCCTCTCTTTCAAGTTTATGAACCTATGAGCAAAGTCGTAGGCTAGATCGTCCCAACAATGGACGGAGTTGGCAGGCAGGGACTGGAACCATTTACTAGCAAGCCTCCCCAGGCTGGCGGGAAAGCACCGGCACATCAGTTGGTCGAGGTGGGACCAATGGTTCATCTGATATCGATAGTGGCGAAGGTGAGCTTCCGGATCGGAGTCTGCATTGAAGGTCTGGAAGACGGGGGCGACGAAGTTTCTGGGGGGAGCACTGTACTCGATATCATCCGAGAACGGGGTGCTACGGGTGGAGGCTACGATCTTCATTGCTGCCTCACCGGCCGCATCGTGTCGTCCACGGCGTCCCCGCCTTCGCGTTCGGGGAGATTTGTTAGTTCGGGCTCGACTCGATTCCGGTCGCGAGCTTCGGCTGTCCTCGTGCCTATGGAGTCGGGAATGTATACTTCGCTCGTCGTTTCGACGGGAACTCCCTTCGCGGGAGTGCTCCGACTCCTCACCCCTAGTTGGCTCCCTGGGAGTCTCTAGGGGGGGTCGTCGGCGGGGTCCTAGACGGGACATCACACTCTTAGTGGGTCTGGGGGCCGGTTCGCCTTGGCTTACGTCTTGGAGGACGGGCTCGGGCTCCGGTGCCATCAGCGTGGCTATCAGTGCCTTCTGGGCCGCAAGCGCGACGAGTTCCTTCTGATGGATATCGAGCATCATTTCGGTCAGTTCGGTTCGCGTTCGGGGGGTCGCAGCTATTGCCGTTAAGGGGGTCGGACCACTCGTACCCGCGGTTCTGGGAGTCTCATCAAAGGAGAGTGTCCTCGGCATTCCGAGGACGTGAGGGGGTCGGGACGACGGAGTATCGAAGCGATTGTTGCCAGACATGTTTTATTTAGGTCTCGTGTGTCGGAGCTAACGCGTTTTTCGGTTTCCCACAGACGGCGCCAATTGGCGAGCCTGATTTTCTTCCCAAGCTCGGCTTAATCAATTCGCGTCGGCTCCGATCTTCCAAGGTATCCGGAGTAATATACGTCGGCTAGGGTGACAAGGTGGCCTTCGTGCCTGCGCAAGAAACAAACAGGGGCCCGGGGTAGGTACCGGGTTTTCCCTCTCCAACGATCAAGTCAGTATCGGAGTTAACTGAAAGTAGGAATATAGTTTAGGGGGAGGGACCGGGCCGGTTACAAGTTGTTGTATCGAGTGGTACAGACGGTGTTCAGGGGGGGTCCGGGTTGTTTAAGCTTTATCTCTCCTCTCTGTCTTTGTGCGTCCCCTCTAAGTGGTATTAGTGGGGGTATTTATAGTGTGATCAGAGGCGTATTAGCCCTTGGATCACTGTACTGTAAGATGTTGATCCAACGGCGTCAGGTCATTTATGACTCTGACAAGGGTACTGTCCTCTTCCGGGGCCCACAGGGAGGTGGCCTGTGATTGGGCCACGTCGATGAAACGCCAGGAGGGTCCCCCAGGGGGGGGTCAGCAGCATTAATTGGGGAAGCGTACTCGATACGCTTCTTTGGACCGGCCTAGCTTCACCCCGTTTGGTGTTGAGCCGGGGTGATGATACATCCGCTGTACAGGGGCCCGGATTGTTTCTTTCTGTGGTGATATCGGTCCGGACGAGGGGACACTGACATTCCCTCGCCAAAAAGTAACATATATATATATATATATATATATATATATATATATATATATATATATATATATATATATATATATATATATAATTGTTTACTTAGTGTGATAACAATTAAAAAACAAAACCTAATACCACTATCGCACTATATATATATTTGATAATCAACTTCTCATTTCTCATTTAATTATTTACTTCCTTATTTTTAAGATATTGGGACCCTATCTATTTACATGTAACTTTTATCGTCAAATACCTCATGCATGTTGAAATTCAAATTTTAAAAGTTTATTCATATGATTAACTTTTAAAAAATTCAATTCCAATTTTTTTAAAAAATTCGATTCCAACTATTAAAAAAATTCGATTCCGACATGTTAGATATGAGTTATTTATCGATTAAAATTTAGGTTTAATTTTCTCTCTCTCTATCAATTTGATAGATACGGAGTAGTTCATACTTGGACTTATAGAATCTTTTCAAGAATTCATTTCTAACTAAAAGAGATGGCCCAATCCACACGGTACAATTAAATGACAAGACATTACCATTCTGTTGGTTAGGTATAGCAATGTAACGTTTTGGTGATATTATTTTGTAATGAAATGATTTATCAACTCGATGGTAAGCAAGCATCTTTGGCAAGCCATGACAAAAGTCTTAATCTGATTGTACCATACCAACAATCCAGTCGAAGACAAATAATTACACAACAGAAATAAGGATTAAATTACATAAATTAAGCAAGAGAGAATAACATCAACTTATTAAATGATTACAACAGCTGAAATTCCACACATAATTAATCTCCACAGGAATACTCTCCCTTACATAAACAAGCATAACACAAATTAAAACAACAAAAATAACGAATCTCCTCATAAACAATCCGATAAGCGAACACATCACAAAGTTATTCGGACGGTACAACCATTATCTACACTTCCAATTTGCATCATCATCGTCTCGTCACCACATTCATGTTAGAACCATAAATCTAACACACAGAACCGACTAGACCATAGCATGAGCACTCAAGTAAGAAGATCATTAACCCAACCGAAATCCGGACAATTTTGACCATTATCATTACCGCTATTTTCTTCAACACAAAAACCCAAACCCCTAGCTCCAAAATCAGGTCCCGGTGACAGAACAAACTGCGACTGATCATCACCACCGTTGAAACTACTCGTATCGACCCAAGACAAGTTACTCCTATTGTAACTACCACTCCTAGCCAACAAATTTTGGCCCTCGTTAACATGTAGCCCCTCCATGGAGCTCATAAGCTCGGTGAGCGCCTCCTTGTAACTCAAGCCACCAAACTTGCTAAACCTAGATACGGGCGAGTATGAGGTGGCGGGAGAGAGGGGAGGAGAGAGGGACTGTGAGGGGGAGAGGGGAGGGGAGAAGTGGAGGGTGGATGTCGGAGAGGCAGAGATGGAGTGGTGGCAATATACGCACGAGCAACAATGGTTGTTAAGGGAGTTGATGTAATTTTGGTCTTCTAGAGTTGGAGAAGAGGGCGAGTCGGTGGAGGAAGGGAGGAGGCGGAGTTGGCGGGGAGTGTGGGCGAAGAAGCAAACCTTACGCTTGCAGTTCTTGCCGTCCTTGCAAGCCTCAGTACGATACCTATTGGAGAAAAAAAATTAATTTCACCCCTCTAAATAGGAAAGAGTCCTAAATTTGTGAGACAATATCATTTTAACTATTAATTTTTCCAAAAATCAAACATAAATCTAAGCAGGGCAAATAATATCTCGACAACACAAGGAGCTGACCAAGTATCGAAGAAGAAAAAATATTATATCGCATTATTTGTAAAATAAAATTAAGAAGTCAATTGTAAATCAAAATAAAGATAAATATCTAACATCTAATATATTTTTACCTCTATTGTCATTACTATTCTGAAAAAAATTGTGTGGTAGAATAATAGTTACGAAGAAATGTACAAAGTGTATCGGAGCAGGTTGTTCTATTGTTTGCAACATCCTAGTCGAAGGTACGGGAAATATTATACTCCAATAACTATCTAGCTTTGTTTTAAAGACGGTACATTAAAATAAAAACCCAACAAATAAATAAAAATTACCAAGTATTCATATATACAGATCCATATTGCTGAGCATCCAATTAGTAAGTTGTACTTCATTTGTCTATCCAATTTACACGGAGTAATACTTTTCTTTGGCTTGGAACATATTCGGAAAATGAAGTTTTTTTGCTAGCTTTGAATGAATTAGTTAATGTTCTCAGAAAAGCTGCAACCCAATCTTTTGTACACGGTACTAGCTTAGTAATTATTTTTCTGACAAATTTCATACTATCAAACAATTCACAAAACTCGTTAAAAAAAATTAATTTACCTAGCAGGGTGCAACCAGCCCTCGAAAACGCCATGGGCAAACTCGCAGTTGTCGCCCTTGCTACAGCTACCACGACGAAACTCAGGGCATACACTACCCGAGTAATGGTAGCGACGTGGGTCCCTCCGGCGTGCCTTCTCTCCTGGATGAGCAAAAGGACAGTCGGTCCAGTCATGACTCCGGCTCCGTGTGCACCTCCTCACCTAAATAAAAAATAAAACAATGTCAAATCATTACCTTGAACAAAACTATATATACTGAACATATCAAATCACAACAATTTTAAAAATGTCACGCTGATTTTGAAAAATATGGAATCACTATTTTAAATAAGAATACCTATGTTGATTTATTGATGGTCGAAAATTGTCACTATCAAAAAGGGGTCACAAATCGATTAAACTATCACAAAACCGTCACAAGAGTTTGACGTTTAAAACAGCTCGTCATCAAAAGAATAATAATTAGTATTTCCGTCACTATTTAAACATTTTTTTATAGTTATTCCCGTCACTATTCAAACATTCATTTACAGTGAATTGTGCTATACTTAAAATACCAAATCACTATTTTAAAGAAATTATAGTCTATACAAGTCACTATTTTTAAACAAATTATAGTCTATAATCAAGTCACTATTTTTAAACAAATTATAGTCTATACATCAAGTCACTATTGTAAGCAAATTATAGTGCAAATACACATTCAAGTCATTACTTCTATATATTGCTCACCTTGAATTCATACATACGGAACTGCTCAGAGGCGTAAGGATCGTCTTCCTCGTCGTCGTTGTTGCAAGGCAAGAACTTGCGGAAGAGTGCTTCTTCGTCGTTGCTGGCGTGGCGGTGGGAGCGGCCGAAGAGCTTACGTGGTGGAATATCAATGTCCCTAAGGGACTTGGAAGGGAAAAGGAGCTGGTGAGAATGGTGAAACTTGTGTTGCTCTTCACACATCATTTTGGTTATGGGTTTTTAGTTTTATGTTTTTGTTTCCTTTTTAGTTTTTTTAGGGGTGTGTTGTGATGACGGAACAAATGAGGAAGTTGAGACATATGGGAAGGTTGAGGATATATTTATATAGTGAGAATAGATAGGTTTTATTACACTATTGTCCTTTTATCTTCACTCAAATTCTTTCTAAATGAGTTCTCTAAATTTTAATGTAGACATTGTTAGTTCTCAAGTTTTGACAAATTAGAGCAAATGGATTTGATCATGGTTACAAAATGTGCGTTGCTAAGAAAGTCGCAAAGGAAGAATCGATGGGGGCGGAAGTCAAGAAAATGAATGAATAAGTAACCTCTCCCTTGCCTCTATATAGTATGTTTTAAGTCTCGTGCTCAAATAGGAAAAGCACTCCCAAAAAACTTTCATGTTATTTCAGAGCAACTAGCAAGTCAAGCAGCGGCGAAATCATCTTAAGCATTCGGAACATTATAAACAAAACAAAAACAATTCTATTGTGTACTTATTTATAAATATAAGAACCACATGATATTATTTGTAAAACCTTGGGGCTACTTGTTTACCAACTAATGTGTTGAGACCAAACAAATTTTTTATTCAAAATAATTGAACCATAGGTGTAAATTGGAGTAAAGGAGTTATGCGTGGCTAAAGGACATTAGGGATTGGCATGCAAAAGGGTATAGGTGGCAAAGGGAGAATTAATAGTGTGCAAAGTTAGAAGACAAGTAATGGCTTTGGTTTGGCTTTTTGCTAGTCTACTTGTCTAGTTTTCTAAAACACAAGGGTGGAGTGAGGTTGTCACATGGGCGTGGGTGGTTTTTATTTCTATGTGCAGATTTAATTATTATTACATCCTACAGAACTTTTAATGTTTGGGATAATCTAAGTGTCTTACCACTAAAATAAAATAAAAAATTAAATGTATAAGTAACTATGATGATTTTTTTTTTGGTACAAGGTCACTAATTACGGTTTTTATAACGGATTTGTAATATGTTAGTCAATTTATGACAGATTTATTATATGATAGTTAATTTATGACAATTTTATGACAGATTTTTACTATCACAAAATTAATATTACTTTATAGTAATGCTTGGTTACACCATATTAATTCTTAAACGGAATTTGTTTGTTTAGTTATGACTAAGCACCCGTAGTAATCACTAACCTAGTTATTCTCCAGTGTTTTGCTGAATTAATTACTAGTTTAGAGTAAAGAGAATTAATGGGTATGGGTTTATTCAGAATTAACTTTTAAATAATTAAGAATATTTCTGACTAACTTAGGTCATTTATTATGATCAACATTAATTTTGTGGTAGATAATTTGGCAAACGTCTTGATAATTAATAAAAGCCTCCCTAAAAAAAAACTGTTTCTTTTTTAAACTTTCTAGTTTCCTTCCAACGGAATGGTATTTGGTTGTCACGAGTTGGACGAAGTCGATAAACTCAAATATATATAATATATTGTGAGCCGTGATATTTTATTTGTTTGTTTTTTTCATTATATATATATATATATATATGAACTAAGTAATCGTTACACACGTGTTGTGTGTACGGCGCGTAGTACAATAAAAATATAGAAAATAAGTATAGTTATGATATAAATATGTGTATAATACAAAAAGAAACATAGTTTAATCGTACCTCACGCGTTGCGTGTGCGGCGCGTAATATAATAAAAATATAGAAAATAAGTATAGTTATGATATAAATATATGTATAATACAAAAAGAAACATAGTTTAAAATTTAAAAGAATGTTTAGTTGTTAAAGAGTGATAAATAGTTTTATTAGTTTTTACATTTTATATTTTTATGTAAGTATGGTATTATTGTAGTTAATATAAATGTGTATGGGTATTTTCAGAAAAAATTGATTAAATTTGACAGTATTATTTAACTTGAATTGATTTATTATAATAGAACAATGCTACGTGGATGTATATATATATAGTTTGTGAAATTGTAGCTCAGCTAACTAGTAGTACGTGGCAACAAGAATCTCAACGGAGCGTTGTTCTTTTATAGTCTGATGAAAAGTTTAAGCTATTGGTTCTTTATTTTTCCTGGATCTTAAAAAGAAATACTGGCTTTACTTTGGCTAAAAACTACAAATGAATACCAAATCCTGTAAGGGAGAATTATTAATTAATATATAAAAACATACTTAATTTTTAAAAGTTTGAATTCTCAAGTCTTGTTTAATATGTACAAGCTGAATGTTACGCACAAGGATCATATAATGGGTTACTCTTGTGATTTTCAGCTAGTTATTAAAGCGGGGTTATTATGTGTTTGTCTGTCTATCATATGTATTATGATGTATCTACTATATGATTAAATATTGTGTATTGAAAATTTTTTAAGGTGATTAAGACGTGTCATGTGACATGCTATCAAGCGGTGTCGTTTTCAAAAGCTAGAATTATCTTTGCTAAAGCTGTGACAGACTGGTCGCCAATAGAAATATCAAGTCGTGTTAGATTTGCTTTTGTCAAAAACTATACAGAATTTTTATGCCACTTTATGAATCTTAAATTATATCAATTTTTCATTCTACGATTTATATTTTCAGAAAAACATCAAACATTACTTGTACAAAAGTGATTATTTAAGTTCTCGTTGTTTAGTTAATGTTGTTTGGATATATTCAACTACAGTAAAACCTAAATAAATTAATAATATTGGGACCATAAAATTTTATTAATTTAGAGAGGTATTAATTAATCGAAAAATTAATTATTATTATTTTAGAGAGCTTTTTATCGATTCAATAAATATACTCGTTCACAACATAAATTAACTCATTATAAATTACTTAGAATGCTTGTTAAACTCGTTAGTAAAGGCAAATACACTATTTTAATTACTAATGTATGTATAAATTTTGTCACATCTTAAACTATATAGCAACTAAGAATAGATATTAGAAACATTTAATATCTCCGATCATTTCATTTACATTAAACATCACTGAATAAACTACAACTCATTATTTAACCGCGTATAGAAATTCATTAGTTTTTAAGTGAGAATAATTAATTAGTACATAAAAACATACTTCATTTCTAAAACTCCGAATTCTAAAATCTTGTTTAAATATGCACAAGCTGAATGCTAGGCGCAAGGATCATATGGTGGGTTACTCTTGTGATTTTCAGCTAGTTATTAAAACGGGGTTATTATTTGTTTGCCTGTCTATTATATGTATTCTCATGTATCTACTATATGATTAAATATTGTGTATTGAAAAGTTTTCGAGGTGAATAAGACGTGTTATGTGACATGCTATCAAGCGGTGTTGTTTTCAAAAGCTAGAATTATCTTTGCTAAATCTGTGACAGACTGATCGCCAATAGAAATATCGAGTCGTGTTAGATATTTTTGTCAGAGACTATACAGAATTTTTATGCCACTTTATGAATCTTAAATTATATCAATTTTACATTCTACGATTTATATTTTTAGAAAAATATCAAACATTACTTGTACAAAAGTGATTATTTAAGTTATCGTTGTTTAGTTAATGTTGTTTGGATATATTCAGCTACAGTAAAACCTCTATAAATTAATAATATTGGGACCATAAAATTTTATTAATTTAGAAATGTATTAATTAATAGAAAAATTAATTATTATTATTTTAGAGAGATTTTTATCGATTCAATAAATATACTCGTTCACAACATAAATTAACTCATTATAAATTAATAAGAATGCTTGTTAAACTCGTTAGTAAATGCAAATACACTATTTTAATTACTAATCTATGTATAAATTTTGTTACATTTTAAAGTATATAGCAACTAAGAATAGATATTAGAAACATTTAATATGTCCGATCATTTCATTTAACATTGAACATCACTGAATAAAGTAGTACAACTCATTGTTTAATCCCGTATAAAACTTCATTAGTTTTTGGTGCAGTCCGCAAACACAGCATAAGAGCTTTTGGATGCAATAAGAAAAGTTAGAGAAAATATTGAATCAGATTTAAATTTTAATAAAAATAAAATGACTATAGAGTCATATTTAATTTAGTACTGTTTGTCATTTTAAAGAATTATTAATTTCTAATTTTTGTTGGGACCAAATATTTATATAATGATTTTAAATATTTTATTATTTTATTAGTTTATCGAAATTAATGATTTTTTTACACTACATTAAGTCGGAACCGAAAAAAAATATTATTATTAAAAAATTCATTAATTTACCGATTATTATTATATAGAGGTTCTGCTGTATGTTTGAAGTAATCAAGTATTCAACTGAACTATACAGCAAACTATACTTTTGTCTAAATAAGCGACTCATTTCTGTTCGTGTATATACCTACTTTCTTTCAGCCTTTTGAGAGTCGAAACTATGTCCTTTAATTTCTCCTTTGGACTTTGTCCAATGATGATTGTTGATTTTATTTTTTTAGTATAATAAAAATAAACTGATATAAAAAATTTACTTAACTGATTTATCCCTTGATTCAAAATTTTCAAACAATATATATAGAAAAATTGACTACAAATACGAATTTATTTATTTAAACTTTTTTGTAATATGATTATAAAACTAAACAAAAACATTTATTTATAAAATTTTGTAATAATACCTTAAAGATGCAATTAGTTAATGGAGAAGTCAAAAAATAAGGTAATGTTAATTAAATAAATAGTAAAAAATAACCGCTAGATTCGAACTATGGATCTTGTGTACACAAATTTTATATTTATCATTTGAACTAAGTTACTATTTGTTTATTGGGAAGATATTAATATATAAAATCTTAAATTTCTGAATTTTTCTATATAAAAAATTTATTTTTATATTGTTTAGGATGACGACGACACCTCTTACCTCCACCGGTTCCGTCCGTGCTCCTCTTCACATTATTTAGCAGTTCAAGGTTCATTTTAAAAACTAGATTCAGTTAATTATAAATACTTATATCTTGTTAAAAAAGTCGAATAAACATTATTTATACACATGTGAAGATTGTTGTGAGATAAACGATATTAAATTATTTCGATTGGTGGTGGAAAGTGGTCTGGTAAAACAAATAAAATCCAAATCTTAAGGAAAATTAGAAAACAAAACAAAAATATATTTCTATTGAAGAAAAACTCATCAAAAAAATATTTTGCATGATTCAATATAACCAAATGATCAGCTTGATTACCCAAAAATATATGTATATCCTGATCCAATTCATGTTACTCTCGTTATTCGTTGAAGCGGTAGACTCTCAACTTGTAACACTTTCGTTCATGAAATAATTTAGGAAGTCAATTCAATTCCAAATACAAATATGTTTGCATTTTTCTAACATTTATAACAAAATGGTCCGGATAAGATCAGAAAGGGGGTTCAGACTCCAATAAGAGAGTCCTCATACTCTTTTATTTAGTAGCAGTTGGATATATTTAAAAAAACATCTGATGGTGAATATTTAATCATATTTAACTGAAGAATAAACAAAGGAAATAAAACAAAAGGGATGAAAGGTTGTATTAGTTGATATATTTTGATTTTTATTTCACCATAGGCCAGGTAAGAGTTTTTAATAAGGGGTCATTAATAAAAATACATAGTACTCTCATCATATTACTAAAAACATACTTTTAAAAATTAAATTACCAAAAACATACCTATATATACTTATTATTTTTTTAATTCTAATCAAACCATAATCTAACCTATCTCTCTCTAACCGCAACTCTCTCTCTCTCTAATCGCACATTTCTCTCTAATACACGATAATCGTAACATTTTCTAACACATTCTAATCTCCAATCTCTTTCTAAAAATGACTAAAAAGTCACAAAATATTCATATGCTAATTATAAAATGTCATAACCTAATTTTAAAATGTCATACCCTAAATGTTCTGAATCACAATCAAAAATATAAAAAAGAGTTCATACCCTAATTTTAAAACTCCATACCCTAATTTTAAAACTTTATACCCTAATTTTAAAACTTTATACCATAATTTCAGCAGTAGGTATGTTTTTGATAGTTAAAACTGTAAGGGTATGTTTTTTATAATTTAGTTTCAAAAGTAGTATGCGTTGTTAATTTATCCTTTTAATATTTTATTAGGGTTTTATTGTTTGAAATGACCGAATTTTGAATTTTTATTTTATTTTTTATTTCATGATAACACAAGAGTTTTCAGTTTTTCCTTATGGTTTTATTGTTTGGGATTATCAAATTTTAAAAATGATGGAATATATATATATATATAGTGTATTATTTTAGTTTATAGTTTTTTTTGTTAGTCATGGTATTAAAACGAACAAATATTGGATGGTTAATAAGAAGGGAGCGAGAGAAACTGCAGTTTCGGATAAGATTCAGCTCTTTCTGATTTTTGCCAAATGAGTGCCTCTATGTTCGTAATTCTGTGATAGCATTATTGCCATAATACACCCAACCTTTATACTATATCAGAAATCCATAAAACAAATTGTGGGACGCGATGATTAAGAAATGCCAAAACTTAACAGGGTATAAGATAGAGGAGATATAAAATATTAATTATAGTCTACTCACTCAACATAAAGGAGAAAATAACAGGCCTTGCTAGTGGTGATATATTGTTAGTTAGTGGCAAAGAAAGATAAAAACCATTAGGGATGGCGATATATTAATTGTTAATGGCAAAGAAAATAAAAGAATATCTCAACCTCACTGGCAAGCCTATTTTTCTTTTTATGTTCGGCTTATTCAATAGCTCGTGTCGGCTCCGAGATCGTTAAGAGGTCCGATAATGATGTGGTCTGCTTCGATGTGGTCTGCTTCGTACCTGCACAAGCAACGAACAGGGGGCCCATGTTAATGCCAGATTTTCCATATCCGACGGTTAAGTCAGTATGGTGGAAAAGAACTCTAGTAACTAAAGATGTAAGTTCAGTTAAAGAACGAGTGAGTGAGGTCCGGTTACTTGGAGTAATATCGGGTTCAACGGGGTATAATGGAGCAGACCGGGTTGTTTCGGTTTTATTTCTCTTCTCTCCTTTTTTCTGTCCCATTTTAAGTAGTATTAATGAGGGTATTTATAGTATCATTCAAAAACATATTAGCCCTTGGATCACTGTACTGTCAGGTACTAATCCGACGGCGTTAGGATCATTATGACTCTGACAAGGGTACAGTCCTTGAACAGGACTCACAGTTGGTGACATGTGATTGGCCCACGCCGATGAAACGCTGAGCGGCCCCTCAAGGAAGCAGCATTATTAATTGGAGAAGCGTACCCGATACGCTTCTCTGGGCCGGCATAGACACGGCTCATCCTGTAAAGGGCCGGGGTAGCACGCCATCCATGACTGACAGAGCCCCGAACAAACTGTTTTGGAGGTGATATGGGCCCGAACAAGGGGATACCGACATTCCGTCGGCACTCACCATATAAGATACATAGTGATGGAATTTAATTAAATTAAATACATTAAATTAAATACTCCTCTCTGCTCAAACGAATCACATTAGTCAAGGTTTACGACGTTTGCTTATTCATGATCAGCCTATGCCGATCGGTTGCCTCCCTTGCCCATCAGTAGGCCTTGTGATGGAACAAGCATGTGGTCTCATTGCCGCCGACCAATCAGCCTGTATTCGAGTTGTTTAGCTTTTTGTTTTTTCATTTGTTCTTTGTACGGTTCTCGTTTTATATTTATACATGACGGTTTACAACAAAAAAAAAAAAAAAAAAAGTTTAGGTTATTTGCTTTGCTTACCAAGTTTATCCGTAAACAAGCTTTTACATGTGTGTGACTATAAAACTGCTTTTGGTAGCATTGTAAAATTTGCTAACTGCACATCTTTGTCCTAACGTGAAATTTAGTGTAAATTTGTCGCATATGTTATTAAATTATGTAAGCGCAGTTTTGAAATTCTGAGCTCAAAAATAAAAAGATAAAAAGCACGGTTATGCAAAAGGTATTTGGCTTCTTGTGTTTTTGTTACATATTTAATAAAAACAAACAAATGGTGACGTTACTTTGTTAGCTATATACGTAAATATTAAGATTTTAAGAACCCATTTGATGATGTACACGTGGCAATTATTAGTGCGTGTACATTGACGTGGATGGGTTTGCTGTAACAACATGGGGCGCATGCAAAGGGACTTACTTGTACGGAAGTTTATTTGATTATATATATTGATATAAATTGGAAATTTACAAAATGAAAATAACAATATTTATCCAAGACCGTATACTATCTTGTAATTACATATGCTGAATGACCATAATTTTCAACAAAATACATCAATTTTTTTTTAAAAGTTTTCAACAAACATTATAACAAATTTAAGAATTAGGAATAATATTTTTAGAAACAATCAAATTTTGTCTTAAATGGTAACTTTTCGGGACAAAAATAATCTTTTAGACACAAAAATAAATTTGTTGCCCACAAATCTAACATTTAGACACATAATTTGATTTTTTTTTCTCCAAAGACAATATCATACGAACATAAGAAGACGATTAAAATTTATCTCCAAATACCTTTTGAGACGAAATTAAATTGTCTGTTTATGTCCTTATGAGATTGTGTTTAAAGATAATTTTTTTTCAAATTATGTGCCTAAACGTTAGATTTGTAGATAAAAAATTTATTTTTGTGTCTAAAAAATTATTTTTATCTCAAAAAATTAGCATTTAAAGACAAAATTCGATCGTTTGGAAAAATTATTCATAATTTGGTAGGGTCAAAATACATAATGTGGGGTACTATTGTCCTTTTAGATTGTACCAAGTTTTTAAGGGCGGAACAAGTAAGTGGCAAGTGAGTGTCCCCTCAAAAATTTTAAACATGTTTTTTTTATAAAAAAAATTAAAGATTTAGGATTTTATAAATTAATAGTATCACCAAATAAACAAATACTAATTTAGTTCAAATGAGAAACATAAAATTTTTATGCCACATGATCTGTAGTTTGAATCTTGTCGTTATTTTTTATTTTTATTTAATTAACATTAGATTACCGTATGATTTCTCCATTAACATTAGATTAACATTTTTAAGCTACTATTATAAATTTTTATAAATAAATATTTTTGTATAGTTTCATATTCATATATATTACAACAAAGTTTAAACTAATAAATTCGTATTTGTAATCAATTTTTCTGTATCGTTTAAATTTTTTAGATCAATGGACAAGCCAACTAAGTTTTAAACTGTAGTTTTTTTTTGGTTTTTTATACCGTTTATTGTTATTGTATTAACAAAAATAATTCAACGTTTTAAAATTTTAGATTAATGGACAAGTCGGTTAAGTTTAAATTAAACTTCAGGATTTTTTAGCTTTTTATACGATTTATTTTTATTATACTAACAAAAAAATTAAATGATAACTTAATAATTGAATTCTGGTTAACCCACGTCAAGTTCTACCGACTGTGATACTCTGCTTTAAACAGAATGAGGGAAAAAGATAGTAGGATAGCTATTGGTATCTGGGTATTACAGAATGGGTAATTATATTTGTAAAAAACTATTATAGGCTTGTTTGATGATGTATTTGGAAGTCGGGACCAGAATAGTAGCCGTGGCCTCACAAACGAAGCGGCTGGCAACATATGTTAATTACTACAAGAAAAATTAAAATACTAACCGTTTGTTTTTTAAAAATTGTTGATAAACTGAGCATCGTTAAATTTTAACAACAAAATAATTGCTATTTTGTTGTCAAATTTTTGTTGTTGTGGTGAATGTTGTGACCGAGCTATATATCGAGTCTGGGCTAAAAATATGTAAAAAATGTGTGTATTTGTCAAATATGCGTGGTGTGGTATTAGATTTAATCTAATCCCAATTAGATTGTTTGTCCGAACTCTTAATACAAATCGTCTTTAATTGTTGGTCATGTTATTAATGTTCATGCCACCTTCACAAGGACTTAAGGTGTATACATGTTGATATTGTTAAACTATGAAGATTTTCTTTCTTAGTAAATTATTTAGCTAGATCAGGAAGGGGACATATAAGATTGGGACCTTCGTATAAAACAAAGAATAAACATATCATAATGTAATCATTTCACTTATGTATTTTTAGTTATAGCCATTTGGCTTTCTAGTTTCAAAAAAAAAAAAAAAAAATGTTTGACAATATCAGAGTGAGAAGAAACAAAATGATATACGGGTTAAAGTGTTGAGAAAGGAGGTTACAGATAAATTTGATCGAACTGTAACATTAAAGTGACATTCGGCCAAGTTTATCATAGGACGGTTGTTTTGATTAATTGGCTATTTTTTCATGGGAAGAGCTCCGTTAGGAGTACGTATATTAATTAGTTTTGATGTTTGAAACAATTGTTTTTATTTGACGTTTGCGTAGGTTGTGTGCCCTTGTCGACTATTTTGAGTTTTATTGCAACTTTTTGGTTATTCTATAGTGATAGGTTTGGGCTAAGATCAGGTTTACTTTTCTTTTTTTTTTATATAAATAAAAATAAAAGTGATACTTTCATTAAATTAAGTTATTACACGATAAGAACCAAAAATGGCAGGTACATCAAAATAACAGTAATTATCATAAACTATTCTAGCATGATTCGCTAAACAATTTGGCTGGACATTTATCGATTTCGGGCTCCAGCAAAAACTTCAATTATTACCGCAAGCAAGTTCACGGATATCTGTAACAAAAGTTTCAATTTCCCATGGAACTTCCTTAGTATTTACTTTGCAACATTGTATAAGCGTTATGTTATCCCTTAGAATTTCCTTTGCAACATTGTATAAGCGTTATGTTATCCGATTCGAAATCTGACCTGATTCCAATTATGGTGATTCGCTCTTTGACATGTGATCCTTAAAACAGGGTTCTGTCATTAGCGGGGACGGCGTATTAAACCCATCACTTCATATGTCCTTCAAATCTCCAAATTCATTACATATTCTCCAACCGATCAAACGCACTGTTTTTAAAAGATGCATCTCTATTACACTGTAGTAATGTATGTGAATTGTGATGGTAGTTCCTTGACCTAGTCCGTGTAAAACACATTTTGCGCTCCTTGTTCCCTCCTATATTTTTGCATAATTTTCAGATATTTGATTAGATTTTGTCTTCCATAGTTATACTTTCATTTTGATAACTAAAATGATATTAACTAGTATATATATTTTGATGATTGCATTTACTTGATTACTTTTATTTGATTTCCAGTTATCTATCTATACATCTATCTATCTATCTATCTATATACTTTTTTAGTTTATTTTCTTTTATGTACATGGGGTGGGAGGAAATGAGTTGGTGTTTATTTTGGTCATACCGTTTCTTTTGTCGTGTGTGGCATTATTTTATTTTTACTTAACTGTTTGGAACATGTTTTCGGGGGTAATTCGAACCTTTTATTCACTTGTTGTTTAAATTATAAGTTGGACCTTAAACAAGCCGAGTCATCCACCGACAAGCTTATGTTTCGCTTGTTAATTAATGCTCCATTAAAATTGTATTTTACTCATGAATCGAGTCTGAAAATTAATGTATTGCTTGTATTCACGCTTGGATCCGAGCACGTTAATTTTTTTAATCATATAAATATCATGCCTACAAAAGTAAGTAATTATATTATATTTTGGATAAACACTTCACTCCTCACTTTCTTTAAGATAGTAATTAGACTACATCTGTGTATATTATATTTTCAAGATATATACTTATTTGTGTTCTTCATCTTTATCTTAATAAAAAGAAAGAGTTTTAAGGTATGGGTTGGGCTCGTTACAGCTTAACGATCCCAATATTATACAGAGACTAAACCGGTTCTTCAAGCTCCTTTAGTAAATGATTTAATAAGCGAGTGTAAGACATATTATTACTCTTTTATCAATATTTTGAACATATTATGTCGAAATATGTTTGAAATCATCTCAAATCCACCCTAATATATTGGTCTTATGAATCCTCAAACCATGTAAATTAAACTATTAGACTCTGTATAAGTTGCTAAAACACACCCCCAACATTGTGTTTCATAACATCTCTTTATTTAGGCGACGAATCCAAAAGGATCAAAAAAACATAAAAATTTATGGTATAAATAGACGTCTCTTTGATAAGGTATAGATCATATTTTTCCTGACATTACACTTTCAAGACTCAATTTCGCTAAATATGACAAGAGTACAAATTTTATTTTTTATTATAGAAATTTCTACATATATTTTCTGAAGAAAGTTATATATGTCTCCTCTTTTTATAGCTTGATGTCTGTGTTGTTGAGTTGTGGAGCCAAATGAGTTTTGACCATGTCTTCTTATTATCCCACATCGCCTGGAATTGTAATATGACCCATGTTGGGTTCTATTTATATGCCCCAATATCTTGTATTTTAATTACACCTACACAAACACCTCTATATTATAAAGAGAGAGTTCTAGTTGCAAGAGAACCATAACTTTGTGTTTAGCTAGATTACAATTGTAATCCTCTTTTAATATATATTAAGTGCCACGTGTAGCGACCCGGAGACGTAGCCAATTTGGGTGAACTCTGTTATCAAAGAGTGTGTGCTCGGTTTAAGTTTTCTATCTTTCTTTGTGTTCGCCTGTATCGACCCTAACAAGTGGTATCAGAGCTGAGGAAGATCGATGGCGAAAGAAGACAGAACCGCACACGGGATCGAGAAGTTCGACGGGAAGGACTTCGCATTCTGGAGAATGCAAATAGAGGACTACCTCTACGGGAGGAAGATGCATCAGCCACTTCTCCTTGAGGAAAGGCCGACCACGACCACCGAGGAGGCGTGGAAACTCTTAGACCGACAAGTGTTGGGAGTGATCCGCCTAACACTATCTAGGAGTGTCACACATAACGTCGCAAGAGAGACGACGACGATGGGGATGATGAAGGTCCTCACCGACATGTATGAGAAACCATCCGCGAACAACAAGGTACATCTCATGCGTAAGTTGTTCAACCTACGCATGGCTGAGGGGACACCTGTCGCGAATCACGTGAACAAGTTCATCGACACCGTAAATCAGTTGGATGCGGTGGAGATAACTTTTGAAGACGAAGTGAGAGCCCTTATACTGCTAGCATCTCTACCGAACAGTTGGGAATTCATGCGAGCTGCTGTTAGCAACTCAATTGGAAAGGAGAAACTGACTTACAACGGCATCCGATATCAAATACTCGCTGAGGAACTCAGGAGATTGGATATGGGTGAATGCTCAAATGATGGAGCAGCCTTGAACATGGGTTCAAGAGACCGGGGTAAGGCCAGGGTATGGGACGTTAGAGGACGTTCGCAATCCCGAGGTAGAAGAGGGCAAAGCCGAGGAGGCAAAGATAGCGATCGAAGTAAGAAGAATCTTCGGTGTTATAACTGCCAGGGTATGGGGCACTTCAGTCATGAGTGCAAGCAGCCGAAGAAGGGTACCGGCCGTGATCACGTGGTTAATGTTGCGAGCGACGAGGATTCGGGTGACTGTTTGTTGCTTACCGAACAGAGAAATATAGAATCGTGGATTCTAGACTCTGGGGCATCATTTCACACGACCGCTCAGAAGGATTTATTCGAAAATTACCATGCGGTTAATTTCGGTAAAGTGTATCTAGCCGACGGAGAAGCGTTGGATGTTGTTGGAACTGGCGATGTGAAGATTCGCATTCCAAATGGATCGGTATGGAAGCTGACGAAAGTGAGGCATGTCCCGAGGTTGACCAAGAATCTGATCTCAGTAGGTCAACTCGATGCCGAAAGGCACTCCATTTCGTTCAGCAGTGGAGCTTGGAAAGTTTCACGAGGAGCTATGGTGATAGCCCGAGGGAGTAAGATCGGTACATTGTACATGACGACCGATGAGGAGCGTACAATTGCGACAGCTGTGTCACAGAACTGCTCGGAACTGTGGCATCGACGGTTAGGTCACATGAGTGAGAAGGGGATGAAGGTGTTAGCAAAGGACAGCAAACTTCCAGGCTTGAAGTCTGTCAACCTCGATATGTGTGAAGGTTGCATCTTCGGGAAGCAGAAGAAAGTGAGCTTCCGAAAAGGTGGAAAAGCTCCCAAGGAGGAGAAGCTAGCACTAGTCCACTCAGATGTATGGGGACCATCTCCAGTAACCTCACTAGGAGGAGCTCAGTACTATGTGACCTTCATCGATGATTCGACGAGGAAAACATGGGTCTACTTCTTGAAACACAAGTCTGAGGTGTTTAAGAAATTTCAAGAATGGAAGGCCATGGTCGAACTAGAGACCGGGAATAAACTCAAGTGTTTGAGGTCCGATAACGGCGGAGAGTACATTGATGCGAAGTTCATAGAGTTCTGTGCTCAGAGAGGCATTCGAATGGAGAAGACCATCCGAAGAACGCCACAGCAGAATGGCGTGGCCGAGCGAATGAACCGAACAATCAATGAGCGTGCTAGGAGTATGAGACTGCAAAGTGGGTTGCCCAAAGCCTTGTGGGCACATGCAGTAAGCACGGCGGTTTACCTCATTAACCGCGGACCCTCAGTGCCCCTAGAAAGGAGGATTCCCGAGGAAGTGTGGATAGGAGAGCCTATCTCGTATGAACACTTGCGAGTGTTCGGTTGTCTGTCATATACCCATGTCGACATAAATGAACGTACCAAGCTTGACTCGAAATCCAAAGTGTGTTACTTTGTAGGGTACGATGGAGCTGAATTCGGATATCGCTTCTGGGATGGTCAAGCAAAGAGGATCATTCGCAGTAAGGATGTCATCTTCAATGAAAGCATTTTGTACAAAGATCGTCAAAATGTAGTGGTGGAAGAAGATGCGCTCCCGTCCGAGGAAAGTGGTATGGTCGACATGAATGCGTTTCCAAGAATGTTGGAAAATGACATTGAAGATGAGCCAGTGGTGCTCGACAACCGACCAGCAGATGCTGAAGAGGCCGAGGAGCTGCCCCAAACTCCCCGACCTGAATTGGGCCGAGGTCATCGCGTGAGGAGACCTCCTGCCCGATACTCTCCTTCCCTGCATTACATATTGCTCAGTGATGCAGGAAAGCCCGAAAGTAGAGATGAAGCTCTGGAGCTGAAAGACTCGAGCAAGTGGGAGCTCGCGATGAAGGATGAGATGAAGTCACTTGAGAAGAATGTGACTTGGCAGTTAGCCGAACTGCCCAAGGGGAAGAAGGCACTGAGCAATAAATGGGTGTTCCGACTGAAGGAGGAACAAGACGGCACGAAACGGTATAAGGCACGCCTAGTAGTCAAAGGGTTCCAGCAAAAGGCAGGAATTGACTACACCGAGATCTTTTCACCAGTCGTAAAGATGACGACTATTCGGCTATTGTTGAGCATTGTTGTAAATGCGAATCTTCATCTCGAGCAGTTAGATGTGAAAACTGCCTTTCTCCATGGAGATCTCGATGAGGAAATTTACATGCTCCAACCTGAAGGGTTTGCCGAAAAGAGAAAAGAGAAACTGGTCTGCAAACTGCGGAAGAGCTTGTACGGGTTAAAACAAGCACCACGGCAGTGGTATAAGAAGTTTGACAGTTTCATGGCGGATACCGGGTTCGAAAGAAGTGATAGCGATCACTGCTGTTTCGTGAAGAGATTGGAGGACTCTTCGTATGTCATACTACTGTTGTACGTAGATGACATGTTGCTCGCCGGGTCGAGCCTTGTTGAGATTAACAAGGTGAAGCAACAGTTGGCGAAACAGTTCGAGATGAAGGATTTGGGTGCCGCAAATCAGATCCTCGGTATGAGGATATCTCGAGGAACAGATGGGTCCCTGTTTCTGTCGCAAGCCGAGTATGTGAAGAAAGTGTTGGCACGTTTTAGCATGAGTGATGCCAAAGCTGTAGGCTCACCGCTAGCCGCACACTTTAACTTGTCGAAGGAACAATCACCCTCGGACGAGGAAGGAAAGGATCGTATGTCGAACATACCCTACGCTTCAGCAATTGGTAGCTTGATGTACGCTATGGTGTGTACAAGACCGGACATTGCCCATGCAGTGGGAGTTGTTAGTCGTTACATGAGTAACCCAGGAAAGCACCATTGGAAAGCTGTGAAGTGGATATTAAGATATCTCTCGGGTACCGTGAGTTCGACATTATGTTTCCGAAAGACCTCGGAAGGTCTGCATGGCTATGTGGATGCTGACATGGCCGGTGATCTGGACAGCCGAAAGAGCACAACGGGATGTGTTTGTACCTACGGTGGTACTGCTATGAGTTGGACATCGAAGCTGCAAAAGATCGTTGCACTGTCGACCACAGAGGCTGAGTACGTCGCGATGACGGAAGCAAGCAAAGAGATGATTTGGTTGCAAGGTTTCTTAGAGGAGCTCGGTCAGAGGACCGACAAGGGAGTTCTGCACTGTGATAGTCAAAGTGCAGTTCAGCTAGCTAAGAACCCTGTATTCCATTCACGCACAAAGCACATACAGATTCGTTACCATTTTATCCGGGCTGTTCTGGAAGATGGAATCTTCGCGCTAGAAAAAATTGAGGGCGCTAAGAACCCCGCCGATATGCTAACGAAGACTGTTACAATCGACAAACTGAGGTTGTGTGCTACCTCAGTAGGACTCCGAGCTTGAGACTCGGGGTCGCCGCTACACTGGAAGAATGGGTACTCGCCGACGACGGAAGAGTATCAATTACTATACAAGGATACCGATGGGAGCATTCTGCTCGGTGGAGCACAGTGAGTTCGGTGGTCGAGGATAACTGGAGTTCTTTTTTGAAGCACTCGACATTTGACTCCAAGTGGGAGATTGTTGAGTTGTGGAGCCAAATGAGTTTTGGCCATGTCTTCTTATTATCCCACATCGCCTGGAATTGTAATATGACCTATGTTGGGTTCTATTTATATGCCCCAATATCTTGTATTTTAATTACACCTACACAAACACCTCTATATTATAAAGAGAGAGTTCTAGTTGCGAGAGAACCATAGCTTTGTGTTTAGCTAGATTACAATTGTAATCCTCTTTTAATATATATTAAGTGCCACGTGTAGCGGCCCGGAAACGTAGCCAATTTGGGTTAACTCCGTTATCAAAGAGTGTGTGCTCGGTTTAAGTTTTCTGTCTTTCTTTATGTTCGCCTGTATCGACCCTAACATGTGTGGAATTGTTATAGTCTGACATGATGAACACTTTAACTAACTTGCGCATATATATGTGTATATATATAACTTTCCCAATTTCAGTTTCTTGAAGCAATATATATAGCCATTTTAGAGTTTTCCAGTATTAAACAAACCTTACAAATGAGCATTTCTTATAAATATTTTTTCTCTACAAAAACACAACGATGCTTAATACCATTAAATGCCATCCATGCCTCCTAAAAACGATTTAAACTCTTCTATATGCAAATTTTTTAAAGATTAACCAACAATGAGAGCTTTTAGAACTAATTAAATCAGTACAACAAAAGACTAACTATATGAGTAACATTGTAAAGAAAATCAATCAGTGGTTAGAATTTTTTTTGAAACTACGTGCGCCCCTTTCGTAATTTACTACAAGAAAATGTATGAACAACGACATACACTTTCTTGTTATTTTAATGTTAGATCCGTTTGCTATCAATTTTTTGGGTCAAAAAACTATTTTAAAAAGCAACTGTAAAAAAACTTGATTAAAAAAGCTGGTTAATGCGTTTGGTAACAAATTTCTAAAAGTTAGATTTATTAAGATTTGAGTTTGGTTTTAAATTTCAACTTTTTGCTAATTACTTCAAAATGACCGAATTATCTTTACTAAAAGTAACATATTTGGCATCAATTTGCTCCTTTTAGCATACACTAAATATAGTTGTACTATCAAAAACTTATTCTATCATAGTTTTTTTCTTAAACTCTCAAACTGATGCCCAAAAAGTTATAAAAATCCACCAAAAACATTGATTTTTTGCTTTTCAAGTTTTCCTTGTTTTTATAGCCAAAATCTAGTTTTTTAAAAGCCATAAAAACTAACATACCCAACACCTAATGTTTTTTTCTAGCAAAAAATCTAAAAAACAATTAAACAAAGCTTGTACCAAACACACACGCTATTGCGTCTGTGACTAAATTGGTAACCGAGACAACAAAATAAACTGTTACTAATCTGTTGTGAATTTAGCCACAACAACTATCATGTCAGAATAGCAACAGAGCATCTGTCCGTATTTATATATTTTTTTGTAGTGATTTGTGTTAACTGATTTTTGGAAACTAAGGTGTAAGAAAAAACGTAAACAACATAGTCAAAGTTGTGCGACATTTCTCTAGCTATATATGTACAATTAATTGGCTCACATACAGGACCCAAAGCGCCTATACTTGTTCCTTTTTGGCATAAATCCGGTACAAAAGATGAAAAAGTAAGATACGTGCTCGATATTATCGATTAGATCGGTCTAATTTGTGGGTTTTTGGTTTTTTCGGTTTTGAAGGACTACAAGGCTCGATTATAATGAAGAATGTCTGCATGTGAAGCCAACTTTAACCCTTTGCAATAGACACGGTATAAATTGCGATCAAAAGGGTATTTAACGTTTCTTTTTACCCAAAGTATCCAAATCCAAACGGATAAGAAATGTCATGCAGTTGATACGATTTGATCTGTTAAAATATCATCACACACATCAACTTCAAAGATAAACTTTATGTTTTATCTTCAATATGATGAGAAAATTAAGGATTGGTCCACGAAAACAAAATTATTTAAGAATTGGTCTAGCTATAAAATTTATTTAAGGATTGGTCCATCATTTCTGAAACTAATTAAGGATTGGTCCATTTCCACTAATTAACAAATAAAAATAAAAAAAATCCGAAAAAATAAAAAAATTCCAGAAAATAAAAATGCAAAAATGAAAAAATAAAAAAAATATGAAAAAATAAAAAAAAAAATAAAAGAGGCAAAACCCCGAAAAAACACGATTTTTTTTTTAAAAATCTCAAAAAATCAAAAAAAAATCCCAAAAAATCAACAAAAATCTAAAATTAACAAAAATCCGAAAACGCAAAAAAAAAAACAGTTCAGACTGTTTTTAAAATAGTTCAGACTGTTTTTAAAATAGTTCAGTCTGTTTTTAAAATGACTTAAAAATAGTTCAGACTGTTGTTTTTAAAAAAAAAAAGTTCAGACTGTTTAAAAAAAAACAGTTCGGACTGTTTTTAAAAAAAACAGTTCGGACTGTTTTTAAAAAAAAACAGTTCGGACTGTTTTGAAAAAAAACAGTTCGGACTGTTTTGAAAAAAAAAAACAGTTCGGACTGTTTTGAAAAAAAAAACAGTTCGGACTGTTTTTTAAAAAAAAAAAGTTCGCACTGTTTTGAAAAAAAAACAGTTCGCACTGTTTTAAAAAAAAAACAGTTCGGACTGTTTTAAAAAAAAAAGTTCGGACTGTTTTAAAAAAAAACAGTCCGGACTGTTTTAAAAAAATAACAGTCCGGACTGTTTTAACTGTTTTAAAAAAAAAACAGTCCGGACTGTTTTAAAAAAAAAACAGTCCGGACTGTTTTAAAAATGACTTAAAAATAGTTCAGACTGTTTTTAAAAAAAAAACAGTTCAGACTGTTTTTTTTTTAAAAAAAGTACAGACTGTTTTTAAAAAAAACCAGTTCAGACTGTTTTAAAAAAAACAGTTCGGACTGTTTTTTTTTTAAAAACAGTCCGGACTGTTTGAACAAAAAAAACAGTCCGGACTGTTTTAAAAAATAACAGTCCGGACTGTTTTAACTGTTTTTCAAAAAAAGCAGTCCGAACTGTTTTTAAAAAAAACAGTCCGGACTGTTTTTAAAAAAAACAGTCCGGACTGCTTTAAAAAAAAAACAGTGCGGACTGTTTTAAAAAAAACAGTTCAGACTGTTTTTAAAATAGTTCGGACTGTTTTTAAAATGACTTAAAAATAGTTCAGACTGTTTTTAAAAAAAAACAGTTCAGACTGTTTTTAAAAAAAAACAGTTCAGACTGTTTTAAAAAAAAAACAGTTCAGACTGTTTTTAAAAAAAAAAGTTCGGACTGTTTTGAAAAAAAAACAGTTCGGACTGTTTTGAAAAAAAAAACAGTTCGGACTGTTTTGAAAAAAAACAGTTCGGACTGTTTTGAAAAAAAAACAGTTCGGACTGTTTTTTTTTAAAAACAGTCCGGACTGTTTTTTAAAAAAAACAGTGCGGACTGTTTTTTAAAAAAAACAGTGCGGACTGTTTTAAAAAAAAAAAACAGTCCGGACTGTTTTGAAAAAAAAAAAACTGTCCGGACTGTTTTAAAAAAAAAACAGTCCGGACTGTTTTTAAAAAAAAACAGTGCGGACTGTTTTAAAAAAAACAGTCCGGACTGTTTTAAAAAAAACAGTGCGGTCCGGGCTGTTTTAAAAAAAAACAGTGCGGACTGTTTTAAAAAAAAAAAACAGTGCGGACTGTTTTAAAAAAAAAAAACAGTCCGGACTGTTTTAAAAAAAACAGTGCGGTCCGGGCTGTTTTAAAAAAAAACAGTGCGGACTGTTTTTAAAAAAAAACAGTCCGGACTGTTTTTAAAAAAAAAAACAGTCCGGACTGTTTAAAAAAAAAAACAGTCCGCACTGTTTTAAAAAAAAAACAGTCCGGACTGTTTTTAAAAAAAAACAGTCCGGACTGTTTTAAAAAATAACAGTCCGGACTGTTTTAACTGTTTTTAAAAAAAAACAGTCCGGACTGTTTTTAAAAAAAACAGTCCGGACTGCTTTAAAAAAAAAACAGTGCGGACTGTTTTAAAAAAAAACAGTTCAGACTGTTTAAAAAAAACAGTTCAGACTGTTTTTAAAATAGTTCAGACTGTTTTTAAAATAGTTCAGACTGTTTTTAAAATGACTTAAAAATAGTTCAGACTGTTTTTAAAAAAAAAAAACAGTTCAGACTGTTTTTTTAAAAAAAAAGTTCAGACTGTTTTTTAAAAAAAAAAGTTCAGACTGTTTTGAAAAAAAGCAGTTCGGACTGTTTTGAAAAAAAAACAGTTCGGACTGTTTTTAAAAAAAACAGTCCGGACTGTTTTAAAAAAAAAAAAACAGTCCGGACTGTTTTAAAAAAAAAAACAGTCCGGACTGTTTTTAAAAAAAAAACAGTCCGGACTGTTTTTAAAAAAAAACAGTGCGGACTGTTTTAAAAAAAACAGTGCGGTCCGGGCTGTTTTTAAAAAAAACAGTGCGGACTGTTTTTAAATTAAAACAGTCCGGACTGTTTTAAAAAAAAAACAGTTCGCACTGTTTTAAAAAAAAACAGTTCGCACTGTTTTAAAAAAAAAAACAGTTCGCACTGTTTTAAAAAAAAACAGTCCGGACTGTTTTAAAAAATAACAGTCCGGACTGTTTTAACTGTTTTTAAAAAAAAACAGTCCGGACTGTTTTTAAAAAAAACAGTCCGGACTGCTTTAAAAAAAAACAGTGCGGACTGTTTTAAAAAAAACAGTGCGGACTGTTTTAAAAAAAACAGTCCGGACTGTTTTAAAAAAAACAGTCCGGACTGTTTTAAAAAAAAACAGTTCCGACTGTTTAAAAAAAACAGTTCAGACTGTTTTTAAAATAGTTCAGACTGTTTTTAAAATGACTTAAAAATAGTTCATACTGTTTTTAAAAAAAAAAACAGTTCAGACTGTTTTTAAAAAAAAAAAGTTCAGACTGTTTTGAAAAAAAACAGTTCGGACTGTTTTGAAAAAAAAACAGTTCGGACTGTTTTGAAAAAAAAACCAGTTCGGACTGTTTTGAAAAAAAAACAGTCCGGACTGTTTTGAAAAAAAACAGTCCGGACTGTTTTCAAAAAAAAACAGTCCGGACTGTTTTAAAAAAAAAAAACAGACCGGACTGTTTTAAAAAAAAAAAACAGTCCGGACTGTTTTTAAAAAAAAACAGTGCGGACTGTTTTAAAAAAAACAGTGCGGTCCGGGCTGTTTTAAAAAAAAACAGTGCGGACTGTTTTTAAAAAAAAACAGTTCAGACTGTTTTTAAAATGACTTAAAAAAGTTTAGACTGTTTTTGGTTCAGACTGTTTTTGGTTCAGACTGTTTTTAAAATGACTTAAAATGGTTCAGACTGTTTTTAAAATAATTTAAAATAGTTCAGACTGTTTTTTTTTTTTTTGCGTTTTTGGATTTTTGTTGATTTTAGATTTTTGTTGATTTTATGAGATTTTTTTTTTATTTTTTGGGATTTTTAAAAAAAAAATCATATTTTTTCGGGGTTTTGCCTCTTTTAATTTTTTTTTGCATTTTTTCATATTTTTTTTATTTTTGCATTTTTGTATTTTTATTTTCTGGATTTTTTTTATTTTTTTTGATTTTTTACATTTTTATTGGTTAGTTAGGGGAAATGGACCAATCCTTAATTAGTTTCAATTTCATGGACCAATCCTTAAATACTTTTGTTTTCATGGATCAATCCAAAATTTACCCATCTTTATAAATGATACTATCTTAAATCTGGTCTCAAAGGATGACAAACAAACAACATGCATGCATATGTTGATAAGTGGCAAACACATTAATAACATTGTACACACTATTACTTCTTATATTTTCATTAATGCCCGTCTAAGTTGAGAATTAAATAGATATATAGTCTTAAGCGAGTATTCCTATCAAATTTCTTACATTACAGACCATATTCCATTTAGTACGATCAAAACCAAATAACACTAATCATTTCATTTTTTAAAATCGGAAACTTGTGATTTATGACGTTTTGCATCTTTAATGTAAAAGAAGTGAAAATATCGTTTATGTGTCCCCTCGCATTAAATATAACCAATAGGGCTCATTTCACCAAATAACGGATTGTTTCTCAAAACTCAAATGCAGTAGATCATATTTAACACTTATCGAGCGAGCCTTAATGTTTACTAACTCGAAAATGGAAATAGAAAAAACTTTTAGATAGGTGATGTAAGTTGAGAAACTTTTAGATAGACCGGTCTATATTGTAATGTTAATAGCTCATACCAATAAGAATATAATATTGTATCTTTTTTTAATTAATTTAAAATGAGCTAAGATGGTCACTAATAACATTCTACATTTTTCTCTTCGATTTCAATTGGTTGTGTCACCGGTCTATAGTAGATCCCATTTATTTATAAGCTACTAAAATTTAGGTATATCGTGTCTATTTTATAATCTTGCACATCAAATTACCAATAATAATTTAAGATTGTAACGTTTTTAAATTTGAGTATGAGTCTTACTATAATTTTTGATTTTTCTATGGAGTTTTAACTAGTTGACTCACTTATTCTCAGTAGACCCGATGTATTTAAAAAGTTAACTAAAGTCGAGGGATTATTACTTAATCACTTCCAAGACTCGATACATCGCATATAACCCGGCCCTTATCAAAACTCCAAGGACTAATTATTGCCAATTCCTAAATGGAAACAAAACTCCAAGGACTAATTATTGCCAATTCTTATTTTAAAAAAGAATATTTCCAATTAGTAAATAGAAATAAAACTCCAAGGACTAATTATTTTCATTTGGTAAATAGAAATAAAATTAAAGAGAGCCTAATTCATAAACAAAACGACACCGTGTCATATAGCCGTTACTACATTCAAAAAATCCTACCGTTAAAATCGCATATGTGTATCTATCTATACATACATACATACACAAATTTCTCCTTCAGAATTAATATTTTCAATTACTTCATTTTCTCTCTCTTCGATTTAATAATCTCTCTATTTAGATATTAGATATTAGATATATAGATTGAGGAGATGAATAGTGTGATAATAGACGAGATTTACGAGTTTTCGGCCCCTAGGTTTTTCGATTTTGTGCTCGGAGAATCGACAGATGCGATGAAAAAGGCGGAGCTCTGGTTCGATACGGCGCTAAGCTACGCTCCTTCTCGTAATTATTCCCCTCTTTCTCTCTCTTTCTATATATATGTATGTATGTATTTATATCGTGTATTTGTTCAGTTCTCATAATCAACTTAATTAGGTTTATTAGGGTTTTATAATAAAATTGAAGGGTATGGTTATATATATTTGTTTGTTTGTATTTATAGCATGTATTTTGTTCAGTTCTTGGGTTGATTGTACCTCTCATCGTCATCTTAATTAGGTTTATTAGGGGTTTATAATGAAATTAAAGGGGGTGGTTATATATGTATGTACGTAAATGTGTTTATGTATCATTTATTTGCTCAGTTCTTGGGCTAATTGATCTTAATTACGTTGATTAGGGTTTAATCAAGATAAAGACTTGTATATGTATATATGTATGGGTGTATATATATCATTTATATGTTCAATTCCATCTTAATTTGGTTGATTAGGGCTTAATTAGCGGAAGACTTATTGTATTGAAATTTTAGGGGATGATTGTATATATGTATGTATGTATCGATTATTTGTTTAATTCTTGGTCTAATCGAACTGTTCATCATCTTAATTAGGGTTTCATCAGCGCAAGATTGTTTATTTATACAATTCTTGGGCTAATTTATGATTTGATTTACTAAACCTTTCCTAGTTTTTTTTATTTGGTTTATTTGTCTGATTAATTTGATTGTGTTAACTTATTAGAGTCTCAGGTTTTAAGGTGTTAACACTGATTAAATTTTTGATTACTTTCAGTTCTTGGGTTTATTTAACTCTGTATAGATTGATTGGGTTTCACCAGTGCAAGGCCTATTACAGTAAAATTGAAGGATATGGTTCTTTTTTGTTTTAGAATTTATGAGTTTAGTCTGATTATGTTTTACTTACTTAAACTTTCCGTTTGTAGATTATTAGGATTTCATCGGTGTGAAAGCGGATATTATCAAATTGGAGGAAATGATTCTTCTTTTCTGGAATTTGTGTTTAGTTTCTGTTTATTTTGATTTCTTGAATTTCTCATCATCTCAATTAGGTTTACTAGGGTTTAACTGGTGTATTAGGAGATAAGAACTGAAATTTAGATTAGGTAATAAATAAACTGATAAGAGATTTTTTTTCCGATGAGTTCATTTTTGGGTCAATTTGATTGCTTGGGAATTGTAGGTTTTCGACGGCATGACAGAATTTAAATAGAAAACTGAGAATTGTGAATATGTGAACTTGTGAGTTTATTTTTTGGTCAATTTGATTTCTGTGCAAGTGTTTTGTGAATTTCACATACTTTTGCTTATACATTGGCTCCAGTTAAACACTGAACATTATGAGTGCGTAATTCAGGTAATGTGTGCATATGACTCACTAATTTGGCCAATTCGATGAATGGAGTGGAGTACACTTATTGATTCTTAGTGTGAAATCCTGATTCAGTTTTAACTTCAATTGAATTTTCATGATTGGCTGATTGAGTATTTATGCGTTTATTTTCTCTGGACAATTTGATTTCATGCTAGTTATTGAATTGTGACTTTCACTTGCTTACTGATATTGGTTGTGCATTTTGCTTGTTAACTTACCAATGAATTGATCCTTTTGGTAAAGATTTACATCAATTATTTCAGTAACTTGATTAGTAATAGTGAGTTTTGACCTAGGTTTGAATTAGGTACGACTATAGTTAATGAATGATTTCCGTAACTTGATTGAAAACTGAAACTCATGGTTAATTTCCAGATTTCAAAAGGTATATTCGTGTTTTAATATGTTGTCTCCACTATATACTTTTTTTGCTGGTTTTTACATTCATCAACTAGCATTTCTATTTTCCTCAGAACTTACTGCCGCATACAAACTGAACTTACCATCTTAACACTCATTTTCCTTTTTACAACTCTGTAAAAAGACTCAAACCATTTTTGTATTAGGTGAACGACTTTCACACTGAACAGAATAACTATAGTGTAGCGTTTGGGGTCCACTTGAAGATAAAATGTTAGAAGTTGAAGTTTAGTCATATTGGTGTATCTGTGTGACCTATTCATGACAATATTTGTGAAGAAAGAGACAGACATTACGATGTCTAATGTTTTGCAATTTTTATGAAAAAGCATTTTAGACCATGTGAATTAATGATGAAAAAATTTGAATCATGCCACTAAGTCAGGTTTGTAAATAAGACAAAACATATATCTGATGTTTTGTAATATGGGTGTATCTTTTTTCTTCTGAGGCAGCAAAGAATGTGACAAAAGATAATGATACCTGATATTTTCCATCTTGGGTGATTTTTTTTTTTACAGCATTTATGCCAAGAATAAAGGCAGGTAGAACAGTTCAGCTTGCTAGCCTTTGTGACTTCACCGAAGCTGAACAAGAACATAAGGTATTTACTTCTTACATCGCCACAGCTTTCTTTGCCTATGCTTATACATTTAGATAATTACATCTAACAATGCTCTTATGCGCCTTAGGAATCAATACCGTTACCAACAAATGCATCAAATTCCATAGAAGGAGTTCTTATAGATCAAGATAAAGAACAAACAAGGTATGTAAAACCTTTCGTATGTTTGAAGAGAGAATCAGTTTTTAGAATTTGCTGAAATTGACTTTGTTTCTTATTTTTCCTTTACTTAGGCCTCAATCGTTGCTCATGAAAGAAGTAGTCTTGGGTGAGGACAAAGAAGTAGATTCAAGCATTGTAGATGATACTATGCAGTGTTCTTTACCCAAGGAGATGACATGTGTGGAAAACAACACAAGGTAGTATGCGATTTTGAATACAGTGTTGTTGTATATTAAGAAATAGACACTTAAAACATTGGAATAATTTGAGTTTGCGATTAACGTTTTCTTTGTCGGTTACTTTATGCTGGAACTAGGAATGTTGAGACATCTATTAACGAGGATAAGAAACTTACTGTTGAAATAGAGACTTGCACACCTAAAATTCAAGGCTTCTCTCGAAAGGGTGACCTATCGCATACCCAATCTCAAAAACAAACAGCTAAAAAAATTGCGAGCATGGTTAAGAATTCATCTGCTCTAAAGCCGAAGCAACTATTATCACATGCTAAAGACACCAAACCAGTTAGTGCAAGAAAGTAAGATATTTTAGGCACTTGTCCCTGTAAATTTTTAACTATATGTTTTGATCTTACATGACATTTCACTGATTTTGGTACATTTACATTTAAATTATAGGGATGGCATTTTGAAAAGCGTTATCGGAACTCCTACTTTTGCCCAAGAAAATCAGGCGATTAAACGTCAAAAGTTAGAAGATGGCCGGTCTAGGCAAGTAAGTAGTACATTCTTTTTGCTTTTCTTTCACATAATCATGTTACTTATCGGATCAAGTTTTTTTGACGTGTTTTTGTTTTGTTTTACTCAATTGTAGATTCTTAACGTTAAACCTCAAGTTTTGCCACACAAATTAAGACCTGGTCCCAGTTCTAGTATCAGCAGTTCAACTGTGAAAGCCCATGAGAGAAAGGTATGTATATTTTGTTGCTCTGTAATCTTATGTATTTTCTTGCTCTTGTTTTTATATGAGTTAACTCTTAACATGCTTATCTTTGTGAAGGTTTATGTTAGGGAACCAGCAGCACCATTTGTTTCTATGGCGGAAATGATGAACAAATTCCAATCTGGCGCAAGAAATATCAATCTGCCTCCTCGCTGCAGTTCCACTGACCATGTAAATTCCTAATGCCATCTTACTATAACACTATTATTGCCAAATATTTAACTACTTTGGTTATTTTTTAAACCATTCATATCTTTTAAACTTGCTTTTGTATAATAATATCAGGATGACACCACCACCTCAACAGCGAAACGTAATTTTAAACTTACCTTGACAAGGCCAAAAGAACCTGAATTTGAAACGTCTCAGCGGGCCCGCCCTACAAAGATTAAAAGTTTTGATGAGATTGAGGAAGAGATGATGGCGAAAATTCCTAAATTCAAGGCTCGCCCACTAAACAAAAAGGTGCATTTTGCAATCTAATTGATTGGCCGGGGTTCAATCTGTATATCCATTTTGTAACAATTCTCACCAAGTTCCAATTGCAGATTTTTGAGGCTCATTTACCACCCATGCCACAAAGAAACACTCCCCACCTTCCCGAGTTTAAGGTTAAAATTCTATTCTTGTAGTAAATCTGAAAATAAGAAAAGATGGCATACATTATATTATTTATATGATTCTGTGAATTTTTAACAGGAATTTCATCTTGAAACCATGGCAAGAGCCAATAAGAACTCGGAAACATCAAGTGTTGTTTCAACTGAATCGTCTTCTCATGTAATTTTTCTTGTCTTGTCTTGCGCCTTTAAAAACTTATTTTGCAAGTGAATGTTCCAAACTATAATTTGTTTTTTGCAGAATCATGCGTGGAGACCTCATCTCACAGCACCAAAGTCGCCTCTTCTTCAAACATCTCTAAGGGCCCGACCATTGAAGATTAAGACTTCAGAAGAACTTGAAAGGGAGGAACTTGAAAAGGCTCCAAAATTCAAAGCTAGGCCTTTGAATAAGAAGGTTTTACTTTGATGAAACTATATTATGTTTTTTTACTTGTGGTCTTTTCACGGTCTAAATGATTCAAATCATTTTAATTTGTAGATATTTGAGAGTAAAGGGGATTTAGGAATGTTTTGCAACACGAAACGGCAAGTGACTATACCTCAAGAGTTTCACTTTGCTGTGAATGAAAGGATCCCAGTGGCCGACCTATTTGACAAGGTCTAATGAGTTTTAGTTTTTTGTTTAGTTTAAAATTTTGAAGTCTTTTGTTTTTGTAATTTCTTGCCACTGATTTTCTTTTTTCTTCTACTTTTAGATGTCGATAACCTCAGAGCCTCGCCACGAGAAACAATTTCCAAGGATCACTGAACCGAACCCTTTTACTCTCCGTACTGAGGTATTAGAGATAATAAATCTTAATGTCCGTTATGTTTCTTTTTCGCTTATGTTTGAGTACACCTCATTATTGTATATATCGTATCAGGAGAGAGGCGCAGAGAAGGAGAAGAAATTTGTTATGGAAGTTGTACGTAAATTAAACGAAGAGGAGATAGCGCGAATTCCAAAAGCAACACCTTATCCTTATACAACCGATTATCCAGTGGTAACCTTTCTTACTCCCTTCGTTTCCTATATCTTTTTTACATTTTTATTCATCATTATAGTATATGATGAACGAAGAGGTAGGAAAGAACGTCCTTTATAAGTCGACTAAAAGGGTGTCACTTGTAAAGGTTTTTTTTAGCTTTTCATATATTTTAGTTATCGTGTACTGGTCACTGTAAAGATCTTTTCCACACTTTCCTTTATCATCATAGCTAAGTGTTCTGGCCCATTTTAAAGAATCTGTTTCTACCCTTTTTGTTTATCATCAATACTTTCATGTTAAAAGAGTTTTGAGCCATTTCAAAAGTCCCTCTATGCAAGATCACTTGTAAAGAACTTTTCTTTATCATCATACCTATTGTGTTTTGGCAACTTGAAAAAAATTGTTTTCTGATCTAACGCTACCTTCACTCCCAATATACTTCTCCAGTTCTCCGGACACTTATTGTAAGGGAAGTGGGTAAGGAGAAGCGTGCGTAAGAAGAGGGATAAAAATATCCATATACAATTTAAACTCTTACCAAATAGTATAATCGTTTGGTTGACATGAAAATTTTCTTTTTTGCACAGATTCCACCAAAGCCTGAGCCTAAGTCGTGCACACAGCCTGAGCCATTCCAACTAGAGAGCTTGACAAGGCATGAGGAAGAGATGCAAAGAGAATTTGAAGAACGACAAAGGATGGAGATGGAAGAAGCTCAGAGGAGGTTGTTTAAGGCGCAACCGATCCTTAAAGAGTAAGGGTTTTAGAATTTAGTTTTTTCTCTTTTACCTTAATTTTGCTGCGAGGGAGAAAATTTGCTAGTCTGTTAAACTCCTGTACTTCCCGTCAAAGGCTGTAGAATTTAATTTTTACTTTTTTACCTTAATATTGTTGCGAATCTGTTTAATAATTTTGATTACTTTTGCAGGGACCCCATTCCAGTTCCCGAGAAGGTCCGAAAGCCTTTGACGGAAGTACAGGAGTTTAACCTACATGTAGAGCACAGAGCTGCTGACAGAGCAGAATTTGACAAAAAAGTATGGAGTTTCTAAGTGATATGCTTTTCGTATGAGAATTTGCTTTTGAAAATGAGCTTGTTTGAGTTATAAAACTGAGAGGCTTTATTCTGAAAATTATTATGCAGATCAAGGAGAAGGAAATGATGTATAAGAGATACAGAGACGAGGCAGAGTCGGCAAAGATGGTATAATATAGCCCCTTTCTTTTTATGCTATTATGCGCAAAACTGTCTAAAAAAGTTTGAAGTCCATTTTCCAACTTAATTTTGTTATTTGTATGTGTCCCAAAACAGTTAATATACTGCCCCTTTCTTTTTATGCTGTTGTGTGTTTGGGGGAACGTAAAACTGTCTAAGAAAGTTTGAAGTCCATTTTCCAACTTAATTTTGTTATTTGTATATGTATCCCAAAACAGTTCAAAAACTTTGAAGTACATTTTCCAATAAAATTTTGTTAGTATGTGTCCCAAAACAGGTAAGTTTTGAAATGCATATCTAAACTTGATCCATTCTTGTGTAGATGGAAGAAGAGAAGGCCTTGAAACAACTACGGCGAACACTGGTGCCACATGCAAGACCAGTGCCTAATTTCAGCCATTCTTCACTACCTCAGAAGTAAGTATTGTTTTTTTTTACAGTTTTTGACGTTTGACTTTCTTAAGTTACATTTTTTTCACTTCGGCCATTTTTCACTACCTCAGAAGTATGATCTTTTTTTGTTATTGAAGTTTTGCTTTCTTAACTTACATTTTTTACGAATAAATATTTGTTGTTTCGCTGACATTCTTCACTTCACTACCTCGGAATATGAGTTTTTTGAAGTTTTTTGCTCTCCTCAAGTTACAAATTTTTCTATTAATTGTCGAAATGGATCACGTGCTGCTACAGAAAAACTGTCTCATGTCTGCTTACTTTAATTCGTCTTGTTTCTTATTAATTGTCGAAATGAATAACGTGCTGCTACAGAAAAACATTGTCTCGTGTCTGCTTACTTTAATTCCTCATATTTCTTATTTCGACATTATTTTGGCCTTTTGGAAGTATGAACTTTTTTCTTCTAAAGTTTCGCATTTCTCAAGTTACAAGTATTTCGAATAAATGTCGTAATGAACCAGTACTGCTATGATGGCCACCTTTTCTTTTTTGAACTTTTGCTTTCCCTCAAGTTACAGATTTTTCTATAAATGTCGTCATGTTTCCTACTTCGACATTAATTTGGGTCTTTGGAAGTTTGAACCTTTTTTCTTTTGAAGTTTTGCATTTCTCAACAAGGATTTCGAATAATGTCGAAACAAATCAAGTGCTGCTACAGAAAAAACATTGCCTGCTTAATTGATCTAATCCTTCATGTTTATGGTTTCAACATTATTTTGACTTTTCGGACTGGCTCATTGATATAATCTCTTAACGACATCTGGCAGGTGTGTGAAAGAACCAACAAAGCCAAAATCTCCGAAATTGAATGTCGATAAAAGAAGAGAAAGGCGGAAGTATGTTGGTGTAACAGCTTCGACTGCCGCTTCCCGGATGAGATGATTTCTGCATAAGATAGAAAGGGAAGATGGTATTGTTCAAGTGCATTTGAACCATTTATAGTTCTAAGTTCTGAGCTTATAAAAATCTTTTGTAAATTGTAATTCAAATTTGTCAAATGTGAAATTACTGCATTTGAACCATTTATAGTGTAACAAAATATTCTTGATTGTATTAATTTGCTATTCAAATTCTATTCACTTGGATTATTAACTAGTTAGGAATAGATTTTCTCATGTATCTGATTATTTTTCATGTCAGTTGCGATGCTGAATATTTGAACCGAAAGTCATATTTTACTTGGGAGTTGACAGAAACAACTGTTTGGTAGCAACATTTGGAGGTCGGGATTAGATTAGTAGTTCGGTGAACTCCTACAGGTGATGCATTGGGCAACATATATCATGTCCGGATTATATATCCAGTCCAGAACAAGATAACGATCTATAGGCATAATTTTCTTTTGTTTGAATTAGTAACCCCTAATTAACTTTTCATCCGTATGGGGTGGTAAGGTCACATTATGATTATATACTTAAATTTTTTGAGCCCATTGTGTTAGGGTAAAAAATATGAAGTTTTTTTCCCTCTATATTTACTGCTATGTACATGACTAGACTTTTTCTTTATTTTTTAAAACATAGGACTAATATTCACAATTATATATACAATTTATATTTGGGAATAGGTTATATGAACATTAACTTAGATATCAAATTAGACATTTTTTTCATAAAAACGCTCCAAATCAAGATTTGGTTAATGCAAATCTCCATGGTTTCACGACGGGAACACAAATATTCGTCTTGTTTTTTTTCCGAGATGTATAATCACATGTTTTCGAAATTATGGTAAAATTTAAAAATTCAAAACATGTCATTATACATCTCAGTAAAAAAAACAAGACGCATATTTTGTGTTTCCGTCGTGAAACCGTGAAGATTTGCATTAATTAAATATTGATTTGGAACGTTTTTACAAAAAAGTGTCCATTTTGGTGTTTTTTATGTTGTCCATATATACTCCCCTTATATTTGAGTGTGTTTTTGTACTAAATAAAAAAATAAATAGAAGTTGCGAGTACTAAATCATAAAAATAGTTAAAGGTATAAAATCACATAACCCCTCAAAAATAGAACCCAGACAACAAACAAACAAAACTATTAAATGTAAACTGTGCGTTGGTTTGTATCAGATATCATACCAATATGTAACAGTCCCATAATTCAAAACATTATATCCATCAAAATTTTGAAAATAAACGAACTATAGTTTTTCTGCAAATAATCTACATATTTGCCAGGTTGGCGATTTTTTCTACGAAGTTCTCAATGCAAAGAGTTGTCTGAATAACACTCCATGTAACAACATCTGAAGAACTGAAAGCACAGGGGAAAATCCAACAGCTTAATTCTTCATAACCAACTCCTCCGAATTTCCCTTTTTCAGTCTATAAGCCAAAACCTGGAATGAAGGGGGGAAAATAGGTGGCCATTTAAAAAATGGTACTGAAAATAAAACAGATTAAGTACAGTAATGCATATTTATTACACTATCCATGCAACAGAATACTATAAAGGCAAGTTCCCAAATTCCGCAAGACGGTTTTCATCCGTGTTTTGATTTCAGAACAAGGAAACAGTTTCAGAAATATAACCAAATATCTTAGGACAAAATCACAAAAGCTTCAGAGTAACAGAGTTAGTCACTGCATGAATCTTCAGAAGTATACAGAATGCACCAGAAATACTAGATCCTTTTGCATATTGTTTTTGAAATTGCACTTACCAATTGATCCTCATCAAAAGCAGATTCGCTTCTGATCTCTGCTATGGTTTTTTCCCCTTCCAAAATTTGCATCATAGAGGTTGACATGTTAAGGGAAGGTTCCAGATCATATGAGCACTTCTTCACCAGTAATATGTCCACATCATTGTCCAGTAACTGAATCTCCGAAGCCACATACTAAGAGAAGAAATATAGGAATCATCAAGATAGCAAAAGTTATTTAATATCTATTCTAAAAGAGTGAAATCAGCATTCTCTCATTGTAACTTTAACAAAACATTTGAATTCAGGAAGAGGGCATTACTAAACAAGTTGCACTTAAAAGTGAGAAACTGAACTATCGAAAGATGATATTTTTTAGTTTTTTCCTGATTTCATTTTCATGTTTTCCTGCTTTTATATCCGTGTGAGGATTTTGACAACTACATGTATTGAAGAATGCTGGGGAAAGAAATTCTTACTTCTTTAAGGTCTTCGACCGTTAAGCGAGGTGGGCAACAGAGGAACAACTGCTGTGAACTTGAATTTCTTTGTTCATCTGAACAAATAAGGATGCAATGTACATCCAACTGCCGAGTATAACCACAAAAATCTTAAATTAATAGAAGTTGTACCACGTCAAAAGAATTAAGTAGCAGGGTTATTAGAAACTGAAACGGCAGGATTAAGTAAGAAGTTTGATTATCAGTTAATTCTGCGAGTATATATATACATATATATACACACACATACACGTACAAATATAAATATAAATTTATCATAATTTTTTTCTAACTAACTTTTAGCCTCAGACTTACTTTGGTCGTAATTATTCGTTGTCAGCACTAAGGCGCCTGAATCTATTAGATATGTTCCTATCTTGCTATTTTGTCAAAATTTTAACGGGAGTGGGTTGATCATGTTGTCTTTTATCATACTTATTGCTGATACTTGGAAAGAACCATATCAAGATGTAGAAAAAAGGTGTAGGTATAAGAGAGTAACTGTCAAACACTGAACGGAATTTAGTTTAATTAACTCCTATAAGACTAAACTATATTAAATACCCAAACGAAACAGATCCATACCTCCAGATCGTTCTCCTTCTTATTTTCCAGAAATTTAGTCAGCTTTGACACACGATTGTTTCTCGAACATCTACTGCGTGTGCCTGCTCCTCCCCAAGTGAACAGCTCTGGAGTCCACATCCGCCCACGAGGAGTAATCTTAATTTCGTTTTTACCTTCTCCAAATTCATTTTCAACGCCTTCACTATCTAAGTTTTCTGCAGATAGAGAAGGCTGAGGAATATTCCTTCTCTTATACTTCCTTTTCTTTGTTTCTGGTCTACTCTCATCACCTGAGGATAACTCTTTATTGCCATTTTGATCATTGTCGTTATCTTCGGACTCCTCGTTTCTTTTCCCCCTCCTCCTGGTATATGCAGTGTACTTAGGTAATACTCTTTCTTCGGATGCAGAATTTATACCTTTGCCCGTCTTCTTGCGCTTTCTTGTAAGAGCTTCAGTTTGTTTCTGAGAAATTTTGGCGATTGAATCTTGTACCTGTGAAAAAGAATTGAACACTTAAAGAAAATATGTTTCTCAAAACCCGTCAATGGTTAGATCAGCAGAAAGTCGAATATTGAGTAATTGCATTTATCTTTTTTCATTACTACCGCATTCTGCAATATTAGGAGAGAGGGATCGCAAATTCAGCTCAACAAAGAGTCTGAAAACCTAAGACATTTAATTGAGTCGAATGATTCGTATGTTCTGAAAGGACAAACAACCTAAAGACATTTTTACCAACTATTGCAGATTATCTTGAAGGGAATCCACTGTTACTTAATTAGAGGCATAGCCGTCACTTTCAAGAAATGACTGGGGTATTTTGTCTATACTTCTAAATTTTGAAAAGTCACTTTTTTCTCTGTTACATGAATTTTCTTATAAAAACTTTCATCCATTAATATTACAAATCGTGCAGGAATAATTTAATCACACATTTTCAAGTCTAACCTGTTTATTGCGAGCCTTCGCCTCCTCATCAGATTCCAGTTCCTGAGGGCATAAATTAGCCAAATAATTCGTAGTTATAATTATGAAGTATGAGACCATTAAGAAGGAGAAGGAAAAGTAAAGAGGCCTTTTATAGCATTATACTAATACAGTTGTACCTCCTTCTCAAACTTCTCAACATCATCAAACAGAGACTCAATGAATGCATCAAATCTCGGGTCATCTCTTAAAGAACGCCTACTCGCGCAATGCTTGCGACAAGCAGGGCACTCATTATTACTGTAGAAAAATCAAGTAGATGAAAAGATGAATCAGATTTTTCTCAAATACATCATAGTTAAAATCTAATAAGAAATCATAAAGCAATAAATCTCTTCCGTACCCTAAACGCATGGATTGTTCAATGCACGTTCTACAAAAACGGTGCAAGCAGTCCATCATGGTTCTCGTGTTCTTTATAATACCTGCAAAAAAAGAGATGAAACCACTTACTTTGACAATTTAGTTAACGTGATTGCAACCATACACACACACCCATAAAAAGATAAAACACCAAATCCACAGAAATGTGCCCGAAATAGGTTATTACTGAAAGCTCACAGAATTGATAGACCCCAATACTGATTGAGTCAACCAAAGCCAAAATAATTTTATTACTGTAATTTTGTGACTTAATAATTAGCCTTCTTAGCCCAAATATAGAAGTATAAACAAAAAGTGCCCCAAATATAGGAGTATTTTAGTTTACATAAACTTATCCGCCTGTACAGAGACAAAAAACTGACTATATGTTTCTATAGCAAGTACCTGGTTTTGACTTTACCATGAATAAGTACAGATATTGCATACTTCCTTTTTTTTTAAACATATACTATACTAGAAGCTTTAAAGTATAGCAGGAGATCATCGAACTGTGGTAAGATAGTAGAGAGGGAGAGAGAGATAAGAGACAAAGGAAAAAACCACGAAACATCATCGGCAACATTTTATAGTACCACGGAAGGATAATGATATTTCACAGTTGACATATTTTGGCTATTTAGCTCGCTAAGTGGCCAAACCACTTCTGAACATCAATTGGAAAACAATGTTCCGAAGATATAGGCATGCAGCTTATATTTTAAATTACAATGTACACTGCATTTCCAGTATTTAAGCAAGGCAGTTAGAAAAGCATACTTATTAATGGAATTATCATAAGAAATAAAACATCTTGGGCATAGTATCAGGTTGTAAAACTGAGATTACTAAACTTCAAGTATGAATAGAATTATCACCAGAAAGTTAACATCTTGGGCAAAGTAGCAGATTGTATAACTTAGATTACTAAACATAATCACAAGCTGGTAAAAGAAAAGTAACAGAGAAAACGTATAATACCAAGACATATTGGACATTGCACATTGACACGGATAGTCGACAGATCCACCGTTACCCATCTGCAATATAAATTAAATGCAAAATTTTTAATCATCAATTAATGAGATGAACAGAAAATGTGCGCCACATAATCATCATCATGAGCAAACTATTTAGGATAAATGAGCAATAACTCACACATGCAATAAAAATTACAGATGCACATACTGGGAAAGCATTGCCTTTGTGTTACAGAGTTGATTAACCTCATACTCTTATGTTTCGATAGTGTCCGGCTAGGCAAAATGCTCATCTTATCAAGGGATTAGAGCTTGGGTATCAATATGCATCATATAACCTTTATTATGATATAGCATGTAGTAAATTGTCCAAACAAAGTGGATTATATGAGCAGTAACAAGAAATAGCCTTTGCATATAATAACAGATTAAAAACTGCTTCTCGAAGTAATTTTACTCCGTTTTCTAATATGAGTTACAGCTTCACAAAGCTCATAATCCAAATGTAATTTGATCCAATGAATCTTGATTTTAACGATCGCCATAATGCCAATACAAAATAATGTGCTATTACGGAAAGCTATCTCAAGAGGTCTTTTAACAAGTGAAGCGGTTGCTGTGACTATAGACAACTTTAAGCAATAAAGCGTATATAAAAAAAAAACGCAATGCAAATCCTAATTACGCAGTAGGAAAAATATTTCATAATGCCAATACAGATTAAACCACATGAGAGCAATTAACATCAGACATACATCCAATTACACTCATGCAAGAAAACTGAATCACCATAAATGTTGGATCTTGCAAGTAAATTAGCTCTGCAAATGTCTAGAACTACTGATAAAATCCCTCTTACAATAATGAGGCATCACAAAGAAAAAACACAGAATAATTCTACCGTCACTGAAAACATGACGGAGGGGTGAAAAAACTGGGTTAGTTATTTTGGTTAAACGTTGATGTAGCACTGCTATAGTACTCTTACTGCAATGCTCAAATTATTTGTAAGAAAAGCAACTCATTAAGAAACAGTAATTTGTCAACTACGTACGCCAGTGGCAATTCTGTAATTTCGCAACAAATAAACAAGCAAAGCCATGCATGAGACAATCATTCTGCAGATTCGAAGGAAATTAATTAATCGGCCCATTGCACAAAACTATATCCTATATCCAGAAAAGATCGAAACTTTCAACAACAAAAAATACGACTAAATATTGACAGAAAAACAAGATACAGACAAAAAGCTAAACAAAGTTGGACGCAGTTTCGTATCCAATGTGTTACCAAAGTGGCGGATCCTCTTGTTTCTCATCAACCCACTACAAAACACATGCATCAACTTGTTTGTGGATTTTTTTTTGAGCTCTATCATCGTATATATATAATGTTGTTACGTATCATTGCCGTAATTTTGGATTTCAGTTACCAAGGCTATGGAATATCTGATATCTTAATAAATACTTCATATATACATAATTACATATATATATAATGTGTATGTATATATATATATAAAAGAAAGAAAGAGAGGGTACTCAGGCAGGTTCTTGAAGTCTTCAGAATAGCTGCTATTATCAGAATCTGCACAAAAAATCATGAAATAAACAGATCGTTACTATACATACATACATACATACATACATACAAACATATACATATATATATATATACACACATACTACATGTATAATTGTATATATACACACACACACAAGACAAGACCAGTATATATATATATAATCTCATTAATAACTTACAAATATATACACAGAAGACCAGTATATATATATAAAAAAATATATATAATAACATACTCTCTCCTACAGAGTGATCATATATCTCCTCTGTTCCATATTCATCTTGTTGAGCTTCTTCATCTTCTTCTTTATCTTTGTTCATTGAGATTAACTGCTCTCTACGCTTATGAGCAGGCATTGATATTTATTTATATCTTTATATGTAATATGTAATATGTGAATATATATATATATCTATATAGATATATATATATATATATAGAGAGAGAGAGAGAGAATAGGAAGATATAATCGAGTTGTATTAAGAAATAAAAGGAAGGGGAAAAAGAAGGTGGAAATTGTGAAAGATTTAGCTGGCTTTCTTTTATTTATATATTCCTACTACTATAATAATAATATATGTATCAACTCACATTTTCTTCACATACTCACATAAAATATTACTTCATCCGTTACTGTTCGATTGTTAATTACGAAAGTATATGCAATTTTGATCGTTTGATAATTTGTATTAAAATTATCGAAATGAATTCTTTTTAAAATATAATCATAAAATTTAGCATTTGAACTATATGATTAACCTTTGAAAATTTTAATTCCGACAATTTTGATACAAGTTATTATCCGATCAAAATTGCACGTAGTTTCGTAATGAACAATTAAGTAGAAACGGAGGAAGCAGTAACACAATGTTGATATATTATTGGACAAATAATATGGTAGAGACTCATTTAGTGTGGTTGATGTAACATGGATATGCATTTTGATCAAACACTCTTTGACGAAACTATATATGCATGCGTGTGTGTCGAATAGTTTATAGGTAGTATATCACCACTATGCTACAAATATATAAGCATCGGTTATCATGTGTAGATGAAGATATAATGATGTACGTAGAGACTTATTGACAAAGTTATATAGATACTCGTTATGTAACCTTTTATCAATGTATATCGGGGGTATAGCTATGAGTTTCGGAGAGTTTCGTAACAATATGTGTCAAATAGTGTCTACTTATATCATCATGCAAATTGAATATATGACTATGGTGAGTGTTCGTGTATACTTATTTTATACATAATTCGTTACAAAAGAAAGATTTTAGTGATTTATGGTACTCCTACAATAATAGTGTAGAGTAGATAAGAAACTGAAAAACTTTAAATCTTGTTATGGCAAAAACTAATGCGAGGGTTGTAGAGGAACAAGCAGGGGATATAGGGATGATCACCGTTCGAGAGTTCTTATTCCGGCACTGTGGAGAACATATTCACTAGATTAGTGAGTTGTCGTTTTTGCCACCGCGTTTTCTATTTGGGTATAACTTCGCAAGCTGACAAAGTTAGGAGTTCTTATCGCATACAATTTTATGAATTTATTGTAAATTTTTTACTTCATTTCAAATTGAAAACACACTACGTAAGCACTAACTAGTTTGCGTCCGAGAAATCCATCGAACGATCAAATTCATCAAGACACCGCGTAGTGTCGGAACAAGTTCACAAGTGACCGAACTTGTCACATACATTTGAAGCTACAACAATTAATTTTTGGATAATGAATAGCCAATGTGCTACAAAAGGAGTATCAAAATTTTGTTTTCCAAATGACATATTTTTGGCAACAAGTTTTTGTTAATTCGTTGCTAGTTTCTCACAAATTCGTCGAGAAACAGGAAACAAGATAATTTTTGGGGCGTTATGCACAAAACTAACATGTAACTAATTATCATTAATGCACTTCTATCTTAAAGAAAGTCAAAACAAAAATAATTACGCTTCAATTTAAGATTTCGATAGTCTCTATGTAAATTGTGCTCAAGAAAGAATTCCATTAATGATAACCAATTACTCCCTTACTAATTTTGGGTTGAGACCTTGGCGCTCACCGAAGTGAGTCCATATTTTATGGATCCGTTATTTCTCAATTCAAGTAATATTGCTCGCTGATGACAACATACATATATATCGATAATTAATAGATGATGTCTATTAACTAATTTCTTTGTTTTGTATTTGGGAGATGCAGTTATACCATCCCAAGTGACCCATTAAAAATTAACGACGGCAAATAAACCTTTACTAATGTGCTTAAAGAGAACAAAAAATATGTAAGTAAAAAAAAATAACCCTGTAATGTTTTAGTTAAAGTGTAATAGATACTATTGTTGTTAATTTTATTACTATATTGTAACAAAAGTGGAAGTCTTACTAAATTTAATTAAAATAGAAAAGGCACCATTTGTTACATATATATTTTGAGAGTAATTATCAAAAACTAATGGTTAATTTTATTTTATTTTAAATTAGTTACACATGCTCAATGAAACTGTTTTTTTTATAACTTTTTTTATAACTTTGATTTTCACTAATGATATGTTGATATGTATTAATTCATAAACCAAAAAACACATTGAGATTTTTGATATTAAATCCTAAAATATGCACTATACAACACTCTTAATTATAATCTGGAAATACGGAAAATTATACTGATAAAGCTAAGTATTTGATTCTAAATCTTAAAAAGAAAAAGCACAAAAAGTATGGACATATGGTTTGGCTATATTTCGTTAATGACTTCATGCAACAAAACGAACAAATATATTATTCATGTTAAGTCCTACTAAGGACCTTATAATTTTGACTCCGATATTTCGTCGCAATCTAAGAACATGCCTTTCACCTCACTTCATTTAATGATCCACTAAATGGCAATTAAGGTTAAACTAGATCAAATTACATATAAGTTCATTAAAGCAATTCATTCCCTAGCTACCTTTATCAGTAATTTAACTGCTTATCAAAAAGTTAACTCGATTAAAATCATTAAGTTCACTCACTGTTACAAATTTACAATGTTTTTTTTTTTTTTTTTGAAAATTAAGCAAAGTTTATTTAACAAAAGGCTTGATCAATGCTCGAGAGCTACAACAAATACAATGAAAGATAGCCCCTCATCTCAAGAACGAATGGCTTGACTTGCAAGCGTTTTGAATAAATCAATTTCTAGCATTATTTTTAACATTCTTGAAATTATTCAAACTATTAACAACTAAGAATTCGATCGCTTTAATAATCGTTCCCGGTGAAGCTTTAGAGTCTCGATAGATTCTAGCGTTCATTTCCTGCTAAATAAAATAAACGATAGATGCAATGAGAATACCAATCAACGAATTTGACACCGTATTAGCTTTATAATGCGCATTTTACCCATTTCATCCAAAAACTCCAAGCACCATTTTGAGCAATGAACTCGGATTTCGAGAGAAGAATTCGTAAAAGACGACAAGAGTACGAGCACTCAAAGAATAGGTGATCCCATATTTTCGAATGATGGTAACATAACTCGCATCTATTCACTTGTACTAAAGAGTGTTAAAAAAACTCTAACTGATTCTAGCTTTATTAATTTCGGATAAAATTTTATATTTTCCAATCAAGTCAAGCTGACTTGAATTTTTGAATGCAGCAAAAATCAATCCAGATAGAACAACTTAAATTGTATACTCTTTATATACCCGATTCTATAAAGCCTACTCTAGCTAGTCTAGTCTACAAAATGAATCACCACCTTTTTTTGCACAATCCAACTCTTTTTGCAGCATTTTTCAAAATAACACAAATCATTTGTACTCATTTAAATGTACATTGCTTAGCAATACTATACACACTTTGCATTATATCATTTGTACTTATTTAAATGTACTCTTTATATCAATGACGCTTTTTGAAGACATGCTTATTTTTTCCAAAAGAGCTCCACGTTGATGTAAAATGATCGATCGAAAGATATTCTCAACAACTGTGGATGACCATTACATTTGTCTGGGCATGATAGAGTTTGCGAAAAACTATAGATGGCGACGAACATCTAGTTGAAGAGTGCACCAACTATATATAGATTTATAATGATGATGCACATTGTCATTTTGCTCATGTACTCGTGGGTCTCGTTTGCTTGCATCATTTGGATCCCGTAATTAAACTATTAATCTCGTGAATCTATACATTCTATGTTTGGCTACAAAATTAGACTGAATATATGCCAAAACGCTAGGTGTATTCCAATACCATAAGGAAATTGGTATTAGGAATAGTATAATACAAATGTATTATTTGTCTGGCCTGCTTTTCTTATCCCGTTCATAATATTATCGGATTGTTAATACCGGAATTAGTAATCCGCAACCAAACGAGACCATGATGTAATAAACATCAAAACCAACCAAACCAAACAGTTCATAGTCGTTTCGGTTTCGCTCAGTTTCGAAACCATTAAAACCACAAATGAAACTAATTAGATCGGTTTATCAATTTCCCAAATCGAATCAAACCAACTCAGTTTCTAATCAGTTAGGTCAGTTTGATCGATTCGGTTTACTTACACACCTAAGTTAGGTTGGGTAGAAATCTCGCACAACAAAACAAATGTCGGTCTACCATTAGACGTTTTGCTGCCAAACTGACGGTGAACCGAATGTCGTTAAATTTAGCAACAATTTAGCGACACTCAGTTTAGCAACAAAACTTCTGATGATAAATTGAACATTTTTTGTAGTGCCGCAAACCTGACCCAATCCGGATTGTCTCGACCCAAAAATGTCGGGATTTTACCGACCCGGTTGATATGACGACAGGGACCGGGTTCAATAAATAGCTATTGGGCTGTGTACATTTGGGCTAGTGGGCCTAACCCGAGATCCAGTGGCATAATAGTAATAACAAAGAAAAATAATCCCTATATTCATAAATTACTTTAATTTACTTTCTCTCTCTCTCATCAAATATAGTTTTAGTATATTTATTAGCAGGTAATTAACCTAACATTTTCCTTATTAATAAATAATTGTTTCATTTCTTTATCTCTTTTCTTATCACTCCATAAGTTTATGATACTTATATTCTGCTATTATTTTCCATCTCTATTTAAAAAAAAATGATCTCTGGTATGTGATGACTGATGATAAATTGATAAAATAAAATTTTAAAAAAGATCATTTTACCGTAAGTGGGTTAATATGTTTGTTTGTGAAGTGGGTTTTTAGGGAAGTGTACTATTTGTTTGTTTTGAATCATTATTTATGATTTTTCGTATTTTTAAGTTGTTTTTTGTTTTTGTTTTATTACACATGTAGTTTAGTTATGCATATAATGATGTGACTGAGAATACATTTCTGTGATTTTTAATATTAAAAAGATGTGACCTTTTAGTTAATAAAAGAATGATCTTTTAGTTATGCACATAATGTGACTGAAAATTCATTTCTGCGATTTTTGTAACAAAAAGAAGTGCCCTTTGAATCAATAAAAGAATGAAATAAAAAGAAGTGAAGAGTGAATATAAATGATTGGCCCTTAGTAGAAATGATATTCTCTTTTTATTACAAAGAGAAAGATAAAAGTTAGGTGTTGGAGGGGAGTTTTGATCCGATGACATGCGGCGTGAGTTGAGTGTGAAAACTAATATTTATGTACAAAATATTCGGCCGAGCGCTATTTATCAGCGTAAAGTTTCCTCTTTGCCGATTTTGGGTCATTTTATGTGTTATCTTTCATGGTTTCATGCGTTATAATCAGTCTGTTGTTGGTTGATTTTTGTGTCTTTGCGGTTCCTAGTTTCTATTCATCAGCAATAATTTTTATGCTTGCCGATTTCGACATGGGTGGTCTATTCCTATTATTTCCTTTATCAAAATCAGTTATTTTTTTCGATGGTGTTTCTGTGTGTAAGAATTTGATTTCAAGTCTATGCAAAAAGTCGGTCTCGATTTGTATTTCTGACTCTGTTTTTGTTTTTTGTTGTTTTAGGAAAGAGTGGTTAAAAATTTTCAAGTATTAGTATAAGTTTGGAAATATTCACTTTCAGATAAATGTTTCTGGGGTGTAGTTTATTTGGCTCCTTGACATAGGTATTCCAAGTTGTTTTAGACTACTGATTCGCCTATCAGCTTTGACAACCTTTAGGGAGTTCAGAACGAACGATATTTTTGGCAACATAAAGTACTGCAGTGATCTATTCATGAAGTAGTTGCTTCTTGCTTGATATTTTTAAAAAACACTCTTCATCTATGTCAGATTACGTATATGTATTTGACACTTTTCTTGAAACACTTGGGACTTGCAATTCCACATTTATATGATGCCTCAAATTGGTACCAGTGACTTGAGTCAAAATTTATGGCATTGATCTATTAAATAGACTTTCACTATTTATGTTGTCTCTAGTATGTGCATCATATTGAAGTTAATTGGTCTAGATGTGATTTAAACAACTTTGGTCAATAAAAGTTGATTGCATGTGAAGAACAACTGAACCTTTTTGATTGCTTATTGACTTGGGAGATTTGAAGGATAATATTTAGTTGTTTTAGCCTTTCTGTAAACTATGCGCTGACATCAATTCAATGTTGCTTCTCCATTGATCCAGATGAGGTTTTATATTTCTGGTTGTTTGGGTGTTGAGTGTTGAGAGAGAAAGCTAATTAGGAAACATGACCTGATAATAATTAGTTATATGTACCAGTTTGTGAGTTGCTTCAGTGATGTTGTCATTTGCGGTTCCACATTTTTATGATGTGTGAAATGGGTTTTGATCAAACTAAGCCTTAATCCCAGGATTGTGGAGTCTGCTATATGAAAATATATGAGAAATCTTGCTGTCTTGCAACTGTTTATTTTCCTCTGCCGTTTGTTCCTATTTAATGTTATTTGTTATGATGTGTGAAATGGGTATTCATCTTGATTATTTGAGTCTATGCAAGATAGTATAGTATTATACTATTAATCTATCACCAATACCCTGCTGCAAAATCCCTGTCAATGATCTATGAGACAAACCCCATTTGTTGATGTGGTACATGGTATTTATTTGCTATTGCTTACTAGTTGAGTTTAGTTATGAACTATGAATTATATGCTGTTGATATTGGAAACTTTTGTTTGATAATCTTTCCATTACGTCTTATTGATTGTGTACATCTCGATTTGTAGGATAGTTTTTAGTTCTTTTACTTTTGGTAGCATATATTTAATTTTTGCTAATTTGCAGGTTATAAACATGGCAGATGGATCACAAAATCCATCAATTTACCAAAAGATACATGGGCAGTCATTCTTAATGTCTCAAATCTCACCAAATATGCACTCTAGGAATGCTGGTTTGCCTAATTTGACTGGTGCATATGTAAATGGAGGTATTACCAGCTTGGAATATGTACCCCAACTGTCTCCTATTTGTGTACAAGCTCCAGCAGAGAAAGGGATTAGTGGGTTTATGGTGGATTTCCTAATGGGAGGAGTATCTGCTGCTGTATCGAAAACTGCTGCTGCTCCAATCGAGCGTGTTAAGCTTTTGATTCAGAACCAAGACGAGATGATCAAAGCTGGTCGTCTCTCTGAACCGTATAGAGGAATTAGTGACTGTTTCGGAAGAACTATAAAGGATGAGGGTATTCTCGCTCTTTGGAGAGGCAATACTGCCAATGTTATCCGATATTTCCCTACCCAGGTTAGTCTAGTGTTGACATTATATCCTTGTTATTTGTCACATTTTTCTTATTCTTTCTCAGTTACTTAAGGCTAGTACAATTTCGGTTCCCATCGGTACACTCCCTTTGACACGGTTTTTGTCTGTTCTTCCTTCTTTGGAAATTCCAAAATCTTTCCATGTTTCTTCCCAATTTTTTTTTTGACCATATTAGAAAGTTCATCATGTATATATTTGTTTTCTTTTGAACAAAGTAAAGTCATTTTTATAAAATGTAATCCACCAAAACCAGTTACTGGTATAATCGGTAATTTAATTCCCAGGAAGTATGAATTGGAGGTATATAAAATATTACATTCCCTAAACAGAAAATCTAAAAAGAGTGGCCATTGAATAATTCATTAGTAGGAATCAAGTGAAAATTCTTAGATACGAATTTCTTCAGCGGACAGGGCATGAATGGTGAGGCTATTTTTGTTGTGTGTATGATATATTAGTTTTTGGACCTGTGCCACGTCTAGGTCACTGTATTAGTTATAGTAATTAAGTCTTTGCTGACAACCGTTAATTATTGCCTCAGTAATTCATTGTTATGACAAAATTTAAAATTGGCTTGCTTTCATCTACAAAGCCGTGGTGGGCATATGAAATAAAAGCCATAAAGGTAGGTAGTAATAAAGAACTTGGTAGCTCATGATGAGTCAATTTGTCTTAATGAAAAGACAAGATAACGAGTTAGTATTTTAATTCTGGTACTGAAAGTTAGAGAAAGTGCTATATCGGTTTAAGCAAAGACGAGCGATGAATCATCTTAACATATTCAGGACTGATATTGTATGTAGCTTGCTCCTCTGATTGATATGTTGCAACTTAAAATCACATATCAATCACAAAGTTTGTTTGAAATTGTGATGAAATTGGAATATCACCAAGTTAAGGTTTATGCATAAGTCATACGTTCATAACCACATCACTAGTTCCATAGTTTTCATTTTAACTGTAATTTCATTACCCTAATATCCAATTTGTTATCCCGTTTCATCCGTCATTCTTTTACAGGCCTTAAACTTTGCTTTCAAAGACTACTTTAAGAGGCTTTTTAATTTCAAAAAAGACAGAGATGGTTACTGGAAGTGGTTTGCCGGAAACTTGGCCTCTGGTGGTGCTGCTGGTGCTTCATCTCTAGCTTTTGTTTATTCCTTGGACTATGCACGAACACGTTTGGCTAACGATGCTAAAAGTGCTAAAAAGGGTGGTGGCGATAGACAATTCAATGGTTTAATGGATGTATACAAAAAAACCATCAGATCCGATGGTGTGGCTGGTTTATACCGTGGTTTTAACATCTCGTGTGTTGGAATTATTGTCTACCGTGGGCTTTATTTTGGAATGTACGATTCCTTGAAACCCGTTGTTCTTACTGATGAGTTGCAGGTAACTTTATCTCTGCTGTTTTTGATCTTTTGGTTACAAGACTTGTATTATAATTTTTTTTTAAACTAGAAATATTGTTTCTGGTTGAGTTACCTCGTAGGATTGGGTGGCTTTTAAGGGACATTTCTTTAAGGCAGCTTCTGTGTAAACTAGTTTATTTTCGTATGACATGCAACAAAGTACAAACAAATACTTTTGTTAGTTGATAAGTAAGCCTTATAACAAAAAATATTTAGAGTGTGTTTGGAAAAGGAAAATGATTGGGAAAAGGAAAATGATTTCCTAAGATATTTATTTTCTGTGTTTGGAAGCCGGGGGAAAACAAACCATGGGAAAGTGAAAGAAAACTTACTATGCAAACTGCTACCAATTGTTTTCTTACAAAATATCAAAGGAAATCGAAAACGTGGGACAACGTTTCATGCAAATAAATAGATAAAAAGTACTAAAAAAAAACAATAGTAATCTCAAAAAGTATATAAAAAACAATAAACTAGCAATATTTTTCCAGGTACCAAACATGGCCTTAACTGTTACGCTTTAAAGTCTGAGGTGTATCGTGTTTGTTTTTCTTGAAGAGTTCAATATGCGTGTTAAACTATCGGCATGCTGTATCTTGTAAAATTAGAATCTAGCATACATAGTTCATTGCAAATATAGTACTTACAGTCGTAGTATACCTCAACCGCTGTAAATTGCTGAAATTTTTACAACAATGTCAAATATATATAGTTTTTTTGATAACTGCCTTGTTTGATAACTACCGTTATTGTTGCTAGTAATGTAGAAAGATAATGTCCTACAATTCTATACAAAAAAGAATCTATTGCGACTTTTAGACATTATATAACTGTAATTTATATGTAATGCTCAAAAGCCTATCGACTGCGTACATACATTTTTATAGTTACAATAAATTTCCTGCTATTTGATTGCTGCCTTAATCATTTTCTGGCGTTTTCCATTCTCTTTACTTTGTAAATTCCTTAGGTAATCATTCCTCTGTTGATAAATGCAGGATAGTTTCTTGGCGAGTTTCTTGCTGGGATGGGGGATCACCATTGGTGCTGGATTAGCCTCTTACCCCATTGACACCGTACGTAGAAGAATGATGATGACATCTGGCGAAGCTGTCAAGTACAAGAGCTCATTAGGCGCTTTTTCTCAAATTGTCAAAAACGAAGGTGCAAAATCACTGTTTAAGGGTGCTGGCGCCAACATCTTGCGTGCCGTTGCTGGTGCTGGTGTGCTTGCTGGCTACGACAAGCTGCAGGTTGTTCTTTTGGGAAAGAAATACGGGTCCGGCGGCGGCGGTTAATATTAAACTAATTTTAATAATGGTGATAATCGAGTATGTTGATGTAGGTGTTTTGTTATGTTTTTGAATTATTTTTTATCATGCTGGTGCTTTTGATGTTGCTGAAGTGACCTGGAGTTCATATTAGCTGCTTCGATAGAATCAAACCATATATCTAGATGTTTGTTTTAATGCTTTGTGGAATAGTGTTTTCTTGTCAATGGCCATTTGGTTTATAAAATGTGATTGGTTTGAATCAAAATCGGATGTGTTTATATTCTTAGTTCATATAAATAAAGAGGTTTTGAAATGCTATGTGGTAGTTTTTAGTCATATTTTTGTGTAGAATTTAAGCATCGAGAGATGAGGTAATTGTGAATTTATATACTGGTCATTTCTTCAACAGCCACTACTTACACAAGTACAAATACCTCTAATGCTTTTTTTTCAATGAAGGTGTCGCTGATCTTGCGAAAGAAGTTGCTTTGTTAGAACCAAACTTTGTATCCTGATATTCTATGGGTTATACTTATACATACTTATAATGCAATCAGTTTTAGGGTCTGTTTGGTAACAGATTATTTTATCAAAAATCTGATTTTTAAAATCAATTACAAAATCAAAAAGCAAAAACTCAACCAAAAAAATCTGATCCCAAACGGACCCTTAATCACAGTATCAGTAAAAGAAAAAAAACGTGTTCAGCTTAAGGAAATTAATTTTCATTAATCCTAGTTTATCAGGATGTTTGCCTTTAGAGTTTAGAATACTTGGTCTTTAATAATACTATAAACTAAAGGTATTTGGTGCGACTGGTGAGATACAAACAAGATTGATGAAGAAGTACTTAATAAGTTATTACCTTGCAAGATGAAAGTGATACTGAGCAACTATTTTTGGTCCGAATTTTGTCCATTTATCAGAATACAGAAAGCCAGGACTCGGTATTTTTCATTCTTGGCAGGTTAACGCATTCTACAATAGTTGGGCAACTTATGAATTGTACAATAGATTTAACAGTTTTAAGTTAGACTAAAAGTACCTCTAGGCAAAAAATTCTCTTGGGAAGATGAATGTGTTATTTCTGGACAAATGTTTTTAGATTTTTTTGTTATATCACGATGAATGGAAGATCTTTAGATAATGTAAAGAATTTTGCCCATTTACCAGAATACAGAAAGCTAGACCTCGATATTTTTCATTCTTGGCAGGTTAAGGCATTCTACAATAGCTGGGCAACTTCTGAATTGTAAAGTAGATTTAACAGTTTTAAGTTAGACTAAAAGTACCTTTTGGCAAAAAATTCTCTTAGGAAGATGAATGTGCTATTTTTGGACAAATGTTTTTACAGTGGAAGATGTACAGCTTGAGCGATATATCATGATGAATGGAAGATCTTTAAATAATGTAAAGAATTTTGCCTATTTACCAGAATACAGAAAGTCAGGCCTCGGTATTTTTCATTCTTGGGAGGTTAAGGCATTCTACAATAGCTGAGCAACTTTTGAATTGTACAGTAGATTTAACAGTTTTAAGTTGGATTAAAAGTACCTCTAGACAAAAAATTCTCTTAGAAAGATGAATGTGCTATTTATGGACAAATGTTTTTAGATCTTTTTGTTATATCATGATGAATGGAAGATAATGTAAAGAATTTTGCCCATTTACCATAATACAGAAAGCCAGGCCTCGGTATTTTTTATTCTTGGCAGGTTAAGGCATTTGATAGAACATAAAAATTAGACCCGAATATATCTATTTGGGTATAAATCGACCGAAACACTATTAAAGGGTATCCAACGCTTGAATAATAGAACCCGGGGTATAACAGTATTTTCTCCACTTAAGGATAAAGGCAATTATGAGATGACGTATGAGATGGAGACACTTGTCAACATCATATGACACATAAATGCCTATAAATAGCCAAGTACCTTCACTGGAAGAAGGACCCAGAAAAATCACAGAGAAAAAAAGATAAAAGAAATATATTTGTCAGAGCTTATCTCACTAGAAAGCAAAACCGAGAGAAGATTAAGACCGAACATCAATGATAAAGTTCAAGATTAAGATCAAGATTAAGATCAAGATTAAACTATTAGACCGAGCATAAGTGTAATATGAAATTGTAATCCAAACAAGTACAATTATAGATCAATAAAGAATAACTTGTCCAATATTTGTCTTCTTAATTTACTTTAATATTGTTGAGTAGCATAACAAAACCCGATCAAAATTATTGCTTTATCAGCATTCTACAATAGGTGGGCAACTTCTGAATTGTACAGTAGATTTAACAGTTTTAAGTTACACTAAAAGTATCTCTAGGCAAAAAATTCTCTGAAAGATGAATGTGCTATTTCTGGACAAATGTGTTAACAGTGGAAGATCAGCTTGAGCGATATAGAGAATTCCATGTCCCAAAATGTGGAGCGAAGTAATATATTTTACTAAGTCCATCCTTATTTATTCGAAACCCAAGTAAAAACATAAATTAAGTAAATTTAGGACCGGAATAGGAGGGGTGCAAACAACATCTAAGATTTTTATTATGTTGTGTTTTCCATTTATTGAAAGATCAAGCTTTATACAAATTATTGTGCACCAAGTTAAATACAGCAGCTTGAAAATTGCTGCTTTCTGGCAGGAAGTCACTGGCTAGTTAACCTACTCGTAAGAATTGGAATAAGAAGATACAATTGATCGAAAGTAGATACAGTATCTACGAATTAGTTCTTATCTATATGACTAGACATTCATCTACATACAATACATAACGGTGTAAACTGTCTAAGGATGTATTTTTGATATAAAAAAAAATGCCCATGCTCCAGCAAACGGCCAGGTCCAATATCCACCTGAAACGTACGACATAATGTCAGCACAAAGATACCAAGTGCACCACTATATCATGTAAAGTATACATTATATTGGCAAACAAATGTAAAAATATAGTAATTGTCTTCAATTTCTGAACTAATTCCATATAGAATCAGAGGGAAAAACTCTTAAACATGTAACCATCTTATTCCCACATCAAACCTTTTCAATCTTTCTGCAAATCATACGACAAACCTCATGCAAGGCATATGCATGTCTTGTAAGTTTAATTATATAAAGAAGAAATGAGGAAAACAAAAAGGGAACGAGTCGAATGTCCATTTAATTTAAATCTGACTGATGGGTTTTCTATCAAAAAATTGGCATTAGGGATCCAACCTTAATGTGATGTATTCTAGTGACATTTTTGCTGTATTCTTCTGCCATATACTCCTACGGCTATGACAGTGAAAAGTTAAAAGCAAAGTTCCAAAAATTGATAATATTTATCTTCAGCACAGGGTATAGTTTTATAGCTACATATGATATATGTATGCCTCCCAAGAATCTAACAGCCTACTCAGTTATGATATTTTGCCAAAGTTAAGATAAACATAGATGACGGATAAACCCCACTTAAAAGTGTAAAGAGGCCAAAACCCATGTACCAAGGATAAAAAAAAAAAAAAACTATCAACACCTAACGAACAGAGGAAATCGTTAAAGAAGAGTACCTCTATTCACATTTTGAACGAGCCAGGTTTATCCTTAAGTGTATAATAAGTGCAAGTGTGTAATTTATTTATCAGGCTGGTGGTAGAGATCGGCGACAGGTAGGACACTCCATCTTTATGTCCATCCATCTCTGTAAACACCCGGAGTGGAAGAAATGCTCACAAGGTGTCACCTATCAGGAAAAGTTTCACAATGCTAATCCATTAGTTCATAAGTAAGATTGCTTTATGTAAGAAACTATGAAGTTTTTTTGGTTGTATCTCACGATAAGATAGAATGAAGAGTTCTTTTATGTGTGAGAAAAGTGAACTACCTACTCGAAAAGAAAGCGTGACGGTGATTCTTCTAATAAGTTGATGGTGAGTCTTTTAATTCATATAAATTAAGTTACTAAATTTTATCCCATAAACTTGCGCAATATATATACTAAATTCCAAAGTTTGACTTGGTATAAAATTATACATTCTTATTCAATTTAATGTATCATTGCAAAAATTTACACGCCAATGCATAGCCTTCAACATAAATGATTTTTGATACATGATTTTCAATTTTTGTGCATCGAATCACTGTTAATTTATCCAAATAATGACATAAATTTCCTTTAACTAGAAGGAGATATGGCAAGTGAAACACACCTTACACCTTTTCAATTATAAAAATGTAGGCAGTTGCAAGAATGAACATAAATTCGGTAAGTACATAACATTAACAAACCATGTATGAATTGACAGTGTCAGTTTATTATGCAGCCATCCAAAGCAGCATTTAAATTTGAATAGAAAGTAATAATACAATAAATGACCAAGCAGCATTAGATACAAGACCTTAGCAAAGGAATAAGTAGAATACCATGCATTCATTTGACCGCTGAGTGTGATCAATGGTAGTCATACAAATGACACAGTCCATAGCATGATTTGTGTCCTGATCAGACCTTCTGTAATAGTTATACTTCTCAGGTAATATCTGCATCGTTCACAATTTAAAAACAATAAAAAACTACATGAAATAACAAGCATCAAGACGTCCAACCATTAAAAGTTAGTAGAATGTCTGCTTAAATGAGCAAAATATACGTAAGCGTCACAAGTAAATGTAAGGCATGTCGGTGGTCTACTATTTACACCGTAAGCTAATGAAAGTGGCATGGAGATCAAGAGAATTGGCACAAAATAACAACTTCTTATTCTATTTAACCCTAAATCTTAATCAGATTAACTGTCACAAAACAAAGTCAAAAGGAGTGAAAAAGTTATAAGAGTGACTTCTCTGAGTTCTCTTCTCCCAACCACACTTTTCTTCTTATAAAAAGACACACGAGGACCAAATCTCTCTATTTGTAAGTTCATGGGTTCTGATAAAGCCATAACTTTGGTCGGTCGCGTTAGGCTTTTCAACAATGATATAATAGTTAATCAACCGTGAATAATGGACACTTCCTGATCTTTATTATTCCTCGGATTATTATCCTTGTTCGGACTATTACACTTGCTCGGATTAGTATTTCGGTTTTACAATTGTGCTCGATATGACTATTTAATTTCTCGTCTTGATCTTTCTCCCCTTTTATTCGGTGCTCGGCTTTGTCTTTTCTCGGTTTATTTCTCGAAGTGGTGTGCGTTGTTTAGTTTCTCTCTTTTCTCAACTTCTCTCTATATTTTTTGGATAGATTTTCTGGTCCTTTTCTAGGAGGGGTAGTTGGCTATTTATAGGCAACTATGCCTTCTAGGATGTTGACAAATGTCTTCATCCCAGGGGTTTTTCAGACATGGGTCCCCATTTGATTGGGCTTGGGCTTTTGATAGTAACACCTCAATTCCTATAAAAAGTATGAGACGACCCATTTAAGCGTTGGATACCCATTTATAAAGTGGGTTGATTATTACCCGAATAGAATATTCGGGTCTAATTTTTGTGTTCTATCAAGTGCTCCCTGACTTCCTCGGCGTGGTTTCCATGTCGGGGGAGTCATGTTCGGTTTGTCGAGAACGTTACTTCGGTCTTGTCTTTCCCAATGCTTCATTGAGAAACGCAATAGACTCATGACGGTTCCCTGGGGGGCACATTTAATGTTTCCTATCCTAATATCTTTCTTCGAGGAAAACTCCTATAAAGGGGTGTGCTCCCTCCATAATTAGGCATTTTACTACTAATTTGCTCGTGACATAATGGCTTCTTCAGGTTCTACTGGTGAGAGCTCCTTTAATTATATTTCATATTTAGAAATGGAAATCAAGAAATCTCGTACCGCGAATAAGAAACTCGTGGCCAAGGTTTCAGACTACAAGAAAAGGTTGTCTGACATGGATTCTGATCATCATGTGACGATGGCCGATCGGGATTGGGCTTACGAGCATATAAAGAAGCTCGAGGCTAATCTGGCTAAGCAGAAGGCAGCAAAAAGGGCCTATAAGCTTGCCTTCAAGGAGTTGCACGCTCGGTCTAAACCGAGTTCGGATGACGATGAAGAAGGCTCTTCCTCGAAATAATTAGTTTTTTGCGATTTCTGTTGTAATTTCTTTTGAATGGGGAGTCTTCTCCTCAGTTGTAATCGAAGTTTTTGAAATTAATAAAATATTTCCCTATCCTTGTTCTTGTCTGTTCATCTTCTTGATATCTTTTTGGATGACTTTAATTGGGTTTGGAACTGTAGTTAATTCGCCGTAAATGCTCTTGGGAAGTTCAAGAGGTTGTATTTCTTCGAGATGACCTTTGATCTACTCCTTGTTTCTTCTTATAAAAGGGGACTGTCCCTGTATTCTTTATGCAATTCATTCTTTATTAACGAACAAATGGCTTCTCCTCTTGAAAACTATGGTGACAACCTTCCTGAATATGTTGCTCGTCTGGAAGAGGAAGTTCAGAAGGTGCGTTATCTCGAGAAGAGGGTTGCCCGGCTATCGGTGGAAGCTCGTCGGGCCGCCGAACTAGACGAGCGATTGGATGCCCTGGAGAAGGAGCACCAGAGGTCTTTGCTCGACAGTATTCGCGCTCGTGCTCGGATCAAAGAGCTCGAGGCCTCCAGAGATAGGCAACTTGCTTCCAAGAGGGCTTACAAACTGGCCCTTAAGGAAGTGTATGCTCGGTCGAAAAGGAAGCCAAATGACGAAGCGGGCCCTTCTACGAAATGATTTTATCGTTTTTATTTATTTATTGTATTTCCTTTTATTGCTTCTTTTGTAACGAAGTACCAATTAATCAATAAAGACTTCTTTCTCTTGTTTATATCTGAATTACTTTCCCAATGCAATTTCTTATGACTGCGCACGCTTGTGGCCTCATCAATGCTTTTTCTTGGGCCTAGCGTTTGACCTTATCCATTGGACCTTCTTACTCTTTATATCTGGGGACCAATAGGATTTCTTGAGCCTTGTGCATAAAAATCTTATTCACCAGAGTTTTCTTGATCTCTGTACAAAAGATCTTAGATATTTATTTGAACCTAATGCCTTTCCCCAGAAATGACGCGTGTTTCAATGCCATTATTACTTGCCCTCTTTAAATATTGGTAAAAATCCAAGCGTTTTGTGAACAAGAGTGGCTTTTAATTACTCACGCTTTTTTAGAACCTTTGGGGAATCCAAACGTTCTTTCTTGAACAGACACATCTTTTAATTGCCATCGCTTCTTAGTACCCATTGGCGAACGGTTGCGACTCTCAATACCAGCCCTCATCTAATTGATCTATAAATACCTGCTTACAGCATGGTTACATCCACGATTCTCATCATATTATTTTCCCCCATATATAGACCCTCATCTTATAATTTCCCTAAAATGTCTGGTCCTTTCACCCTATCAACATTAGCTTAGCAAGTCGAGGCTTTTGAAGCCTCTTATAGCCATGTACAAAGGCTGTTGAGGGATGACGAGGAGGAACTGAAGGTGATGCGTTATCACCATACCGAGATGGTTCGGGAATTAACTTGGCTAAGATCCGAACTGGCTTATAGCCGACGTGCTCGTCAGGCTCTAGTCGAAGAGAATGAGATGCTAAGGGGGAACCCGACACTGAGGGACAGGGATGTCTCTGCCGGGCCCTCTCATCGATACCGATCGACTTCCCCCTAACCTTCCCCCTTCTTTTTTTATCTCTCTGTTTTTCCCCATCTTTTCCCATCTCTTTCTTTTTCTTCTTTTTATTTCTCAGTTTCCCTCATTTCTTCCTCTTCCTCTTTTGTGTTTTTTTTTTTTTATACTATGTTCTCTCTACTTTTCATTCTTTTCTTTTTCCCTTTCTTTTTCGTTTCATTGACTTCCTTTTTATTTGTCTGTTTCCTTCATTTCTTTATCTTCTTCTTATCTGTTTTTCTTCTGTGCCTCCTCTTTCTTTTTCTTCATCTTCTCTCCCATCACTCTTTTTCTTTTTTCTTCTTTTTTGCACCACTATGATGTAACAATCAGCCCTGTGATCCTAAGGGTTTTGTGTTACATCTAGGGTTTTTGCCATTTTTCTTTTCGACTCTTCTTTCTTATCACTTCTTCTTTTCTTGCACTCTTCTTCTTTTCCTCTTCTTGCTTTTCCTTTCTCTTTCTTCTTACTTTTTCTTTTTGGCGTCTCCTGCTCACTTGGTCAGCTGATATAGTTGATCCTTTGCCTGATCTTCTGTACTAGCTCTTCTCGGATGTAATAGATCTTCTTTTCGGATGTAACAGATTTTCTTTTCGGATGTAATAAATTTCCTTTTCGGATGTAATAAATTTCTTTTCGTATGTAATGAACAATGATATATCCCATCTTTATTAATGAAAAGTATTTTTGCCCCTTTATTTTTGCACTTCTTTTTATATTGCACCTGTGGTTTGCTGTTTATCGGGAAGTTAGATCTTTGTATATCTCTTCTTTATTTCCTTCTGTACTGTTGTATCAGATGTCAGTAGATGTCCCCATCACTGTCGAATATAGGTGCATGCTCCTTAGTAGGTCAGGAATATGTATGCTATCTCCGTTCTATAAGTACTTCTCTTTTCTTTGGTAGTTTATCATCTCATTTTTCTTTTTGCTTCTCTCTCCCTCAGCCCTTTATTTTTTATAGGCACATGCTACTATGTCGCGCCAGGCTGGTTCTCCATGCCGAGTTAACCCGGGGTTAGGACCTACTGGTGCTGCCCGGGACGAGGTCTCATCTGGTGCGGCTAGTGAAGTGCCTGACAAGTGGCCCTACATTGTTTTGATGGGCAAAAATGTCAAATTGACCGACCAATGTGCTCGACTGCGGACCAAGCTGAAAACTCAGGCGGCCTCTTTTCGAGAATACGTTCGCCGTGCCGAGCATACTGTTGAGGTTCAGGAGCGTCGTTTGGATCGATATTGGCGTGCAAAGGACAAGTACTTCGGCAAATTAAAGTTGCTTGTGACCAAGGCCAACGTGTTGGTGAAGTATTTCCGTTTTTCCCGTGCCAGATACGATGCTTCCGCAGCTATGATCGAAGCTCGCCGTAACCTCTCCTTTGACGATGATCGCCGTAAAGCGGCCTCGGATGCTCACGAGTTCGCGAAAGAAGCCGAGTTCAACACGCGGCTTCAGACGCTGACTTGTGTTGGGGCTCATACGACCAATTTTGATGCCCTCATTTTTGAGGAGCGTTTTGATGGTGAGGAGTCTGATGGGTACACAACGACGGATGACGAAGAGATTGAGCTCGGTCAATTACCGTCGTGCTCCTCCTGCAGTAGCTCTTCTTAAATGAATCTCTTTAGTGTCGATGATCTTCTTGTTGCCTCCGTAATGCGGGTGAGGACTATTTATGTTATTTCTTTGTTCCTGTTTTGTACCTTTCCATTGCCGTATTGCTATTTGATTGATTGGATCGATTTTTTCTTGCTAAGTCATTTGTTATTTCGTTATTCCTGTTTTGGAGATGCTTCTTGTTGATATTTCGTTGTTTAGATTGATTCTCCTTCGTTGTTTTAGCCAATTTGTATTGTATCGCCGCCGTAATGTGGACCTCAATAATTCCTTGCATTGTACCTGCATATGAATTTCATAGTATTCCTAGGCGTTCCTTTGAAAACACGCCATTTAGGGAATTTCATAGTATTCCTAGGCACTTCGGCCATGTTGGGAATTTCATAGTATTCCTAGGCGTTCCTTCGGTAACACGCCATTTACGGAATTTCATAGTATTCCTAGGCACTTCGGCCATGTTGGGAATTTCATAGTATTCCTAGCCACTTCGGCCATGTTGGGAATTTCATAGTATTCCTAGGCACTTCGGCCATGTTGGGAATTTCATAGTATTCCTAGGCACTTCGGCCATGTTGGGAATTTCATAGTATTCCTAGGCGTTCCTTCGGTAACACGCCATTTACGGAATTTCATAGTATTCCTAGGCACTTCGGCCATGTTGGGAATTTCATAGTATTCCTAGCCACTTCGGCCATGTTGGGAATTTCATAGTATTCCTAGGCACTTCGGCCATGTTGGGAATTTCATAGTATTCCTAGGCGTTCCTTCGGTAACACGCCATTTACGGAATTTCATAGTATTCCTAGGCACTTCGGCCATGTTGGGAATTTCATAGTATTCCTAGGCGTTCCTTCGGTAACACACCATTTACGGAATTTCATAGTATTCCTAGGCACTTCGGCCATGTTGGGAATTTCATAATATTAGTAGACAGCATGATAATATATTTTATTCATTCAAAAGACGAAAGATAATGCCATTAAGCAAGAAGGGTAAGGTAGCACCTGTACTTGTATTCGGAGGATTGCCTATACATAGTACTTCTTTAGGTTAGCCACATTCCAAGAATTCTTTTCCCCTCGGCTGTTGGCGAACAGGACGCTTTTGATTTTGTAAGAGACTGGACTTGTTTGCCTGACGATTTCGTATGGGCCTTCCCAGGTAGGGCTTAGTTTGCCATGTATTTCGTTGCGGGTATAGACCGTCACTCGTCGCAGCACCAGTTCTCCTACCATGAATTCTTTGGACCCTTTTACTCTCTTGTCATAGGTTTGCTTCACGCTTTGTTGGTATTTAGCTAGGGTAAGGGCCGCTATCTCTCGTTTCTCGTCTATCATGTCGAGCTCTTCTCTCATTCTTTGTTCATTGTTTCCCTGCTCGACCAACATCGTTCGGAGCGTGGGTAGCCCGATCTCTGTCGGTATGATGGCCTCAACACCGTATGCTAAGCTAAACGGGGTTTCCTTGGTGCCCGTCTTGGGTGTAGTTCGGCACGACCATAAAACGTTGAGTAGCCGCTCGGGCCACCTCCCCTTTGCTTGTTCAAGGGTGGTCTTGATGCCGTCTAATATTGTTCGGTTTAACACTTCGGCTTGCCCGTTTCCTTGTGGGTATGTCGGCGTCGAATAGAATTTTCGGATACCGAGTTCCTCGTACCACAGCTGTAAATTGGCATCTTTGAACTGGGTTCCGTTGTCGGCGACGATAGCGTACGGTATACCGAACCTAGTTATGATGTATTCCCAAATGAATTGTTTGACGTTGCTGGCTTTGATTTCTCGGAGGGGTTTAGCTTCGACCCATTTGGTGAAATAATCCGTCGCGACGATCAGATATTCCACACTCCCAGGTGCTCTTGGGAGTTTACCGACCAAATCAATTGCCCATTGAGCGAACGGCCATGGTGCCGACACCGGGGTCATCATAGATGAAGGGAGCCGTGGTATCTTGGCGAATCGTTGGCACTTGTCGCAACGTTGGACGTACGCATCGGCGTCTCGCTTGATATAGGGCCACCAATATCCTTGGGTCACTGCCTTGTTTGCAAGGGATCGCCCTTTGATGTGTGCTCCGCAGGATCCTTCGTGGATTTCCTTCAAGACCGGCAGTTGTAGCTCGGTCGGGACGCATAGTAGGTGGGGTCCCCGGTAACTGGATTTGTATAGTTTGTCGTCCTCGGATAGCCAGAAGCGAGGAGCTTTTCTTGTAATTTTTAGCGCTTTTATCTTGTCGGCCGGAAGCGTCTCATTTCGCAGATAATGGGTCATGTCCTCCATCCAACCTTGTTCGTATTGTATTGATGTCACTCGGTCTACCCTTTTAATTATGCTCGGTGTTGGCAGTAGTTCCACTGTGATCGACCGGGTGTCTTAATGTCGAGGCTAGGGTGGCCAAGGCGTCGGCGTGTGCATTTTCGGTGCGATTAATTCTTATTAACTCGCACTGTTCGAAAGTTGCCATCAAGCTTTGGACTTTCTCTTGGTAGAGGATCATTCTGTCATCTTTGGCTTGGAACTCGCCGATGGCTTGATTGACGATGAGCATGGAGTCTGAGCTTGCAATTAAGTGGGAGCATCCGAGGGACCGGGCAATGAGCATGCCATTTATCATGGCCTCGTATTCTGCCTCATTGTTGGTAGCTCGGAAGCCCAATTTTATGCTCTTTTCGATTATTGCTCCCTCTCGAGACTTTAGGACGATCCCCGCTCCGGATCCGTCCTTGGTGGCTGATCCGTCGACATGTATCTGCCAGTTTGATTGTGGAGAGAGTGCCAAAGGCTCGTTATAGCCTTCGGTGAACTCCGCGACGAAATCGGCCAGGACTTGTCCCTTTATGGCATGGGGGGTGCGAACTCGATATGAAATTGGGATAGCTCGACCCCCAGGCGGCAACTCGACCGCTAATGTCCGTCCGCCGAAGTGACTCTTTGATATGAAATTTCGTATATACCCGGACCTGATGAGCTATGAAATAGTGTGGCAACTTTCTGGTTGCGACGACCAATGCCAGACACAGCTTTTCCAAGGGTAGATAACGTGTTTCGGCTTCGACCAGAGTCTTGCTGACGAAGTAGATCGGAAACTGTTCGCGACCTTCTTCTCTTAAGATAACTGCGCTCACAGCTGTAGTGGAAACTGCTAGGTAGCATGCCAGAACGTCTCCTTTGTTCGGCCTTACCAGTAGTGGCAGTGTCCTCAAGTACTCTTTGAGATTGTTGAATGAAGCTTCACATTCCGGGTCCCAGACGAATTTTCTATCCTTCTTGAGTGATTCAAAAAATAGCCGTCCCTTATCTGCGGATCGGCTAATGAACCTACTCAGCGCGGCCATCATTCCCGTGAGCTCTTGTACCTGTTTCTTATTCTTGGGCGCAGCTAGGTTTCGTAGAGCCGTTATTTGATCGGGATTAGCCTCTATTCCTCGTCGGCTAACCATATGCCCCAAGAATTTCCCTTTGCTGATGCCAAATGCACACTTGCTCGCATTGAGTTTCAGTTTGTGCTCGCCCACCGT